>JARFJB010002428.1:1025000-1027500 GCA_036346205.1 Vesta saturnalis | reverse complement strand
AAGAACAAAGGTTACAACAGCGAACCCGCTAAATTTAGGGGTATATCATGTTAAAAAAATAAGTAGGTACTCTACGAACACTTTCCAAGCCTGCAATAAACTATAGGGTCTTCCATTTAATCAAACATAACTTTGATACGACACTGAAATACGGCAAGTCATTGGTGGCCAGCAATATTTTGAGAGCATGGCGATGGTCATTATTCACAATTTTGCTCTTAGACTTTTTCCATATCTTGTGCAGTAAGGCGTCTAAAGTGCTACACCCTTTATATTTTCACAATTTTTATAATTACTTTTGTAAATTACGATTTGACGTTGCTTAGAAATCTTAAATTAAGATCAGTGTAAGCGGGGCTGAGGGGGCTTATCCCGCCCCTCCATGTACTAGGGTAGATCTGTTCAGTCCAGTTATTCTTTTTACACTGCCTAACCGAGCCCAGAGCCGGATGGACGATTTCCTAATCATGCGATGCGTGCCTTCACTGGGCGTTTCAATAAAATATACCTTAATGTTTTGGTTTTGTTACAGGAATAACTATACTACTGTCGACACAACGAAATAGGGAGACATTTTTTCAAATTTGTAAGTAAACATCAATCGATGTAGATTCTTCGGAAGTAGGTCCAATTCCTGGAAATTCGCGTGGGTCCGAAGAGAGCCACTCATCAGGTTCAGACTTGGCTAAGTGGCGAAGGCACCACTTTTAGAAACATCTGATATTGATAATATTGAAAATGTTACACAACCTTCTACACGTAAGAAACTCATGAAAATGACAGTTCAGATTTAGGGACCTTGGATTCTAGTCCAGAACAACCAATTATAGACTTTACTAAAACCGAGTTTAAAACACAGCCCCCAGCTTTTCAATGAAAATACATAAAGTTAATAAATGGTTGGAGATCAGAGATGACAAACTATATTTCTACTACTGTCGGCTATTTGGTCTTGAACTAAAAGATCAAAATGACAGGTTTTCTGTTGCAGGATACAATAAATAGAAAAAGCTTTCAGAGGATTTACAAAATCATAATAAGTCTCAAAATCATTGTAAATCTGTTGAAAACCATACAATATACAAAGCTTATCTACATATTAATGTGGAAGAAATGTTAAATATTCGTCATAATACAGAGATTCAGAAAAATAAGGAATACGTGTTGAAACTTATTGAAATTATTTTACGTCTCGCCAGAAAAGGTAATGCTTTAATAACTCATCGAGAAGTAGATTTTCCAAGAACAAGGGGAATCTTTAAGAATTGTGCGGCTTATTCGCTAAATTTTACGAATAATTAGCAGATTTTAAAAAAAATACCTAGTTTTAAAAAGAGAAATAGATGAAATTAATCAGTGTGGATTCTACTCCTTAATGGTTGATGAAGCCCGTTTCAATAAAGTGAACAGTTGTCCGTTGTGGTCCAATACAGCAAAAGTTTGGAAATAGAAGAGCGATTTCTGCGATTTATTGATTGTTCTTCATCTCGAAATGATTCTGGTCTAGAAAATTTAATGATGGGTTTTCTACAATCATTGAAACTTGAATCCCTAGTTGTTACTCAATCGTATGATGGTGCCAGTGTTACGGCTGGAAAAAATACAGGACTGCAAGCAAAAATAAAAATATCTCACCCCCAAGCAATTTACACGCACTGCATGGCGCACAGAATAAACTTAATAGTAGTAGACACATGTGAATCTGTTGCGGGTGCGGCACAATCTTTCAATGTGGTTGAGGCTTCGTGTTTCCACTACTGAAATCCAGTTGCACATAAGACATTTGTGCACATTCACCAAAAATCAGGTCTAGATCCTACAGAAACTCAAAATCTGAGTAGTAGTAGAGAAGTATCGGATGCCAAAGATCACGACTCAGTTGAAATCATGGGTATACTTTCAAGGTTGTTGAGAGCGGAGTTTGTAGTATCTCTTTTTGTCTTGAATTCCATTTTAAGTATCATTCACCCCTGAGTAAATTTGGAAAAGGCTAGTCATATAATAACTTTTTTAATTCGCTTTTAACAGATGAAAGGAACAGTTTTTCAAATCTTATGTCTAAAGTAGTAAAATTTGCGGACGATAATGTATTAGATTATTTGATAGAAAGTTCTGCAGGTCATGAAGAAACAATACTGGGCGCAAATGTTGAAGAACATTGGAGGGTAACTGTAATGGTCCATGGATGCTGAATAAATGAATTTGTGGAAAGGGTTGGTGACTTAAACTCTGTAAAAAGTATTGATAGCTTTTTAAATCTCTCTTTTTAAAAAGCTATCAGGTGGTAGTTCCTTCCTTCACTATTATGCACAACTCCTTAAAATTCATAAAGCACTTTTAGAAGCAGGCATTAAAATTACATGACAAGTGATGCGCGCGTGCGTACGTGCGTGTATGTATATGTGTATATGTATGCTAGTATCCACGATAACTACAGAACGAAAATACGTACTTAAAAAAATTTTGAATGTAAGCTTGTTTTCCTTTGGCATATAGCTGA
>JARFJB010002428.1:882500-1020000 GCA_036346205.1 Vesta saturnalis | reverse complement strand
TGCGTTCTTCTAGAAAAAATCTCATTAAAATGTGGGCAATGGACTTGAATTATACAAATTTCGTTTTTTTTCTTCGCGAGCATCACTTTTTGGTCCTGGCAGATGGGTTATAATTTTACATAATGTAATGCTTGCACTATAGGATAACCGGTATTTTTCGATTTAGTTGTGTCGTCTTTGCCAACAAGAATTTCATTCATCCCTACAGGTATACCTTCATCAGCTTAAGCAGCTTCTTACTCGGTGTCGCAATTGTGATCATTTGTTTCTAAGATATGTTCCTCGCCAGAATCCGTTTCTTGGTCATGAGGCTTCTCATCGTATGTTTCATCTTCACTTGACTCTGCAAAACTTTCTAACCATTTATCAGCATTTCGGCTATGTTCAGTTCTGCATTTTCTTGCATTTCCATTGCACCGTGTCCAGAGGACACGGCACTGATGCGATTTTGTTACTGAAGACGATGAATGGGACAGAAAAAGTTATGTACTACATGGCTCGTCCGCGCGACTAATGAAAAGTTAACATTATCGATAACCAAACTAGTTTATTACAATCACGCATGCCATTAACAAATAGCCAATGGGAACACAAAATAGTGCTCCTGATTCGCGCTCACTATAAAACGTTAACCTCAATCTTTACTTTTTAACTTTACTTCTGCATATGCTTGTTGAATGTTGGCTGTGTTGTACTACAGAGAAGCAACAAAACCCAACGAAACTTTCATGCTTTTGACACCTGCACTGGCGCATATTCAACTTTGGTGCATTTATAATGGGTTAAAGCCCAGTTAAAGTATAGTCGTTTTCTTAGTGCAATGGATGAATGGATAAAAACATGAATCATAATTGTAGAAAACATTATTAACACTACTAACTGTTAATATTCTCTTTATATTTTAAGGTGTTTTCATCATGCCCATGACTGTTTATCGGGAGAGGGGATGGGTAGCATCGATCGGTTAACAAGATTGAGATTTTCCAATTTCTTTATCATAATGAAATTAAAAGCACGTATGAGTTATATAATACGGTCGAAATTACGAATAGGAATTACAAAAAGTATAACTACATGCACACAATATTAAATTATTTGTAACAAAAAAGGTCGGATAGCGATACACACTTTCCCAACTTTATATACACCATTATTATATGCACTTCCAATACTTAGCCTTTTTGGATTCTCAATGGTGTATTTTTTAAACGTTTCGATAACACAATTAATCGTCGTCTGTAGCAATAGCAAAGTGTATTAGAAACACAATATGTAGCTTTGGTACAGGCCGTGAAGAACATTTGAGATTTTGTAGATTGTGTCAACCAGAGAAATCTACGGTAGCTGACCATACTTTAAATAACTTAAATCATGACATTCAATTCGATAATATGGAAATATTGTCAAGACAGATTCATTACTATGTTCGTTTACAACATGAAGCTATTAAGATATATAAATATCCTAACAATGTCAATAGGTAAGCAGAAAACCTCCGTTTAAATAGGTTTTGGCGTCTTGTAATTAAAAAAAGGCATATTGGTGCATCTTAGTTTTAATTTTTCCTTTCGGTGTGTCTAAATCGAAATCGAAATCGAAGTCGATGTCGACGTCGAGGTCGAAGTCGAGGTCGAGGTCGACGTCGAGATCGAATTCCGAATCCGACTCCGAGTCCGAGTCCGAGTCCGAGTCCGAGTCCGAGTCCGTGTCCGAGTCCGAGTCCGAATCCGAGTCCGAGTCCGAGTCCTAGTCTAAGTCGAAGTCCAAGTCCAAGTCCAAGTCCAAGTCCAAGTCCAAGTCCAAGTCCAAGTCCAAGTCCAAGTCCAAGTCCAAGTTCAAGTCCAAGTCCAAGTCCAAGTCGAAGTCGAAGCCGAAGCCGGAGCCTAAGTCGAACTCGAAATCTGTGGCAGAGTCGGAGTCGGAGTCGAAATCGAAAACATTTTTTTTTCACTGTAGATAAAACTATTTCTTTGTTAGATTTGATTGGATATTTAATTGATGTTAAGTTTCTGTTTGTGAATGTTTTTATAAATTTAAAATTAAAGTTTTTCACAACTTTACACATGCATGATAGTTTGATTAAATTTCCTTAAATTTGCTTTTTGATTATGACATGTTTCACTGTTAGCTTTCGTCCGTTAGAGGGTGTTCTGATTTGGCATCTTCAAGGCAGTTTAACAATATTTAATTTATTAGGAATCTAGTTATTGTTTACTAAAATTTTGTTCAATAGTTGGCGTTATACGTTTATCAAACTATTATATCAAGGTTAAGTTCGTTTGCGTTTTCCGTTTTTTCACTCAACAACTAAACTATAAACAGTGTTGTACCGATATTATTTTCGATTTTTCATTATATGCATGAACGGTTTTTCTTGTTTTTAATGTCGTCATTGCCAATAATTTTACTTTAAAGTTAAGTTTTGTTTCAATAATTGCGAATCCATAATCTAAGGTCAATGAGAGTGAAATGCAGAATGGTGCTTGTAAAGGACAACGTAACATACAATTTTGCTTTAAACAATTCAACACTTGGATACCTCGCAATAAGTAAATTAACCATTAATTTACTTATTGCTTATTACTAAATTTAAATGACGTTCTGATGATTATATATTTTCTTACTGACGTATAAAACAGTAGCTACGATTGATGTATTGCTTAGACTTTTGATAAATTTCAGGTATGAAAAGGATATATGATGGCCACATGAGATGCTTTTCCCACCTACTAGAGCTAGATGCCATATGTCAGAAGTAGGAACACTAGACCTGAGCCAACACCGGCCATGGTGTCGTGTGCGCGTGGGTGTGCGTGCGCCCATGCGTGCGTGCATGCTTGTGTGTGTGTGTGTGTTATATATATATATATATATATATATATATATATATATTAGGTGGTTGCCATTATTTTACTTATTGCGAGGTATCCAGGTGTTGAATCGTTTAAAGCAAAATTGTATGTTAGGTTAGCCTTTACAAGCACCATTCTGCATTTCACACTCATTGACTTCAGAATATGGATTCGCAATTATTGAAACAAAACTTAACTTTACTACTTTACTACTTTAAAGTAAAATTATTGGCAATTACGACTTTAAAAACAAGAAAAACCGTTCATGCATATAATGAAAAATCGAAAAAAAACACTGTTTATAGTTTAGTTGTTGAGTATGTTAAGTATACCAATGGTATCCTTAAGTACAGACCTTCTAATTTATGTTATGCATTCGTTGGTATTCTTGTGGCACGGGTTTAGCACGTTGCGTTGTGCGTGTGCGTGTGTGTGTGTGTGTGTGTGTGTGTGTGTGTGTGTGTGTGTGTGTGTTGCTATATATATATATATATATATATATATATATATATATATATATATATATATATATATATATATATATATATATATTGTTGTGTGTGTTGATGATGAGAGTAGCGTTTGTGTGCTAGTGTGTGTGCATGCTATATTGTGTGTGATGAATTGTAATGCTGTGTGTGTGTAGTGTGTGTTGCGTTGCATGTGTGTGTGTGTATGTTGTGTGTTTGTTGTGTGTGTGTGTGTGTGTGTGTGTGTGTGTGTGTGTGTGTGTGTTGTGTGTGTGTGTGTGTGTGTGTGTGTGTGTGTGTGTATGCGTGTGTGTATGAGTGTGTGCATGCAACACTATTGTCCAAAAGAGAAAACAAGTTATCCAAACTACAAACAAGAGATAATGGAAACAAAATCATAAAATATGATCAAGATTGACTCACTTGTTTTGTTGGAAGAATATCACCCTTTTCCCCGTAATTGGTTATTGGTAGGAGTAGTGAAGTTGTGTCCCGGTCAAGCTTATGATTCACTAGTGGTTGAAGCGAAGGTGCGTGTGTTGCAGCAGTGCGCTCTACAGTTTCGATTTAAAAGATTAGTATATTTAATTGGTTTAAATATGTGTAAGGTTTGCATGTAATATTTTGCACAATAGAATGAGATTATGTTGTTTAGCGTACTAACTATACACCGTAGATTGGTATAGAAATAAGCCTTTATTTGTAGAATACAAAAGCCCGAGGATAATAATTAGTGTTATGGAGAATGTGAGGCGTCGAAGTTATATGCACAAAACACAAATCTATTATGTCAACTTTATATCAGTGGCTTATGCCCGTTTAATTGCAGAGAGGTTTAAAAAAGACGTAGATACTTACTTACTGTTTGGTAATTCATATATTTGTACTCACTTGCAATCTTAGTACTGCTTAACGAACTAATTAAATTCTGTATGGTAACAATACTATTAGCGAAGGAAGTTGCTATAGGACTATCTCTTAAGTTACAGAATTCGAGTTTTATTCAGAAGTTAAAGCTTTTAACGTGCATTTTTTAGGTAATGGATTAATGATACAAAGAATAAGTTTAATAACTAAGCACTGTAACGAAATGTGTAGGTTTAATTGTGTATACAGTCAGCGAACTGCAATTAACCTCACGTTAAGTGTATGAATTTATGTAAACCACTAATAAGGTGGTTGGAGTTACTTCCTTTTCTCGTTATGTAAAACTACCAGTTACGGTAGCTTTCACGCAGAGTTGATTGTAGTGGGAGTGCTAACTAATAAAGCATACCGTGTCGATTTGGGTTAACAGAATTAGGGGTATGACAAATCTAAACTAATCTTAAAAATTGTTATTGCGTTTTTGTCACTGAATACAGACTCCCATAAATTGTACATTTTACGTAATATTTAAAGTTTTGGCGGGTGATTTATATTTAACTACACCTACATATTTGTATTTTTAACTAGTTAAAGATAGTATGGTACTTTCAGTATTTGTTAAAAGGTAATGCTTGTGAAAGGTTTAAATACAATGACCTTGTACTTATTTTTCTAATATATGTATTAAATGTTGTATTGTTGTTAACTTCGACGACCTCCATGAAATATACCGTTAAATAGTTATCTTGCTGTAGATACATACTTTAAAGCTACATGTATTTAATTTTGTTTAGAGATACAAAATAGTTGTATATAGGGGAACTACAATTCGCATTAACGTTTAGATACTTGGACAGCTCGAGATAATTTTTAATTAGGTCGATATAAATTCAGTTAAATCTTTTACAGTTACACTGCATTCCATTATTGCATCTTACTGACGAAATTTATAATTTAACTTAAATTAAAAATACATTTCAGAGGGGTTCTACTCATGACTATATCGTTATATTTTTAATTTAATTCATTCAATTGGGGACTTTTAAACCTTGATTACACACTTGATCAGCTCGGAATAATTTTTAATAGGGTCGAGCTCCCCTTTAAATTCTGTTGAATGTTCTTAAGTTACACAGCGTAGTATTTTTCCATGCTATTAACCTTACATGTGAATCAATAATTCAGTACACTTTTGTAAATATTAATGATGTTACTAAATTTATAACTTAACTTAAAGATTTTCAATTGAAACTACAATTGAGAGGAATTCCACGCATGACTAAATAACGTTGATTTTATTTTCCTTTAAGTCAATTGGGGACTTTAAACTCTGTATGCACTTTAATTACTGATTTTGACCCAATTATGTTTTATTAAGTTCGTTATAAATGCAGCAATTAAATATTATATGCTTATTAAAGTAAGGCTTATTCAACAAAAAAAGAAACAATTGGGTAATTAAGTTTGACACATCTGAGTAGCTGTGATTGCTATAGTACATTTACGAAATTATATAGTTAATATTTGTTTACTCATAGTAGTGTTTTTCAGAATTGAATAATCAATAAGCATTCTTACGAACATATGGGAGCACCATTAAGTTATAGGGGAAAACAAATGGGCGTGCGCATTACAGCATATTTTGATTTATGCCAGCTTCAAGTAGCACCGCTACTACACCTAAATTTATTCTTTCTGAATTTATTTAAGGCTTTGTTCATTATTTTAGTTTTAATTTAATTTGGTAAGCTTTTTGTTAGGAATTTGAGTTCACAATCAGTCAAATAAATCGAGTGGACTGTATTTCACATTCTATAATCACGTGCGAGCAATACCTCGCTCAATAGTTGTTTCTAGAACTGTTTTTGTTTAGAGTAAACTCATTATCCTGATTTTAGGTATATAATTTGGTAAATGGGAATGTTTCAAATCATATTTCAGCTATTTCAAAACGTTTCAGGATCTGAGACCTGCAGATTGAGATTAGTTGGCAACCCGCTTATTATAATAAAACAAGAAAAATAACAAGATGGTCAATAACCGAGACGTTTGTACCCTATTGCGCTCCTCCCTCCTGGCCCTTGGATAAAATCATTGGTACAACGTGCGAAGGGTACCTTTCTAGGAGGAAAGTTATGCCAGACCACTCGATTCTCAAATACTTAGCGTGAAAATATCTGAATATACTCAATTTTTATTTGTTTATTTGTCTCTTGCATAGTATTTGGTTTCCACGCTTTCCCTAAATTCATAGTTAGGACTGACTCACACAAGTTCCAAACTCCTTAGGGCTTAGACCCTTGAATCTTTCGGTCACAAAATAGGAAACACTTATCTATTATGTACAATGGTTAACACAGATCATTTTTTATAATTCCTTTCGTATCTTTTTGAGGTAGATCCTCGCATAACCTCAGTGGCGTGTAGAAGTTCTTTTTGAGGTAGATCCTCGCATAACCTCAGTGGCGTGTAGAAGTGGAGGTTGACATTATGATATACAACCTTTTTTAAATAAAATATTTTAATTTATGAAGAAGTAGAAAATAGTAATTCTAACATAGCCAGCACATAACCTTTTTATGCTTATTACATTATATATTAGCAAATACGGGCAAGTGTTAATCAGTTACGATACGTACCTATATTACATTTGCTTTTATATTAAATGTACAAAACACAAGTAATTGATTAAATAAATATATACAAATCTACAAATATATAAATTTTGGATTGCAAAGTAATAATAATTATTATTATTCCTCTTTACATGGTTGTAAAGTAAAACTTTAGCTACTGTTACTTAATTTGAACTTACCCCGGCTATAGCTCAATCAGAGGAGGGTAAGGTACGGATAACTCTCGTGACAACTGCCTGGTTTTGACAAACATACTAATTCGTTTTAACCGTTATTTATTTCCTATAAATATTTACACATTTCTAACTAAAAAAACTTAATTACCACATATTTAAAAATAAAATATATTCTAAAAAAAGAAACACGAACATAAGAAAAGGAAGGAATTGTCCCTGGATGGCCACTACCTGAACTATTTCTGGGGGATTGTACGGCCTACGCAACTGGCGCTGGACTGGATGACATGTGTTTAGCCTCTGTGGATGTGATAATCAGTAATGGAGGAAAAACGAGTAATACTCAAAAATTATTGACATTCAAAATGTAATTTGATGTCTGATCATTAACTCCTTAACATTCTATATGTACTTAGCTAATTAAACTATTTACGCAAAGTGCGGGTTAAGTACTGCAAAAATCAAACACTAAAGAAAATATTTTCTAATGCTTAAACGTTTTAAATTAACACTAAAGACTCAGTAGCTAAGATCTGGAATTTTTTTTTTTTTTTTATTATGATTGTGGACCTGAACAGGCTAAATAAGGCCTATCGTGCTAAAGCACTCAGGAACACTTAGGAGGATGGATAGAGGGATAATGAATTGCCAATAGATGCCCATGAACAGCTACCTTAAATTTTCTCATATCATAAGTGAGAGGAAAACAGGAACTAGGGAGATCATTCCAGAGTTTAGAAGCCGTGTAGAAAAATGTGGATTGCGCCCGTTTGGTACGACAAGTGGAGATTTGTACTGCATACTGATGATGTGAATGAGCGAACCGAGTGTTTCTCGCAAAGATAGCCGGAGATGGTATCAAAGAATGTAATTCACCAGCACAATAGCCGTTGTAATAACGATAATACATAGAAAGAACTGAAACCATCCTTCTATGCTCAAGGGACTGTATGTGAGAAGTTAAGGACGGGTCATTTATAAGCCTAATCGCTCTCTTTTGAATACGATCAACGATATCGAGAGCGTATTGGGGAGCACTAACCCAAAGGTGAGAATTATATTCCAGATGAGGCCGAATTTGGGCCTTATACAGCAGAAGGAGTTGTCGAGAGGTAAAGTACTGCTTAGATCTGTATAAAAAGCCTATTTTACGAGCAGCTGTTTTGGTAGCTGACAGAAGATGGTCAACCCATGAGAGATTTGAAGATACAGTCATACCCAACAGAGTAATAGAGTCTGAAAACTTAAGAACTGAGCCATTCATACTTACAACAGGAAATGATCGATCTTTTTGGCGGACATAAGGCAACACTGAGTTTTGTTAGCATTAAATTTAACTAGATTATTGCTTCCCCATTCGAGAATACGTTGAATGTCTTTGTTGATTGAATTTGCCATTTCAGCTTTAATTTCTTGATTTGACATAGAATGTGGATTATCACTATGAGTAGACTGAGATGAACTACAGTGAAGAGTGCTATCGTCAGCAAAGCAATGGATGGGGTTAGTTGTTGAAGAAATAAGGTCGTTTATGTACAGCAGAAAAAGTGTAGGCGCTATAACGGATCCCTGTGGTACGCCCGTGTTAATGCTAACTTCTTTTGAAAAAAGCCATCAACTACGACACGTATTCGTCTTTTATCAAGGAATGAATATAAATTTATTCCGAGGAGGGCGCAATAAGGGACCAATAACAATAGTAGTAGTGATTTACGACACTGGCTCTTTATTTTCAATGAAACGAATTTAGTTCACTAGGTAAACTATTCTTTTTCGATTTTATGTAAGAATAAAGTACTATTTTTACGGAGATTTGATTTAAGTTACTGACTGCTACAATTATTATAATTACGCAAAATGAAGGCAATAAGAAGACTGTAAACTGTAAATAACGTAAAAAAAATAGGAAAATGTTTGTGATTTCATCCACCACTTATAAGAAGTGAAATAAATTTTACTTCTCTTAAAACGTATAGTAGAGGTTTATATTTAACTTATAATTACGACCTATTTTTATCGGTTCAGAGAAACTATAAACGAACGGGAATACTTTTGTGAATTAAACCGGACAGATCGTTTAAAAATAAAATTCCTGATGCTGTCTGGTGGCAGATCGGGAGGTATTAAACGTTACTTGTGGTGGTAGCTAAAATTATGGCCAGCTAATGGGTAAATAAGGACTAATTTTCGGGGCCTATCGTCATTAGATTAAATTATTGCAATTTATTTATCCCTCCAGGAAGCGGTCTGTAATACATTATTAAGTATTCTGATTACGAAACGTAGTAATCCATGCAAAGCACTGTAACTGGTTTAATTATTTATCTGGCCAGGAAAATATAATTATTGTGTTTAACGACTAGACTTTAGGATTTATTTACGGTCTTGCGAATATCTGTTTTAACAGGATTATCCTTACGGAAACGGGACCTTTTGGAGAGTATTATGCGATTGTCTGTCTGCAGAGGTTTAACTTGTCTCAGCTCGTTTATGTACATGTTAGGTACGTGGCGGCGGGATAGGTTAATTAATCAAACAGGAATACAACCTTAGGTTGATTAGAAGGATGCTAGACTAAACAGGCATACACCTTCGAGACAAGCAAGTTACGGAAATATCAGCACAGGCATTTCACCTTGCGAACATCCCCCGAGAAATTCTCAATACTTTCCAAACGACAACCTAAAAGCAAAGAGTAGGATTTCGTGTACTAGGTGTTCACGCTCGAGTAAGTGTATAGCGTACAAGTGAGGAGGTGTTTTGCGGACGGGATCGATTAATAATATATCTCTGTCATCGTAATTTCCATGACATCTTAGACGCAAAAGATGTAACATCCAACTTTGCTTTTATTTTTTTTTTTTTTTTTTTTTTTTTTTTTTTTCCCCCCCCCCAACCCACCACCACCCCACCACACACTCACACACTCACACTCACACTCTCACACTCACCACACTACCACACTCACACATTACACTCACTCACACCACACACTCCCACACACCACACACTCACTCACTCACACACTCACACTCACACACTCACACACTCCACACTCACAACTCACACACCACACACTCACACCTCACACTCACACACACTCACACACTCACACACTCCACACTCCACACTCACACACTCACACACTCACACACTCACACACTCACACACTCACACACTCACACAACTCACACACTCACACCACACTCACACTCCACACACTCACACACTCACACACTCACACACTCACACCCACACCTCACACACTCACACACCCACACACTCACACACTCACACACTCACACACTCACACACACTCACACACCACACCCACACTCACACACTCACACACCTCCACACACTCACACTCACACTCCACACTCACACACTCACACTCACACTCACACACTCACACACTCACACTACACTCACACACTCACACACTCACACACTCACCACACCTCACACACACTCACACACCACACACTCACACTCACACACACACTCACACACTCACACACACTCACACCACCCACACACTCACACCACCCACACACTCACACCACACTCACACACCACACCCACACACCCACACCCCCCCCCCCCCACACCCACACACCCCACACTCACACCCACACCACACCCACACACCACACCCACACACCACACACCCACACCCCACCCCACACACCCACCCACACCCACACCCACACCACCCCACACACCACACCACACCCACCCCCACACCCCACCACTCACACACCACACCCCCCCCACACCCCCCCACACCCACACCCACACCCGCCCCCTCACACACCCACACACCACCACTCCACACCCCACACCCCACCCACACACCACACCACACCACCCACACCACACCCCCCCCACCACACACCCCCACACCTCCCACTCACACACCACCACCCCCACCACCACACCACCCCCTCCCACCACACACCACACACACACCACACCCCACCCACCCCACACCCACACCCACACCCACCCCACACACCCACCCCCCACACCCACCCACACACCACACCCCACCCACACCACCCCCCCACACTCACACCACCCCACACCACACACCCACACACCCACCACACTCACACACTCACACACTCACACCTCACACCCCACACTCCCACACTCACCACCACACACCCACACCACACTCACACCCACACACCACACACCCACCCTCACACACCACACACACCACCACACCCACACACCACACCCCCACACACCCACACACTCACACACCACACACCACACACCCACCACACCTCACACCCACACACTCACACCACACCCACACCTCACACCACACTCACCCCCACACTCACACACCCACACCACACACCCACACACTCCACACTCACACCACACACCCACACACCACTCCCACACTCCACACCACACACTCACACACTCACCACCCACCACACACCCACACACTCACACACCCACACCCCCCACACCTCACACTCACACCCACACACACACCCACCCACACACTCACACACTCACACACTCACACTCCACACTCACACACTCACACACTCACACACTCACACCACACTCACACACCACACACACTCACACTCACACACTCACACACTCACACACACTCACACACTCACACACTCACCACACACTCACACACTCACACACTCACACACACACACCACACACTCACACACTCACACACCACACCACCACACTCACACACACTCACACACACCACCCACACACTCACACACTCACACACTCACACCTCACACACTCACACACTCACACACTCACACACTCACACACCACACACTCACACACCACACTCACACACTCACACACCTCACACACTCACACACCTCACACACTCACACACTCACACCACATCACACACTCACACACCTCACACACTCCACACACCACACACACACACCTCACACACCCACCACACACTCACACACTCACACACCACACACCACACTCACACACTCACACCCACCACACTCACACACCACACACACACTCACACACTCACACCACACATCACACACTCACACTCACACATCACACACTCACACACCACACACTCACACACTCACACACCACACACTCACACACACACTCACACACTCACACACCTCACACACCACACACCACACACACACCACACACTCACACACCACACACTCACACACCACACACCACACACACACACACCTCACACACCACACACCACACACTCACACCCACACACTCACACACTCACACACTCACACACTCTACACTCACACACTCACACACTCACACACTCACACACTCACACCACACTCACACACTCACACACTCACACTCACCTCACACACTCACACACCATCACCCACACTCACACACTACACACTCACCACACTCACACCACTCACACTCACACACTCACACACTCCACACACACTCACACCACCACCTCACACACTCACACACTCACACACTCACACACTCCACACACTCACCACACTCACACACTCACACACTCACACACTCACACACTCACACACTCACACACTCACACCTCACACACTCACACACTCACACACACCTCACACACTCACACACTCACACACTCACACTCACCACACTCACACACTCACACACTCACACACTCACACACTCACACACTCACACTCACACACTCACCACACACTCACACTCACACACTCACACCACACTCACACCACTCACACTCACACTCACACACTCACACACTCACACACTCACACACTCACACACTCACACACTCACACACTCACACACTCCACACTCCACACTCACTCACACCTCACACTCACACACCTCACACACTCACACCTCACACACTCACACACACACCTCACACTCCCTCACACCACTCACACTCACACACTCACCCACACTCACACCACTCCACACTCACACCTCACACCACCTCACACACTCACACACTCACACCTCACACACTCACCACCTCCACCACACACTCACACACACCCTCACACACCTCACACACTCACACTCCACCACACTCACACACTCACACACTCCACACTCACACACACTCACACACTCACACCCACATCACCTCACCACACTCACACACTCACACACTCCACACACTCACACACTCACACACTCACACATCACACCCACACTCACACCTCACACACTCACACACTCACACTCACACCTCCACACCTCACCACTCACACACTCACACACTCACACTCACACACTCACACTCACACCTCACACACTCACACACTCACACTCACACTCACACTCACACTCACACACTCACACCTCACACTCACACACTCACACACACTCACACACTCACACACTCACACACTCACACACTCACACCCACTCCACACACCACACTCACACACTCACACACTCACACCTCACACACCTCACACTCACACTCACACACTCACTCACACACTCACACACTCACACACTCCACACTCACACTCACACACTACACACTCACACCTCACACACCCTCACACACTCACCTCACACACTCACACACTACACCACCCACACTCACACACACACACTCACACACTCACACACTCACACACACACATCACACACTCACACACACACCACACCACACCACACACACACACACACACACACACACACACACACACACACACACACACACACACACACACACACACACACACACCCACACACCAATACACACACACACGCACACACACACACACGCCCACATTCACACATATGTACCCCACATACACACATCCACACCCCCATACCCCCACACCCATACCCTAACGCATACACTACATCCTTTTGGGGAATCCAGCAAGTCATTACTTATCCAGCACCCTGATGACCTTGCAAAACCCAAGTCATTACGGGGAACTCTAGAAAGTTATTAAAAAGCATATAAAGTGAAAGAAGACGGGAATGTAATATTATTACATTTATATGTAATCCTAACATATTACTGTTTGTGTATTTCTTTCTTGATAATTAAATATCTATAAGCAAAATGTTAGATATTACTACTAGTTAAAGCTTTGTGTACCTATTTACTTCCAACGTTATTTCATTTAAGCGTACATACTAACCGATCTTACGGAAAAACTTTTAATATAACTTGAAAATGGAAATGCACATATAATGTTATTGTACTTCTACGTTATACGATTACTTCCAGCTACATAATTTAATCAAGAAGAATTCTACGGAAAAGGCTGCATTTCAAACTATAATTTCATTCTGCTTCCATAGCATCCCTAATCTACCGTCTATTACGTTGCTTTGTAGATAATCCATATTAGATTTCACATAAAATTTAAACACGTATGGCGCTTTTTCATGACCTGCATATAAACAACTTTTTTAAGGAATGAAATTTAGTTATATCTGATTTATCAAAGACATTCTCTATAGTCTCGTTTTAGGTAGAATAAAAAAAATACTTGATTTCATTAGATTACGTTTATATGGTTGTTTATACAGATGATTTTAAATAGTATTATTTATGGATACCATATATTAAATTAATGAAAGTTCTTTCTTCATTTAAACAACTATTTTAATAGTAAAATTTATGATGGATTGCTACAATTTTTATAGGTTCTCAGGTACTTACAAAGTAGAAGAGGTATAACAAGCCCACGTGACTGACTATTTACTATACATTTATCTTGCTTTATCAAATAATCTTTTCGGACTATATTTTATTCTCATTTTGATTGAGCAATTGCTATACGGGGTGGTCCCAAGTGAAATGTAAGATACTGGGCTTTAAAATATTACGATCTGACGTAACTTGCTTTCATAAAATGCTGATTATAAGAAAAAACACAGTGTCAAAAAAAATGTGGATTTTTGAAATATCTACAATACGAAAAAAGGTATTTTTCTCATTCATAGTATAATAAATAGAGTACATTAGTTACTCGATTCGAGTAACACGGAGCCGACCAAATCAGTTGGAGAAGGAGAAAACTTGAAAATGGCAAATGAGACTTTGCCGAAACGTCGTTTTTGTACGCAGGAGTCAGAAACATCACCAGCAGATGCGAAACAACGCCCGGATAAACAACAGTGTTTCATACTACACTCGCGGAAACCTAAAATCAACCATATATATATATATATATATATATATATATATATATATATATATATATATATATATATATATATATACGTTTTCACAATTTATATTGATTCTGCAGCATCCCAGTCGAAAATCTAAGTTAAAAGTCTTAATTTATATAAAAATAATTTTTTATTTAAATACCATTCCTCTGTTTTGGGATTAGAATGCACAGTTCTCGCACGAATTTTGTGCTTAGAATGAACTCAATTCTTGAACGACCTTTAGCCACTTTCTTTTCAAGAGTTTGTGTTATTTCGACAGATTGATATTTAAAGAAAGTCAATTTACTTATCAACTTTACTTTAATAACATTCAATTAGGATAGCGGGTTACAATTCTTATAAATTGTAATTGAAACAGATGCATTTGAAGCTGCATTAAGGGAGAAAATGGTTAAAACATTCGTTGCAGAAGGCCTTCACGGCTCTCGTTCATTCGAAACTTTAACTCGTGTTAGAATAGTTGGCCTTCTTCAACTTACGTTTTAATATACTATTTTAGTGCCTCGATCAGCTTGAAACATCATAGCTAACAGTTTTTTAGTATCTTCCATGCGTGTGAGAAGTTTTAATTTTATAGCTCCATCTAAACTACTAGTTTACTAGAAAAAATTTGAAACTGTGTTGATTAATAGGTACTTCCGATGGTCGTATATGTTTCTTAAGTTAATACAGATCTAAGATTTCGCCGTAATGTCCACATGTGAAATTTCATCACTCCAGCTCAAACGGTCTGACAGCCATAGTGTTTACGTACAAACACACACGCGCGCGCACATACGGCACGCCAAAAATGGCGAAAATAGCTTCAGAGACCCTCAAAACGTGAAGATCCGTCAAAATTTCACGGTCGAATTTTTTCATAATCCCAATACCTTTCTTGTACTTCGTATAGGATACGGTAGTATAAAAATTGAAATATATTCATTCACGACTGCTGCCTGCGGGGTTTACGATAAAATAAGGCTTGCAGTTTACGAAGTTTACAATTTTTTAAACAATATCAAAATATAGAATGGTAAAAAAATAGGTATGAAAATAAAAAAAAGGGGTCCAGTGAAAAATAACTATTTCAAACATCATTGGCGCACCAACATATGTGTTACATGACGAAGAGCTTTTGTTTACCTCAATAGTAGTAAAGGTGCCATAAAATATAGTATCACTTTCCAGTCTTATGAACAATCTACAATTATTGTTTTAATAACCCTCTGGAACAAGTCACGAATATGATTCCTTTGTCTTGTATCTTATTGTAGTACTATCACCAACAAGTTAAAAATATTGAACAAAAACTATGCATTAGCCAAAAAAAACAGCAAAATTAGGAAAAATAGCAACTAAAAAATATGACCTCCATTCTCTCCTAAGCACATGTGAGCTCTTTCTGTTACATAAAATCTTATGTTTTGGAAAATATTTGACTTCAACCTAAACTGCTCTCCTGCTGAAGGATTCTCTATCTTAAAAGATGTTCGCTCAAAATCGGAACCATGCACACAATTTTTTTCAAACAACCCCATATTAAATAATGCAATGGATTACGGTCTGGGGAAAGAGTCGACCATTGAAGTGGAGTATTACAATCCACACCAATTTTCTTTCTATGTTTTCAACTTGCTAGCTGAAACCCTGAATCTAATTTTGGTTGTTTCCTCACAATTCTTAAAATTTACTCTGTCTATTCAGGTTGAATCAGACGGGGATGGCCGCAGTTACCTTTATACTGTCACGGGGCCGTGATTTTATCGAAGTTATAAATTATTTTTGACCGCCGTACACCTGAAATGTAGTATAGTTCCATGGATTGAATTTGTTAACTCATAAACGCTGGGAAAGTTTTGGATTGTAACGTTTTTTTTGTCTTGACGTATTTGAAAATTGGTTGAAATGTTTAGATGGTAACCGCGTTTAGAATTGTTTTTTTTTACTGCAAAAATTTTATAGATAGCGTCAAATATTGTCGTTAAAAGTTGCATCACTGGAAAATTACAGAACGCATTAAAATTATTACATTGTATTTAAATGTACAGTAGAAAAGCATAATTCGCATTTTGTTCAGACGTTTTAGGCGGCTATTTGTCGGCGAATTTCTATAAAAAATTTGGTTTTAAACGAAGAAGATACGAGGTATTAACGTTGAGAATCGCTAGGAAATCTCTAATTTACATAGATAAGGACTGGCGGTTGGGAAGGGTACTTTTTTATGATACAATTTTTTCGGATGTTTTCGACTTTGATTATGATGGGCTTTTGAAGATTTAAGTAAGATGGAAAGGGTTAGAAGGGAAAATGGTGAGATTTGAAATTATTGACGAGAGAGAACTATTTTAGACGTAGAAGCGTGCAGAAGTTATCGCTTTGGTGACGAGCGTGTTATCGCGGAATAACATTAACCACTATCCATGTTGAAGGAACTTCCGTTAGTAAGAGCTTCATCCCCGAAACAAGCCTTGCCGGGATCATACAACTTGTTCAACCATTACGAGATAGATTTATCGTTAAGTGCAGTTTGTCGAAATGGACTTGGTCGCAATTCCAAGAAGGTGTGAGTGTTTAACCTAGTGCTTCCACTGTTCTCTGGAGAAGTTATCGCTTTTATGCGGAAAAATCAAACTTTTGTTCCTCCCCAAGACCTTACTTCACAGTTCGTCGTAATCAAATAACTTGCTGTAAGTAGATAAGTTTTCGATCTTTTAAGAAAAATATTAAGTATTTCTCTGAACTTGTACATAATTAAAGTTAAGTCAACAAATAACGTGTAAATACTCAAGCTTTTGTTGGACCAGTAATAAGTCCTATTCATTGCTGGAAAATTATTCAAGTAAAGTTAATTACTAGTGTTTAGTACAACTAATTGAAGTAAAACTCAACCTGAATTTAGTACTTTGAGTCATCGCACTGCTTTCCGTTACGAGAGAGTCGAACGTAGTTACAGCAATCATATTGCCGAGGCCACCGAGGTCATCCTCTAGGTAAACTAGGTGCCTGTACAACAAAAACGGGGCTGTTCAACATAAGGCAAACCGTTTGGTGCATTTTTTTATTCTTGCCATGACGAATGTTAACAAATTGTTACGTTTTTATTATTGTTCATTGTATGTACAAACGCTCAAATACATTGTTTTTGGAGAATAATTTTTTTCTATTTTTTTATTGTGTAAGTTATAATACAAACGTACCCATTTGTATTATATCCAAATTTATTTGTGCGTTCTTTATTTTGTTGTACCGTCGAATTTATAACGAAATTGTGTGTGACGAAGGCGTTATGAGAAAGCGATTTATTTGTTAAAACCATTTGTTATTTTGGCATATGAATCTGATTTACAATAATTTTTACTAAAAGGCAATACCGAGCCTAGGTAGTATGTCCGCCTATTAGGATAACTTGAACGATTTAACTTGGAATAAAAATTAATGTAATAATTTGTGGTCATATCTCAATGATTTTGTTTATTTTTTTTTTTTTGCTTATTTATTTATAATATATAATCTCTCAGATTAATGTACTTCTGTTTTTTTTAATGCGAACCCATTTGTTATATAGCCAAATACCGACACGCATATTCAGTGTTTGTTTTATTTTAATTGGATCTCTACGTCACTAGTTTTGGTGGTGAATCTAAATAAAAAGGTAATTAAGTTCGAAAGCTTTATTTATTGATTATTGAATTATAACGAAACTGTTAAAGATTGATGAGTTAAAGCCTTATTTTTATGAATTTGGGCGCAACTTATAGCTGATTGATTAATATAATTTCAAGTGGTTGTAAACAGAATTAAGGTGAGTTTTTTTTTATTGAAGTGAAATTTCATTGGGAATCAGATTTATTGAGTAACGTAACGTAACAAGAGAATTGCTGTCTTTTTTTCGATCAAATCAGTGATTAATTTTTGCGGCACGCAATTATTTTAGTTACGCGTGCAAATATATTTGTAACCTTCCAGGTTAGTTGATCCAAGGACCATCTGCGGGGATTACGGTCAGGTAAGCGAATTATTTTAGTATTTTGAGCGATCTGTAAATTGACATAGTTAGGCATTTCAACCCCTATTGTGACAATTCAAATACTCTGGCGTCTTTTTCCGGTTTTTATGTCAATTTCAATACCTATGGTAACTTATTTAAGGTAAGCTATCATACTGAATTCAAAATTTAGGACACCGAATCTACCCCAGCCGCTGACTAGTCGAGTAAAATCCAATTTTACCTGTTATTCCGTTTTACTGCCAGTTCATACCGTAACAATACATTCCAAGTGTTCCTAAGTAGTTTAGTATGTTAGGCAAAGCTGAGTCTATTCAGGATTACAATTATAACAAACTAAATGTGGTACCAAAAATTTGTGAAAAAAGTATATTGTAAGTCTAGGCGCGAAAATCAGTCTCAGAAAGGAGATGTAGTCTGGCGCGCGAAGGTAGATAAATTACTTCTTGAGGCCTGGAAAACACTTTTTTGCGCTGTGGATTACACACAGTTCTTCATCCTACACGCCCTCATAAATAAAAAGGTTAATGTAACTACTATTAAATTATGTGTGGTTGTATCTAAAGCATTTTTTCCGTTTTGTATATAACAGTCTCTTGACAGTAATTTCGAGACTGCAGTCCATGTCGCGTAAAGCCAAATAAAAACCACCCTAAACATACCCGTCTAAGAAAATTCCTCATACGAGCTGGCAAAGTATCTTTGAACTTTGTAAAAATTATACAAATACACCAAATATAGCTTAAATGCGATTCTTATAGGTATGAACATAATTGTAAAATTTATATTATTCATAGTGCAACGAAATTAAAATTGATTTTTTTGTAAAAATGTATTGTGTGTAATAGAAATGAGATTCGCCTTTTTATCATTTATGAAAGCACTGTGAAACTGATTTATTTACAAAAAAAAAAATGCAAATGCTTTGTGCTTACATCCTAATTGCGACAAATCTTGTTCAAACTTACCTTTGACACAGAATTAATAATAATGGGTTCGTGTATTACGGGGATTTGACTAACAAGCATGATTCACCCTGGTACGCTACTTCCGTATATCCGTTATGGGCTGCGAAAGTAATTGTGACATCTGAACAGCAGGTGCCTCGGTTTCGTTGGAGCTCACTTGATTAATTAATGTGCCAATATGAAGTGCAGGATACAATCCCGCTTAGTTCCCCATACGGAACTGCAAATCTAATCGAGCTTTTAGTCCATATCTCTTGTTGCCATGCCTTAACATCTAGCTCTATGTCACCCCAAAACTGTGTGGCTATTAATAATCGAACGCCGTTTAACGGTCAATTTCCGAACGCTATCCGCGTGCCGTTACATGAGCCCGTGGTAATTAAGCATTAACTGATACAATTTGGTACCTACTAATTATTTACTGCTGTCACCAGACACAATCTTGCTTATTATAAGTACTTGTGTATTAGTTTTGTATTGAGTCGGCGGCTAGGGATTTTTGTCGGATTGCGTTTCCTGAGCAGTTTGTTCCGCAATCCGCTATTCGGCAATTTTGCGATGTCCTCGCACGCTCCTGTTGCTGGCGAAATCAATCTCATGATGCCTGCCGTGTTTAGACTGTAACTGTTTAATAACTCACTGGACGCCGTATTTGTAGGTTCGTTATGGACATTACTAAGAGCCAAATGTACCTTACCCATTATCTCTTTCTACTTGTCATTTACGTGACTGATCGATGCAAGTACGCATGTAATCTCGCGGTGAATACGTTCTACTTGGCCGTCACTATGCGGATTATTTGTCGCATGTTGCAAAAGTTTTTATTGGATTTACTAGTGAACGTAGTACCTGTCACAAATTAAACGAACGGACGTCCCGTACATATTGAAAAGTTTACTTAGGTGTTTACTCACGTATTTACCTTTCGCCGATTTTACTGTGAATAACCACCGGAACTTCGCAAATCCGTCAACCACCACAACTACATATGGACAACTCTCTTTTTAGTTTTTTAGAGCGGGCCCCAGCAGAACTGTTCTACCTGAATCGAGTGTAAATATCCTTCGCAGCCTCCCGACGGCAATCTACGCAAGCCACGCTACCGTTAATGTATTTTTTCACGTATATACACATCCCCGGAAACAAACATTTATCACTAGTAGTGTTTTTAGAACACCGTAAATCCTGCTTCAATAGTGGTCTTCGCGAATCACTTCGCGAATCAAACGACTCGATACAACCCACTGTATTCCATTTGCGGTAATATCATGCACCCTGCTATTTCTTAGAGCGCAGTGTTTGTAAATGTCCTTATCGTACCCACTATTTGGGTAATCAGTTACTATATTTGTAATTGTTGAGATTTTTTGGTCGGAAATTTATGCTGAAAGACTTAAGTCCGATATGTCCAAACGCAATATCATCGGTGGCGCTCTGTCTTCCATGGACAAACGAATTAAAGTATCAACGTGGCGCATTGTTAAACCGGCTCTATATTCCATCGTAAAGTTATGTTCTTGCAATTGTAGCCACCTCCTTCCTATCCGAGGAAATAAATCACGCTTCGCACTACCAATGTCTATCTACTGTAGCATGCCACTGGGTATATTTCTTTATTCAGCTTCTGTACTAGCAACGGCGACCACTGTAGATTTGTTAACTGGAGCGTCTCTGTTTGGTATGTTTTATCACGGACACAAAAATCATTTTACTCATTTCAACACTTACTATTAATGGCGGAATAAAATGAGTAGTGATTAGGGACCGGTTCTGGACCAATTCAAGGTCACTCGCCCTCCAGTGGTGAGAAATGTAAGCTTTTGGATCTCCTCAAGGTCAACCTTTTGACCGAAAATTTAAATTTTTGGAGCTTGCTAAAAATATAAATTGCAGTTTCGTCATCATCATCATAATCATATTACAAGGTCACTCTGCGGTCAAACGTTTTGGCAGGAAATTTGTATGTCAAGGTCAAAAGCTAAAAAGAGAAACTGTAATGTCATCATTATCATATTACAAGGTCACTCTGCGGTCAAACGTTTTTTGGCGGGAAATTTGTATGTCAAGGTCAAAAGCTAAAAATAGAAATTGCAATGTCATCATCATATTACAATCCTTAGAAGTCTAAAAAGAGAGTGGTCAAGGTCAAAGATTATTGACCTGTAGGTTTCATGGAAACAAGAAGAATGCGGGTTCTTCTCTATGCTAAAAAGTAGACCAAGGTCAAGTGGTGCTTATATTGACTAAATTGGGTCAAGGTGAAACAATTTTGTAAACTAAAAGTAGGTGGGTATTTAACAAGTTTAAGCATGTGATAGGTACTCAAGTCTAGCATATATTTTTGTGATGTAAACCACAGCGAGGTGTGTTGAGATCAGTCAGTTAGCAACTTGTAATTGTTAAACATGGAATTAGCAGGGTTAAACAAAATCACGTATTGCAAACTTTTTAAAAGTGCATGTGACCTCGAGATATCAAAAAAGTATAAAGTGATTAATGTAGCAGTAATTAATACTAAGTATGGTGAACGCATAGTGATGGAAACGGATGATCTTAAATGTATATTACCTCAACGCTTTTATGAGTATTTGAAAGAAGAAACTCGAATGGAAGAATTTCAAATGCAGCTAAACACAAGGGCTGTCTTCATGAGTAGTTTGGGTGCAGTCGGGAAAACAACAAACAACATTTTGTTTTTAATAGTAGTGCCACAACCCCACCACATGATTTAACTAAAATCATTTTTTAAATAGCGTTTAGTCCTAGTGCAATTGCAAGCAAGTACAGTCTTTATAATTGTTTATGACGCTGATACACAATTATAATTGTGCCTACTTTAGAGAGCTTCCGAAGAACTACTTTTTGGACGGGTTAAAAACGTTTGAAAATCTTTGACCTCGCTATATCGACTAAAAGGAATGTATATTGAAAAATAAAATCGAATTTGGTCAAAAAAATGTTCTTGTTTCACTTATTCCAAACATTTTGATCCACCTAGTACAAGAACACTCGGTATTTTCTTTGTCCGCGAGTTAGTTAAATATCGTTTTCAAGAAATACGTGAAAGATTACACAGACAGTTGCGAATCTTAAAAAATATACTAAACCCCACACTGAACTGAGAGGGCAATTCATTATACATAAATTATAATAGCGACAAATCTAATGCAAATTTTCCTTTGATACAGATTCAGTAATAATGATCCTGTACATAACGGGGATTTGAGCGGAAAGCATGACTCGTCAGCCAAGGCCGGTCTTCTCGTTATATTAATGGCAAACAAATGAAGTACTCACCAGGAGTCAAGCACCCCGAGTTACTTCCTTATATCCGTTAACGACTGCAGCAGTAATGGTACCAGCGGGACAGGTGCCTTCGTCAAATTGGAGCTCACTTTGAATACCTGTTAAATAATGAATATGCCAATGTGTAGCTTAGGATACATGACCTTTAATTCAGGTTTCTTGTTGCCCTGCCTTAATACCTAGGACAAGATCATCCCCAAACTGTTTTGCTGGCAATAAAAACTGATTTTTGTTTTAAGTCGACACTTCTGGCTATCCACCTCAAAGGACGCTATGCGCGTGTCGTGAGATAAACTCGTGCTAATTAAGCATTAACTGACACAACCAGGGTTCAAAAATATATTCGGATATTTTCCGGGGATGACACCAGCATGCAACAGAAGATCAAAACAAAAAAAAAACATAAATAGGTAGTTATCAAACAGTAAAAAACATATTCACGTCAGTAATTAATTTCAATTTACATAAACATCCTGCCGGCACTTCAGGCCGACCCTTGTCAATACAACCACAAAACTTAGTGCTGTTTTTTTTAAACTAGACTAGATTTATCTGTCAGCATATTTATATGAACCGATAATACCTTTTTAAAAGGAAATAATCGTGGTAACAAGGCCAATGCTGGTTATCTATGCGACCTGCTACGGGAAAAAAATGAAAAGCAGTTTAACTACACATACGCACAATAAAAATAAACAGTGAAATCACACCGACAATTGTATCATAAATACATCAGAATTAAAATTGTTAAGACCAAATATGTAGCCGTTATACAACAAATCATGGCACTTAAGTTAACAATAAATTAAATAGGAAAACGATAATACAGATTAAGTAGTAAAGATCCAGATCATTATCCTAAAAATCCTGTTTAACTTTCCTTGATTATATCCTATCATTCCCCACATTTGTATTCCTATATGTCTAAATTCCGTCAATTTCGCTCCTAATCTAATTTTCAAAATATTCTCCTTCCATCCGTCTCCGTTCCTATAAAAGCGATCGCAAATCTGAATACACCTGATACACATGTAGCAGCACGGTGACTGCGTATACGCACACCATTTGTGGCTACTTAGGCGAATGCTGGTCTGGTATTTTCCCCTCAGAACCCTAATTCCGTTCCTTCCGATCCTATCCTGACCACACCCATCCTTAATCCCACCATGCATATATACGTAATGTATGTATGTATCATGGAATCCATGATTGTGGCTGAAGCAGCTTGAAATGCTCAAACAGCCTGCCCTCCGCTTTGGGCAGAGAAAAAATACGTGGCATTTCTTTTTTCCTGAACTCATTCTCTTTCGAGCCATAAACCAAATCAGGCTGATCCTACTTTTTTCGTAACAAACCGGAATATCTGAATCTAACATTAAAATACACCTCTCGTACACGTTCATCCGCCTCCAGGGGTCAAAACCTTGTAGACGTCATACACTACCAAATTACACGCCGCTTTTAACAATCCAAACTCGCAGGTTTTCGAATCGTGTGTTTTGTGTGCCTTCCCTGCAAGCGATGGTCAACCAATGTAGAGCAGACTCCGTCCGTCCCCGAGTTATCGGCGAAAGCCGCACAACTCAAACATTCTCCTTTTCCGAGCTATCGGTGAAAACCGCACGGCTCCAACCTCGATAACTTAGGCGAAAGCCCCGGGTTTTCCCGAAAATTTTCCTCTTTAACCCAAAATAATTACACACATTACGCACATACAAAATTCGACATATATATTTGAGATTCATGCTGTATGTACCAGAAACAGATTTTACTTCCGGTTCATTTTTTTTATTTTTAATATCAAATTTAGTTCTCGCTATTAAAGAAAATCCTTTAATCTTCCTGCTTAAACAAACATAAAATTTATATTCTTTCAATACAAATTTTACATTATAAGATTTCCAAAAAATTAATTGAAAGGAATTTTATAATAATATTACTTTTTGCTAACATCTGTACAATGCACTGAGTTGAATAAATCTAATCAACCAGGTTATATTGCAGTAACAAAACGTAAACGTTCGGTGAGTTCAATCTTTTAATAAAAGTATAAAGCTTTCTTTATATTATTGTAATCAATACAATTTAAATAGGTAGAAGTGCATTCAATTGAAATAAATAAATATCTCAATTGCCCGTATACTATTGTTGGCATCCAATAGAAATTAGGTTTAATTAAATATTAATAAATAAAGGAAACTCGCCTATTTAATGCAATCGATAAAATTGAAATTATAATTAGTTCCAAATGTCAGTTAAAAATCACAGTTGAACACAAAATTTTCTCATACACTTAAAATTGTCGAAAACAGTAATCGTAACACTTTCACTCGTACAAAAACACCCTAAACGTAATTAATCATTAAGAACACCCCTATAATATACAAATTCCTTCGTCTTCAATTCACGAGTGCTTGGGTAAATAACATCGGCCATCTCATTTTCACAGAGTTTACTGGCAACATTTAGAAAATCCCTAGTTTCAAATAAAATGACCCACCCTTCGTAACAATGAAATTAATAATTTGAGCTAAAAAATTGATTCTTAGGCCGTAATATCAGAGAAAGAATAATTAGTTTGATTACAGACCAGCAGAACCTGCTATTCGAGGGAATAACTACTAGCAATACACCAGTACCAGGAAGGTTGCCTAACATACAGGGACATCACCTCCAGAGTTAATTATTATATTATATAAATTACACATTTTGGTTAAGTTACAGTTTTATTTTGTTTTGTTTAATCTTATATTGTTTTCTATTATTTAGTAATAAATATCTGTTTTAGTTTGATTGTGTTGTAAACTGTATATAAGAAATCCGCCTACTGCGACTCAATAAAGTCGCGAGAAAAAGTATAAAGATTTATTTTCATCCCTAAAAAAGAAGGCTGTTATAACATTATACATAAAATACAACAAACGCTAAACTAAAGAGATAACAATAAGGTAACTGCAATACATTTTTAACTGCATAAGGACAAAGAAGATTAGGCAAGGAATTCACACGGACACAATTGTATGGTGAATAAAAGCACATACGTTTGTACAATTACAATAAATTACAGTTCGTAGACAAACAATTCTAAATCAGCTGGCTGAATCAAAGATACTTAAAAAAGAAATCATTAAAACAAATCCTTGCAAGTGTAAGGTGAAAATCTATCAGTTACGTTAACAAAGTGACCGATAACCTACCCGCAAGCAATGCCGCGAAATAATAATTTTTAAAGTATTCACTCGTCCGTAGCAAACCCTATACGTCTCGAATTTCAAAGTAACACACAAAGCCGTCTTTTAATTTGCGGTATGTTCCAATGCAATTAACTACCAACCGGCAACGTTTTTAACCAAATTCCGTGTGTATAGAAACCTTCAACCATTCTCCACGGTCAGTTTCGGGAAGACACCCGTTTTATAACCCAACATATGTTTTTCTTTACCTTTAGTTCAAATACATTCAAATATTAGTGACAAAAAATACATAAATAAAGATACCCCTAAAAACATTATCAAATTATGACTTATTAACAGCATATTAAAACCTACTAATTACCTTTTCTTTCGCGGTAACAATTGCGATTTAAATTTTTTTATTATATAATAAAATGTTATCGGTCCGCTCCCTACAATATATATTTACAACTGGTGTGAAACACTATACGACCTTCCAACGTACAAAATGAAAATCAAAAGAAACGAAATAATCTTAATGACATTTTTTTAGGATAATAAGTTCATTACGAAAATAGGCATCATTGTAAAAACAAAAACAATAATCTATGTCAAACTGACGTATACACTTCATGTCAGACAGAGGTTAATAGTCATCAAGATGCTAAATAAATGAAATAATTTTTTCTTACGACCATGTACGAAAGTGATTCATATCGCAGCATTAACATTAACATTAACAGTATTGGTGTCAGATAGTACCGTAATACTTAGCATTGTTTATATCCATATTATTCACACATAAACAATGGGATTATACTCAAAACTGTCAGGCAAAGAAATCCTTACCCATGCTGGTTCAACATAAAGTCTCTTTTTTCTCACTTTTAAAACGAGTTGTACAAATAATTATTAAAATACAAAGTCAAGTGCAAAAGAAACCTGATTCAAAACGTTTTTCTCCAGTATTAGCATGACAAATACATACATTAAAAGCACAGTGCAAAATAAATGATTTTAAAATGTCTTCATAATGATTCTTATTGCTTAATATTAGTCTAATTTGGATTTTCTAAAATATTCTTCGGCAGTCAAGAAATAATGGAAGACTTCTAACTTGGAATAAATTAAAACATTCTCCTTATAACTGATCGTCATTAAAATGTACCTGAAAAGACAGTGTAACAAGAAATACAAATTGTAACGAAATAGTATCCATATTACGAATTTTAATACAAAAACTTTTCTTCTCTGGTCATCATTTTTGGCTGCGGGTACACTAAATAATCGATAGCTGTCTTGACTTCATTGATCACCCCGTATATAATAAACCTATGGTGCTTCGATAAATATACGTCATGCAGCTTAATCCAAAAAAAAACTAGCTCTTAAAATTTGCAAGCAGCGTTAAAAAATTTTTATTCCTATTGAAAATATTTAACTTTAAATTTTGCCTAAAAATCACTATGTGTAAGTTCGAGTGGCCAGCAGCTTAGTTTAGTGTTGATCGATTTGTAGAGTTAATTCGCCAGTACCATTCATGGGATCAAAAATCTAACAATCATCTAATAGCAGCAACACCACCTGAAACCCTTCAACGAAGGTAATTCATATTTAATAACTGAGTAACTTACTCATAGCATTCTCTATCATAGTGTTTTTAATGCTACACTTTTTGTGCTATAAATTTTTTTTACCGTACGGTTTTTCGATTACGATTTTCTTTTGAAGTCGTCGTTTTGATTTTTTACTTTCTTGCAGATTATTATTTTCATTGTGCGTAGTAGTGGATAAGTAACATAATCCGCACAATTAATTAGATGTAAATTGGGAATTGAAAATTTTACGCAGGATTATTTCATTGACGAGTGCATTAAGGTATACCTAGTGGAAGCGATAGCGAACCACAAGTAAATTTCGAATGGGCGACAGTCAGTTTTGAATACAGGTTAGTAACCATGATCGTTGGCAATACATTATTGCATTGGATATCGGAATTAAGTAACATCGTCTGTATGCTACAAGTAAAAAAAGGATCGTCAATTACGAACCATTAGTTAAATTGATACTCAACGTTAAATTAGTTATCCGTTGGATGGAAAATAGTTAGTAGTTGTTGTTTTAGTATTAATAAACTCATCAAAATTCGAATATCATTTTGGAAATCTTCACTGTTGAAGTTATATATGATATACATTTTTTTTATAGCAACGAAAAATTTCACTCTTTCTAAAATAAAATAAAGCATAATTGATAAAATTAAAAAGCGCATGCAGCTATCATTTATTGCAAAAATAAAATTCATTCTAGTTAAAATAAATCTCAAGCAAAGCAAAAATAAATCAGAAATCGTTAAAACCCAAGCAGCAACTTTATAGTAACTACGAGTAGCATATAAAAATCTGTCATCGTTGTTTGCAGAAGTAAGTTTTTGAGCGTTGTTGCCGAGTTGCAATTTTATCAATATTTAATCAAGATGTTATGTTTTGGAGATTGAATAATAATTTTAATTAATTAAGAAAGCGAGAACTGCAGACATCCTTTAATTATATAATCAAGTTTTATATATATATATATATATATATATATATATATATATATAAGGCGTCGAAAAATGTATTAAGGTATAAAAACATATTGTACAAAGGTATTTGTGCAAATGTACAAAGAAGTAATTAAATTTTTGCGATTTAACGAATGTGTTAAAATAACCCAATACAATTGTTTTTTTTTTAATTTGTATTTGATTTTAGTTTGTGGAAAATTATTAACCACAAATGAATGTTGTGTGTTAATGAATAATATTTATTGTTTTGATTTGATTAAACATTTATTTAAATATTTGAGTAAAATTAAGAACACAGCGAGTGAGATCAGTTGCCAGTCAAGTAAATGTAAGGATCAGATAGTGAGAGAGACTGAGATTCAGTCTTCAGCACTAACTGGGTCAAGTGTAAGCAAATTTAAGTACGAGTCAGTGGCGCCCAGAATAGATTAACATCTTTTTGAGTTTTAATTTGAAACGAACCGCACGGCCTCACCGGCTACAAATAAGAGAGCATAGCGGCAACATTTATCGCACCCCTCATAGGTCTGACTGAAGTCCGAAACGTTAGCTCAGACAATTGGTAACTGCCCCTAAATTTAGAAATAGGTGTAACAATGGATCTATTCATACCTACAGACCCGTTGGCAAAAGGTACGATGAGCGATATATAAATAATTTCGATATATAAGGAATATTCTCTATAAATATATGGGGAGGGATAAGTTACCATGATACTGGAATGTGCTGGGAGATTTAATCCGCAAAATTATGCACATATTTTAGAAAACGTTATGTTACCATCAGTCAAACCAGTTTTTCCTGAAAACATAAAAAAATATATATATATATATATATATATATATATATATATAATATATTGAGATGGTTAGATATAAGATTAAGACAGGGATTTGAGAGTTTAAGCTTGTAATTTCTATATAGAACAATTTGAGATCAATTATAGTATATTTACACTGCATTTATTTGAAGTATTTTGGTTAGCGATTGAAAGAAAGTGATTTGTTTTGATGAAACGGGCTTAATAAGATTTGTACAAGTTGGTTCAGTCATTGTGCTACATAAGAAACATGTCAGGAAGATTAAATGAAGTTGTATTTGTAAGTACGATTAAGTTCGTAGAAATTATTTCATTAAATTTACATTTCACATAAAGTATTTTGGCATTTGGGTATTTTACAGATGTTTAGCACACATTTTAGAGTTATGTTTATATTAGGGACATATTTTAAGTCAGGTAAAATGCAGGAAAGATGTGAAAATTTGAGAAAGAGTTACAGTACGAACATGATTTAATTATTACTCGCAATGGTAGTGAAAATATAAGTGCGACAGAAAAAGTAGTGCATAGTAAACATTAAGCACAATTTACACAACAATTTAACATTTGGATATTTACATGCAGATACATTTTTGTGTAAGATTTTTAAAGAAATGTGTTTAACAATATGGATCGTTAAAGTGACTAATATTTAAACGTTACATTAAAAGTGAACATTGAGAATATTTAAGACAGATTTTATAAGTTATTAAAGTAACATTTTGAATAATTTGAACGTTAATTACGCAAATTATATGAACATTTAAATTAAGTTAGGTTAAGTTTTAAATTTAAGTTTTTTTGCAAATTTATAGTTTTATAGAGTAAGTTCAGCTTAGAATAAGTTGTTAGTATAATTAATAGGAGGTTTTCCTCATTTCCATGCAATAATTTAATTTGTACAAGTCATTTGAACATAAATTTAATAAAATGGGGTTAACTACACAAATTTCTTATATAAAAAAGAATTTTCCTCTAAATTTAAGATATTGGAGCTGAAATAAATGTTTTCTAATTCAAATTTTCGTGCAGATCACGAATATGTATTTAGTGTAAGTGTAGAAAGTAAGATTTTTTAGATATAAGCAAATTTAGTTTAGGATAAGTCAAATCGTATATTTTTTGACAGATGTATATCAAGTGAGGTATCATTTTGTGCGGAATCTTGCACAGATTTCATTTCTGTTTTTAAAATTTAGAGCTTATTAAAAAGTTCGGTTGTTGTAATTTATTTTTGGTTACGTATCCGTAAAATAAAAATTTATTCAATTTTTCCAATTCCTGCTGCGACATATTAATAATGATATTCCATATCGAATGCTAAAAAGAAAAGTGAAGTTAATTTAAAATTTTTACAACTTTAATACAATATTTAAACCGAAAATAATTAAAACATTTTAAAACAACAATTAAATAAATATAATAATTAATAATTTAGTGCTTGAGTGAAAACATTTAAGCAATTATAAGTACATTTACCACAAGAAAAGCAACCATTTATCCGAGGGACATTGTTGAATTATTGGAAGTACTGCAGCAGCAAGTGGAACGGATCAATAACATCGATCACCGATTGGAAGGAGCCTACGTTTGTGATTGGAACCAGCTGTATGAACACATCCTTTTGAAGTTATGCCGATGCACATGTGAGTTAATTTTTAATCATAACCCTTCAACTTGTATTCATTATTTGTGTGATTTCCTGCATTTATATTTTATGTATAGGTGTAAATGTTTATGCAATAGCTGTGTAAACATCTGTAAAGCAATTAAAATTTTAGTTTTCTTTCAACATTTCAATTTCAATTACATTATTAAGATCACATTTTTAAGAAATTAGCATTTAACAATTTTAACAGTTTGGTATTTGATTTCATTTAATACGCACGCATGCGTCATTGTGCAAACTTTAGTAAGTCTCGTTTTACATACAAGATATTTGATATAACTTGGAATCCACATAATAAAGAACCAGTTAATAATTCCAGTAGTACTTCGGAATGCAATTCAATTCATAATAAAAATATTAAGTACATATCAAAGTAAAAATTATATTTATGTATAATTATCCAGTAAATCCAGTAAACATAGTGCCTCAATGGTTCCAATTGCACAATATTGAAGTTTTACGATGGGTTGACAAAAGCGCAGATATTAATCCAATAGAGAACGTATGAGCAGATATGACCAAACGTATGTCATCAATGAGATTTAGAAATCAGGAACATTTGTGGGAAGCAGTTCAACATTTTTGGGAAGCTCTTCTTCATAAACCACATTGTTTTAGAAGTCTGGTTGTCTCCATGCCTAGAAGATTAAGGGCATTAATTGATGCTAATGGTGGCCCAACAAAATATTAAATTTTTGTTTAAAAATTTTGTATTATTCAATTTACTTTGCAGAAACTCTGTAATTATTGAATAAAATTATTTGAATTTTCACTTTTTGTATCTTTAACTTGTATTTCGTAATTCAGTGTGTTCGTGTTGTTGAACAATAGAAAAAGGAATTTGCTCCTGATCTGCCATTTGATGTTATTAATGAAAGACAATAGGTTGCTTAAGCTTAAGTTTATTTTACAATAATAAAATTTCAAAATTTTGACATAAAAGGAATTTGGGATTATAGTACATTTATCTGACCAAGACGATACATGTTAACTTAAAAATCCAAAGCCGACCGCTTCTATAAGATATCAGTAATGCAGTATAACCATTTTCATTCATAGTTATGTAAAATTAAATTTCCTTTAAAAAATATGTCTACACTTTTTATTATAAAATTAATCATTATTCAAATAATGAAAAAAATTGAACTAACACATAAATTCCACCTTGGGAATTTTTTGCCGCAAAATTATGCGTCGTATCAAAAAATTGCATATAATATAATTAATGGATATGTTTAAGCTCTATATCTAGGTTTTTATACCTTTGAAGTATGCAGCTGTTTTAAAAATATTTGATAAAAACCAAAAACTGCCTATAATAAAACCCCCTCTCTCCGCCGCTGGATTTGTCCCAAAATCTAATCAGCTCTAAGCCAAATGAAAACAAACTTAAATACAACATTTTAAGTACGTAGGTATTTTCGTTCTTGAGTTATTGTGGATACCAACATACATCCACACAAGTATACACATACACACAGACATCCAGACATGATGGCCAATCTTGACGAAACTTGGCTAAAAGTTGTAAAATGAGTTAGTATGTGGATTTAGTGATAATGAAAAAAAAGTCGATTGCATAAGCTTCTATACCTACTTTATATGCTTTTACAGGGTCCATCAGGGAGGTGTTTTGGAAATGACTGTCACACATTTATTTTCAAACCAATTTTAAAATTAATTTTCTTCGTATATTGCTGAAACATTGCCATTTGCAAAAAAAAAATATTCATCTGAGAAAAATTACATCAAAATAAAAAAAAATAATCAACTGCAAAAAGTTACACCAAAATAAAAAAAATAATCAACTACAAAAATTACATCAGTTAGATGGCGTCAATTTTTGTCGACGCATTCTTGTAGACGGGTGGCGAAGTTGTCCATACAACTTCCAAGCATGGCACAAGGAATCCTTTAAGTTTTCTGAGTTATGTTTTCAGAAAGCGCTTCAAGAGTACGTGGTTTGCTTATGTAAACCTGAACTTTTAGGTAGCCCCATAAAAATGTATTCACAAGGAGATAGGTCCAGTAACCGAGGAGACCACTCCATAACCCCACGCAATGAAATCAGGCGTCCAAGGAAATGCTGTCTTAAAAAAGCCAAGGTTGCTCTTGATGTATGTCAAGTCGCTTTATCTTGTTGAAACCAAACTGTGTTGAGATCGATGTCTCGTCTTCTGGAAAGAAATTATCACGAACATGGTAATGTAGCGATCTGAGTTAACAGTCACTGTTCGTCCGTTTTCACGAACAAAATATGGCCCAATAATTTATGTTCGAGATACACCATACCAAACAGTAACTTTCTCGCTGCCAAGTAACGGAAATTCTATTTGTTTACCATCCCCGATAAATAAAAATGGGCCTCGCCACTCATGATCAGAACGATACCGTCCGTCATCATTTCCGAGATCGCTTCCGAAAACCTGTGTTGTCTCATGAAGTCGCTTTGCAGCGGGTTTTAAACAATCATAATCTTATACGGATGAAAACGAAGGTCCAAGTGTAAGACTCTGCGAACTGATCTGTCTGACATCTGAAGAGCGCGTGCGTGACGTAACGACAAGGACTTCCATCGCATGTCGCACTTCTTCAATGTTTTCAATGAAGGTGTTGAAAATAAAAACGCGATGTGCAACAGACCAAACCTCTATTTTCACTAAAACTATGTCATCGGGTAGTGTGATCACGCAAGCGCGCGTAACAGTCATTTCAAAAACACCATACATCCCTGCCGGACACTGTATAAGATATCAATAACACAGTTTAACCATTTTCATTCATATTTAATTAATTTTTAGACTTACCTTTGCGTTATATTAAGATACTTTACAGAAAAAGGTATGTAAAATTAAATTTTCTTTAAGAAGAATGTCTACACTTCTTCTTATAAAATTAATCGTTATTAAAGTATTGAAAAAATTTAAATTAACACTTAAATTCTTCCTTAGGAATCGTTTTGCCCCTAAACTACGCGTCGTATCAAATATTGCATACAAAATAATTTATCGATGTGATTCAGGTCTACATCTATGTATTTTTACATATCTGATATATGCAGCTGTTTTAGAAATATTTGATAAAAACCAAATACTGCCCCTAATAACCACCCCTCGACGGCGCTGAATTTCCCCCTAAATTCTAGGTACGTATGTGTTTCGTTCTGGAGTTATCATGGATACTAACATAATCCACACACACTCGCGCGCTCACGCACCCACACACCCACACACCCACACACCCACACATCCACATACCCACACACCCACACACCCACACGCACACACACTCACATACACACACACTCACACGCAAACGCACACGCACACGCACACTCACTGACTCACTCACTCACTCACTCACTCACTCACTCACTCTCTCACTCACTCACTCACTCACTCACTCACTCACTCACTCACTGACTCACTCACTTATTCACTCACTCACCCAACCACCCACCCACCCATCCACTTACTCATTCACTCACTCACTCACTCACTCGCTCATTGACTCACTGACCCACTGATTCACTGACGCACTGTCTCACTGACTCACTAACTCACTGACTCACTGACCCACTGACTCACTGACTCACTCACTCACTGACTCACCGTCTCACCAACTCACCGACTCATTGACTGACTAACTGAATAACTGACTGACTGACAGGCTCACCCGCTTGCAAGCTGAAGCGCGCTCTCATGCACGCGCGCACGTACGCACGCACGCAAGCGCGCACACACACGCACGCGCGCGCGGACTTCTAGATATGATGGCCGATCTTGACGAAACTTGGCCAAAAGTTGTTAAATGAGCTAACAAGTCTATTTAGCAATAGTGAAAAAGTCGAGTAGAAGTGGCACTATCACCCTCCTTTTGCGTCAGCCGCCCTTTCACTTTTTGTATGCCCACGTGGAGACCGGTTTTCCACCCTTATTTTTACTCGCTTACGTGTAGGACGTGTTTTTCACCCTATTTTGCACATCCACGTGTGAGACCGCATTTTCAACCCTTATTTTTATATACCCTCGCGTGAGACCGTATCCTTTCTTTTCGAAGGCCCTTTTAACCCTAATTATTTTACTCGCTCACGTATGGACGTGTATTTTCACCCCTATTTTTACACGTCCACGTGTGAGACAGTGTTTTCAACCCTAATTATTTTTACTCGCTTACATGAAGGACCGTATTACCCTTATTTTTATGATTTCTTTTGGTGGTTAAACCTTATGGCTGTATTAAGGACCTTTTGACAGCTAGGACTTTTTTGTGGTTGCTAACGTGAGGGGCTGGTCCTGGTCTTGGCTTAGAGCTGTATTTAGGACTGGAGCTTAGGGCTGGTCTAAGGATAAGTCTTAGAGTTTGGCCTTGGTGGTGGAGCTAGGGATAAGTCTTAGAGTTTGGTCTTGGTGGTGGAGCTAGGGTTTAGAACTGTATTTAGGGGTGGGGCTGTATGTAGAGGTAGGATAAGTCTTAAGGTTATTTCTGATGGTATTAAGGTCCTTCTGGTAGTTTAGCCCGGAGGCTGGGCAGACACATACGCATACAATAATTGCATAATTAATAAGATATTATTATTTAGTCTATTGCTTTAAAAGGGTTAAATGCTATTGGAGAAAATGTTTCTAATAAGGAGATGAGATAGCATCTGTGTTAAGGATTGATCTTGCGTGGGGGAATTTGAATGACAGTAAAATTTAATTATAGAACACTTATTTTTATAGTCATAATTTAAAAAATCCTCAGTGAACTATAAAAATTACTGACACTCTAATGAAACAATTTTTTTATTAACAATTAATACAGTAACAGTTTGTGTTTTCTAAAACGCATATTAAAAACATAGTTTACTTGCATTGAAATAATATCCATCCGTCCGCTAAGAATGTTGTACGCCTTAATATTTTTTAAAGAAACTTAATGCTTGTGTTTTATAACTGTAATTAAAAATCTGTAAATAAATAAAGGGTTAACACCACACTTACCAGCTCTGTACTTAAAGATCGTTTTCGAGGCACTGATTTAACCGTGATGGTCACCACTTTTGTGTTGCTTGTGTAATTAAACTTTCTAGATTGTGTAAAACCAGCTATTGGTTTCCCCATAGTGTAAAATATACAAACAACCTCATTGTCTTTATCATACTTACAGCAACATGCATTTACCTTTCTCTTAAAATAAAATTGTTTTGAAAATATTCGTATACGGACACACAAAGTGTTTTTATAAAAAACCATATTAAGTGTTTGGAATGTTTAAAATTCCATAATAATATGTAGTAAGAAATCACTGTTCACGTTTACTTTTAACTAATTACCGTGTAATTATATAACTTGTTAAATTTAATAGTCTAAAACCAATATAAATGGTTAATATAATTTCTAAAAAATATTATTAGTGTTGATATGCCGTTTTATTTTAAGTAATTGTTTTCAATATACATAAAATGTGTAAGTGGACCTCTATTATTTGTGGTAATATGCGTTATTACACTTTCTTTTAATTACCGGTTGTAATCTTTACATAAATTCAACTTATACACGAATTAATAACGACCTCCACTAACTAGTTTATAACACAATCGCTATGTAGCGTATTTTTTATTTACACCCGTACTTCTATAAACTATTAACGCTCCATTTTAATAGGGTGATCAACTATCTGAAAAGGTTTACTGTTAAAGTATACGATGAAGATCGTTTAAAGCAAACCTTGTATTATTCTTATATACGAATGACATTTCAAAAATACTAGTATAATTAACATGAAGGTTTATAAATCTACATCCAGACAAGGAAACAGTTTTAAACACAAAGAATTTATCTGTAAGGGCAGACAATGCTATTACATAAGACGTTTTACAAAAACGTGGTTATTCCACATTGAGAAAATTGTTAGTCATGAGAAACAAGCTGGTCTCGAAGTTAGCCTTGAAGTTAGCTAGTCATAGGTTTTGAAGTTTATCTTGAAGTTAGCCTTTGCGAGCAACTTTTATAAAAATGTACACCTGAGTTTAAGTTGACGTATATTGGTTTATGAATATTTTATTATTCTAAGAAAAATGTTATTAAAAATGTTTTCTATTAATTACCCTTTGTAGACTATATGCTTTATCTATACACGAAATTTTATTTCACAACAGCATACTCATTCTACCTTGAGAAAATTGTTAACCTGAGAAACAAGTAGGTTTGAAACTCAAACAACCCCTGTTACCACTCTCGTCAATGTAGATAGAGGTCCAATGCTGGTCTGGTTTGTTTGCAGGATCCGTGTTTACGATAATCGCACACGGTCGAGGTGCGTGTCTGGGTAGTTGATTAGAAGCACATACAAATCGAAAACACATTCTTCTTGTGGCTGGGGTCGATTTCAAGCATCTCAACACTTCTGCCGCATACATCTTTGTGGATTTTTTATCAGATGGGATTAATAGCAACGTCAACTAAACGTTTTAAAAAATTTCTAATTTGAAAATAAGAGTGACGTAATCTAATTTTATTTGAAATTTCATGGAGTATCATCATCATCGAGATTTTGAGATACTACCATCTCATCGTCTTCACCTTGAACGATTATATTGTAACCTATAAAGCAAGCTAATAACCCTAATAGTTTATCAGACATTATTACATGGACATGAGGTTAGTCCTAAATTAAATGGTTTCAACGCTGCTCTGGGAATGCTGTCACACTTAAAACCTTTAAGTCTGCTCGCCGAAGTTGTACCATATTCACTTTCTTCAATTTTATCTGCACTCTGTTTCGAAGCTGTAGTACGTTTTCTAATACATAAACAGAATCTTCAATACTGTGATACGTCTAGCAGCAAAACACATTAGCTAGTTAGTTTCACCTCTATATTACTTTACATGCAAGCCTGATCTTATAAATAAATACATCTGTCAAAAAGCTAATTAAACATAACTCCACGGCCAGGGTATAGCAAGCAACGCTTCCAATTATAGCTCTTAGTCAACACAATAGGGCCTACAACTACATACAATCGACTAGCACTGCTTTAGCACGAGGATCAAACGAAACACGTACGCACGCACCCACGTAAGCACACGTTCGCACGACGCACGCACGTAAGCTCGCACGTACGCTCGCACGTGAACGCTCGACGTAACACACACGTACGCACGCACGCTCGCACGTACTCACGAACGTACGCGCTCGCGCGTACGCACTCACTACGAGCGTTCGCACGCCCGTACGCCGCACGCAGGCACAGCGCACACCACACACCACACACACACACACACACGCGAGGCGAAAACACGCTAAAGCGAAAAACTTGTAAACTTGCAAACATGAATCAAGACGGTGGAGCACCGCTAGGAAAAAAAACAGGTTTATTAACAAAAGCGAAGGAAAGCTTAACGTTTTGAAAATATATTATTATTATTATAAACAACAATACATCATTATTATTTAATAACATGCTTTATCGGTTTTCTTCTTCTTGAACCGTGAGTCGACCTCATCATCATTATCATCATGATTTTGAGATTTGCCCTTCCCCTACCTCATCGCTCTCTTTTCTTCTGTGAACCATCATCTTGGATGTGAGATACACCCAGCTCAACCACGTCATCGCTTTCATCATTATCTTGAACGGTTATGTTGTAATAGTTTATTAACAAGTCAGTAAAATCTCTAATGTCCGCTGATGCTGGCTCATAAACAGGAGAATACATTATAGTAATGCTCACTCGATGACAGTTACACTTTAAAGGGCGAAACACACGAGAAACGAGAAAGCAGCTAGCCTTGGGTCTTGTGCGCAAGCGTACTCGTCAATGTTAGGGTAGAATCGGACATCTCCAGGGATGTCTGAAGATGACCTAACCACATCTAACATAGCCCTGGGGCATGTTTATAAATCTAAACGCCTCTTTTATGGTCGAGGTATTTTCTCCTAAGACGCCGTCTTAGAAAAACCTCGACCAGGTTTAGTTTATAAACATGTCCCAGGCATGTTAGAGTATGGTTATCAATCTGACATCCGAATGTATTCTACGATTGTAGAAGCTGCACAAGACAGCTCAAGTCGTCTTAGGAGAAATACCTCGACCATAAAAGAGGCGTTTAGATTTATAAACATGCCCCCAGGGCTATGTTAGAGTGTGGTTAGGTCAATACTTCAGACATCCCCGGAGATGTCCGATTCTACCCTAACATTGACGAGTACGCTTGCGCACAAGACCCAAGGCTAGCTGCGTTCTCGTTTCTCGTGTGTTTCGCCCTTTAAAGTGTAACTGTCATCGAGTGAGCATTACTATAATGTATTCTCCTGTTTATGAGCCAGCATCAGCGGACATTAGAGATTTTACTGACTTGTTAATAAACTATTACAACATAACCGTTCAAGATAATGATGAAAGCGATGACGTGGTTGAGCTGGGTGTATCTCACATCCAAGATGATGGTTCACAGAAGAGAAAGAAGAGCGATGAGGTAGGGGGGAAGGGCAAATCTCAAAATCATGATGATAATGATGATGAGGTCGACTCACGGTTCAAGAAGAAGAAGAAAACCGATAAAGCATGTTATTAAATAATAATGATGTATTGTTGTTTATAATAATAATAATGATATATTTTCAAAACGTTAAGCTTTCCTTCGGTTTTGTTAATAAACCTGTTTTTTTTCCTAGCGGTGCTCCACCGTCTTGATTCATGTTTGCAAGTTTACAAGTTTTTCGCTTTAGCGTGTTTTCGCCTCTCGTGTGTGTGTGTGTGTGTGTGTGTGTGTGTGTGTGTGTGTGTGGTGTGTGTGTGTGCGTGCGTGCCATCGTGCGGGCGTACGTACGGGCGTGCGAACGCTCGTACGTGTGAGCGTGCGTACGCGAGCGTGCGTACGTTCGTGCGTACGTGCGAGCGTGCGTGCGTACGTACGAGTGTGCTTACGTACGAGCGTTCACGTGCGAGCGTACGTGCGAGCTTACGTGCGTGCGTGCGAACGTGTGCTTACGTGGCGTGCGTACGTGTTTTTCGTTTGATCCTCGTGCTAAAGCAGTGCTAGTCGATTGTATGTAGTTGTAGGCCCTATTGTGTTGACTAAGAGCTATAATTGGAAGCGTTGCTTGCTATACCCTGGCCGTGGAGTTATGTTTAATTAGCTTTTTTTGACAGATGTATTTATTTATAAGATCAGGCTTGCATGTAAAGTAATATAGAGGTGAAACTAACTAGCTAATGTGTTTTGCTGCTAGACGTATCACAGTATTGAAGATTCTGTTTATGTATTAGAAAAACGTACTACAGCTTCGAAACAGAGTGCAGATAAAAATTGAAGAAAGTGAATATGGTACAACTTCGGCGAGCAGACTTAAAGGTTTTAAGTGTGTACAGCATTCCCAGAGCAGCGTTGAAACCATTTAATTTAGGACTAACCTCATGTCCATGTAATAATGTCTGATAAACTATTAGGGTTATTAGCTTGCTTTATAGGTTACAATATAATCGTTCAAGGTGAAGACGATGAGATGGTAGTATCTCAAAATCTCGATGATGATGATACTTCCATGAAATTTCAAATAAAATTAGATTACGTCACTCTTATTTTCAAATTAGAAATTTTTTAAAACGTTTAGTTGACGTTGCTATTAATCTCATCTGATAAAAAATCCACGAAGATGTATGCGGCAGAAGTGTTGAGATGCTTGGAATCGACCCCCAGCTACAAGAAGAATGTGTTTTCGACTTGTATGTGCTTCTAATCAACTATCCAGACACGCACCTCGACCGTGTGCGATTATCGTAAACACGGATCCTGCAAACAAACCAGACCAGCATTGGACCTCTATCCACATTGACGAGAGTGGTAACAGGGGTTGTTTGAGTTTCAAACCTACTTGTTTCTCTAGGTTAACAATTTTCTCAAGGTAGAATGAGTATGCTGTTGTGAAATAAAATTTCGTGTATAGATAAAGCATATAGTCTACAAAGGGTAATTAATAGAAAACATTTTTTAATAACATTTTTTCTTAGAATAATAAAAATATTCATAAACCAATATACGTCAACTTAAACTCAGGTGTACATTTTTTATAAAAGTTGCTCGCAAAGGCTAACTTCAAGATAAACTTCAAAACCTATGACTAGCTAACTTCAAGGCTAACTTCGAGACCAGCTTGTTTCTCATGACTAACAATTTTCTCAATGTGGAATAACCACGTTTTTGTAAAACGTCTTATGTAATAGCATTGTCTGCCCCTTACAGATAAATTCTTTGTGTTTAAAACTGTTTCCTTGTCTGGATGTAGATTTATAAACCTTCATGTTAATTATACTAGTATTTTTGAAATGTCATTCGTATATAAGAATAATACAAGGTTTGCTTTAAACGATCTTCATCGTATACTTTAACAGTAAACCTTTTTCAGATAGTTGATCACCCTATTAAAATGGAGCGTTAATAGTTTATAGAAGTACGGGTGTAAATAAAAAAATACGCTACATAGCGATTGTGTTATAAACTAGTTAGTGGAGGTCGTTATTAATTCGTGTATAAGTTGAATTTATGTAAGTAGAAGATTACAACCGGTAATTAAAAAGAAAGTGTAATAACGCATATTACCACAAATAATACAGGTCCACTTACACATTTTATATATATTGAAAACAATTACTTAAAATAAAACGGCATATCAACTCTAATAATATTTTTTAGAAATTATATTAACCATTTATATTGGTTTTTAGACTATTAAATTTAACAAGGTTATATAATTACACGGTAATTAGTTAAAAGTAAACGTGAACAGTGATTTCTTACTACATATTATTATGGAATTTTAAACATTCCAAACACTTAATATGGTTTTTTATAAAAACACTTTGTGTGTCCGTATACGAATATTTTCAAAACAATTTTATTTTAAGAGAAAGGTAAATGCACGTTGCTGTAAGTATGATAAAGACAATGAGGTTGTTTGTATATTTTACACTATGGGGAAACCAATAGCTGGTTTTACACAATCTAGAAAGTTTAGTTACACAAGCAACACAAAAGCGGTGACCATCACGCGTAAATCAGTGCCTCGAAAACGTTCTTTAAGTACAGAGCTGGTAAGTGTGGTGTTAACCCTTTATTTATTTACAGATTTTTAATTACAGTTATAAAACACAAGCATTAAGTCTCTTTAAAAAATATTAAGGCGTATAACATTCTTAGCGGACGGATGGATATTATTTCAATGCAGGTAAACTATGTTTTTAATATGCGTTTTAGAAAACACAAACTGTTAATGTATTTAATTAACTTAATAAAAAAATTGTTTCATTAGGAGTGTCAGTAATTTTTATAGTTCACTGAGGATTTTTTAAATTATGACTATAAAATAAGTGTTCTATAATTAAATTTTACTGTCATTCAAATTCCCCACGCAAGATCAATCCTTAACACAGATGCTATCTCATCTCCTTATTAGAAACGTTTTCTCCAATAGCATTTAACCCTTTTAAAGCAATAGACTAAATAATAATATCTTATTAATTATGCAATTATTGTATGCGTATGTGTCTGCCCAGCCTCCGGGGCTAAACTACCAGAAGGACCTTAATACCATCAGAAATAACCTTAAGACTTATCCTCCTCTACATACAGCCCCACCCCTAAATACAGTTCTAAACCCTAGCTCCACCACCAAGACCAAACTCTAAGACTTATCCCTAGCTCCACCACCAAGGCCAAACTCTAAGACTTATCCTTAGACCAGCCCTAAGCTCCAGTCCTAAATACAGCTCTAAGCCAAGACCAGGACCAGCCCCTCACGTTAGCAACCACAAAAAAGTCCTAGCTGTCAAAAGGTCCTTAATACAGCCATAAGGTTTAACCCCCAAAAGAAATCATAAAAATAAGGGTAATACGGTCCTTCATGTAAGCGAGTAAAAATAATTAGGGTTGAAAACACTGTCTCACACGTGGATGTGTAAAAATAGGGGTGAAAATACACGTCCTATACGTGAGCGAGTAAAAATAATTAGGGTTAAAAAGGGCCTTCGAAAAAAAAGGATACGGTCTCACGCGAGGGTATATAAAAATAAGGGTTGAAAATGCGGTCTCACACGTGGATGTGCAAAAATAGGGGTGAAAAAACACGTCCTACACGTAAGCGAGTAAAAATAAGGGTGGAAAAACCGGTCTCCCACGTGGGCATATAAAAAAGTGAAAGGGGCGGGGCTTGTGACGTAAAAAGGAGGGGTGGGGATAGTGCCTCACTTCTACTGTCGAGCTCATAACCTTCTATACCTACATAATATGTGTGTGTAGGTTGGAAGGTAAAAAGAATCTAAACTGCATACTGCACACAAGGTCTTCCCTAATAATTTTCCATAAATCTAAATTAAAACTGATCACCACAGTGACACCATCGGATAGGAATGTTCTAGTGCGCAATAATGATAAATGGATTGAAGTCAATTTAGTCAAATAATTAGTCTTACATTTAGTATTCTAGTATTCCAAAATTTACGTAATACTAAATCAAATCGATTAAAAGACAAAAATTATACACAAACATGCCAATTATTTATTGTTTTATAGTAGTAGTAGTTTACGTACCAAAGCTGTTAGAAAGAGATTCAAAAATGAAACGTAAGCACTAACAGATCTGGTGCATATATTGATTGCATTTGCATTATTAAAACCCAATGTATTTTATTTCCAAAACATTAATAAACGTATTTTTTCGATTGACAGTTTCGTTATTAACAGCGTTTAAACTGCAACTACACGATAGTTTATATTTACGGGTTTCGGTTTCAACAAAAATATTATTTATAATGCGAGTACGTTATCATGTAATTTATGTTTGAAAAACAGTCGTATTTTCTGAAACAGTTGTAATAAATGACACAATGCTCTTTTATGTTTACTTTATTCCAGAGTTTGTACACAACTTAAAAATGAAGTGAATATTTTTATAAAAAGTAATTACAACTATTACGTACCCTAGTTTAGCACATAAATAATTGGTTTTAGTCTTTTGAACACAGTTTAAAGCTTTTCCTCGTACCAAAATTAGTTAGAAATAGGGGTATAAGAACTCCGATGGGAGATTTATGTAAAGTCAACTGCGAAGTTTGCAAATCTTACTTCATGCACAACATTAAAGTTTCAGTTTATAAATGGGTAAAGTGTTATGTATTCCAAGAAGTTTGTACCGAAGAACACACAGATTTTTACGGACAATTTGACCTTTTCAGTGTTTAGACTATAACTTTAATAGCAAGAATGCGTTCATTTAATTTTTTTCAATTTCTCTTTGAAAGCTTTAAAATTTAAAAAGAAAATTTACAGCTGAAATTTAATTACGTGTTGATAAATAAAAAAAAAATGATGTAGTGTACACAATCTGTATATGAAATGTTCTGCATTGCGTATGTATAATGCGTTTAAAGTGAATATAAATTGTTTGTCGGGACGGAAATTGAAGTTCTCCCTGCCGAGATTCCCATTACCACATTTCGAGTGGAAAGCATATCTAAAAGATACCAAAAATACTAATAACCTAAACTTTGTTATTATTAATAAAATAGCAGTGTGAGAAATGTAGTAAGGTAGTACAATAAGGCTGAGATAAAAACAGTAATGAGCATCTTTGTGAAAAAAAGGCTGAGAGTTTACGCGATCAACCGAGACAGTAAAAATCAAAGCAATTGCTCAGCAACGTATTTAATGATTAGTAAATTAAGCGACTTTGTCAGCAGATTGCACTTCACTTTACGGGTTCAAAATTAATTGGTTCAACTAAGTTTTCCAAGTCTAAATTTATAGCAGATTCGTTTTGAGTCCATGAATTGCAAATTCTAATGGACCCTTACAGAGCGACGTAACGCATTGGTCGATGTAGTATGGTTGGCTAATTGATTTATCTTTAAACATTGCACACCTATTGTACACTCTAAATGGGAAGCATAATTTAAAGCATTAGGCTAATACTTGTTCGATTTAGGTAAATGAAAGTAACTCATTTATAAACAAACCACATGGTGATTTTATTTTCCCGTAATTACAAAAAATCCCAAATCCAATTCGGCGGCTTACTATAAACATATATTGCTTTTTCAGAAATACACTTAAAAGGATTTCAATTCTAACCACACTTATAATGACATGTTTCTAGTGAAATTAGTAGACTTAATAAATATATAAATTTTTTAATAAAATCATACACTTTTATGACTATAATAATTTCACATAAGTTTAGCTTCACGTCATAATGTTTTATGACGTATCAAATTACAACGTTGCCTAAGTAATTTTAATCAAATAGTGTATTTGTGTAAGGTTAGTTGGGGCTAATACACCCCGTTTTTTAAGTAGTTCATTCAAAGTGTCAAGTCAACCTAAGTTACAATTGTCTTTCAAATTTGCATTAGTACGTCGAAATTATCAACCCTTAGCTGTATTTCATTTGAGTATGGAGTAATAAAATTGAAAGTGTTAGCAGCTGTGAATTTTTTCTTTATGTTTTTATGTCAGTCGTCCAGGTTGAGTCTATAATGATCGTTTAATTGGCAAACGTTTCTCTTTCAGATGATATACACTTTTCCATATTTCTAATTTATAATAGGTACTTAAACAACTCATATTCACTCACTGGTGTCTATAGAAGGTCAATGCATAAAAAAAGATATCATTTTCAGGTATAAAATGATTTATTTTTACTTTTTTCAACTTTCGCACTGCTTCAGTTTTATTTCAAAAGACTGTGGAAACTTGACATTAAGCTCGGGGAGACCACTCCTGACTTTAGGAGCAGGAAATGTCTTTACAATTGTGTTTCATAAGCTACTTGTGGAAAAACAAAATGTTTCTTCTTATCCTCAAGAACGTTATTTGAGCTTCGTTTGATAATTGTATACGCCCTATGTAAAAAATTTCTTTCTGTTCCTTACCAACAGGAACTGGGAAAGACACTAAAACCCAGTCTCCCACTATAGGGTTTGACACTCCACAGAATAGCTCTTCCTCTTCTTCTCCTTCAGAAGATAGTTGGCCTATAAAATCACTGCTTTCTGATTCATCATGAACCGAAAGTGGTTGTCTTCTAGTTCCTGTCCAAAGTGTCTGCCTTCGAAGCGTATTTGGTTGTTTCCGTGAGTCGCACAGAAGTTTCTGCCTTTGAAGCTGTTTGTGTTGTCTCTGTGAGTCGCACAACGTCCGCAGTAATTACTTCACCACCTGCCGCTACCTTCCTTTTTTTTTCAAGGTAGATCACACATACAAAGCAAAGCAAACTGGGTGTATGCAAGGTGACATTTTGTTAATTAAGGCACGTTTATTGATCTACAGTTCACAAAAGTGAAAAAACCTACACATTTGAGTGTGCTTCTGACAATCTGTTCGCCTGGTGCGATCGTCTTAAAAAGACAGCATCATAGAGGTGATAGGTCACAACTCCAGCATCAAAAGAAACGATTCCTGCTTTAATAAAACCATTTTTTATAAGATTGGAGCTTATTTTTGTCCATACGTTGCCTGTGAGTTTAGAAAATGTTTTTTTCTGGAATTTGTCTTCCTGCATTCTTCCGTTGCCATTTCTCCAACTACTCGTCCCACATTGACTTTAATGACATAAACAATGCCAAATCAAGTGGTTGTAGGATGTGACTGGTATGCGCAGGTAGTTTCAGAATGGTTATTTGACCGATTTGGCAAAGTTGACAGGTTCCGGTGTCAGATGTGTTGAATGTCCATCATAAACAACAAGAACTGGGCGCTCTGGCCCGTACACTTTTTCCTTTAAAAATTATAAGTGGGGGTATTTACTGACCGGTAGCACTTACGGCCATGACGACAGTTGTGTTTTCTCGGTCAGGTCCACTAGTTGTTCTTGTACTAGGAACACCCTTTAATCCCACCACTTTTGTGTTAGATGGATCACTTGAAAACCCCGATTCACCTATGTTGAAAATACCTTCTGGTTGTTCCACGAGACCAGATTCGTGTATTGTCTGCTCTAGCGGTTTAAAGTAGTCTGCTATAATAAACGGATTGGCTGCTTTCTTCCCAGCGAGTTCCACACTTTGTGGCTTTTTAATGGACAGGTTATGTCTTTTTTTGAAGTTAATAAGCCTGCCAGATCCTGACCTCTCGTTTTTAAATTGTGTTTTTATCTTATTAGCTTGCGCAAACCTATGAACTGTGTCCAACACCCCCTTCCTCGACGTGCCAAAACCCCATTTTTCCATAATCTTCAAAGTCTCCACCAACTTTGTTTCATAATATTCAGGAATGTCTGGGGGACGACCTAGTCATTTGCTTTTCGCTCCCCTTCTGTTCTTCAAATGACCTCTTAAAGTCCTGAGCAGAATATGATAATTTCTGGCCGCACCCTTCACCGTGTTATTCCCATTAGACACGTCAGCCATAGCTCGTTTAAAAGCTTCAGAGGTATAAGTCGACGCCCTCATGGATATTGGCTGCAACATAAAAACTATAAAGTTAGGCCTACTTACACCACAACGGACAAGTGCACAGACACATATGCACTTGCCCAGCATCCTGTATTGCACTTGCCCATGTACTAAATATGTCAAGGCAAGTGCGCTACTCCTCTCAATTAGTCAGATATTTGAAAGATGTAGAAATGCGTGTAAGACAATTGGTTTTAATACATTAATGGATGCGCTTACCCAATAGAAGTATTTATTAACGGAACTGATACAAGGACGCACGTGCATAACAATGTGCTTCTCTACTCGCTCAACGACGCACAAACGCGCAATAAACAATATCAACTGTTTCTGGCGAGTTTCACGATAGAGGTGCCAACACACATTTTAGCTGTGTCACTAGAGATACGCTGTGTATTTCTCAAAAAGGGCGCGTATTTTAAAACAACTCTTACCCTTATAGCACCTAGTAACGCATTTGCCCCAAACATGCACTTGCTCCAACTAACCTTACTCTGTTTTAGAAAAATACCAATGTTATTATATATTTGAGGAGCTTTTTTACAAAACGCAACAAGTCACAAAAAGTACTATTTGAGAAAAGTTTGTGACAACGTTATCACAATTCTAACAGTGCTAACTATTTTTATTTATGAAAGTTGGCTCACTAGACTTTTTAGACACAAAAAAACACTCATGAAAAATTCTTTATCCCAGAGATATTCAAAAGGACCCTTGGACATGTTTCATTGTGATGAACAACTAGTGACTTTTTGCGTTTTCAAAGCAAAATCTGATTTTACAATTTTTAGGAATTACAGAAGCGTTTCATGCTGCACAAAAATCTTTACTTTTAAATGAGAATAATTTAATTGTAAACTAAACAAAAATTATAAATTGAAAATACTACACAAGTGTAGGTTAAACCAAAGTTAATGTACTTCTAAGCAGTGGCATAACTGGTCGTCTTCATCATATTGTCCATTAAAAGTAACATGGTCTTTTAGAAATAAAAATTCAATTGACCGTCCCTTATCCAGTCTTCCCCGAAACATGTTTTAAGCAAAACATCAACGGCCTTTCTTTTATCCTGCGAAATTTCTCTCACAGGGTCCTGTAATAGTAACTCAACAGCGTTTCAGTTTTTAAGGAGTTTTACTAGAGTTATAAAAGGTTTCGAATTATCTTGGACTCTAGAGTTCATCTCGCAGTTAAATGTAACTTGACTTGGATTGATTTGTAATTTTATTGAAAAATAACATGTTTTGTTTGTTTAGTCCTTCAACTTTTTTAAGAGTATCTGGCAAACATTTCATGTCATAAGCTTGACAATATGTTTCTAATATGTGTATTCTCCGAAAATCCTTGGTACTCTTTCGGTAATAGGGCTTCGGCATACGGTTGTAACACTTTTCAACTCTTCCGAAGAAAACTATCGCAATTTCTTTAACGCTACGTGGTAAAATGCTTGTAAAGCCACCAGTAGAATATATGGACAACACGATTGATTTTATTTTGCCCGTGGTAGCCTGTGGTAACAATCGTCACACCATCCCATCCCAATTACTATTATTTAAAAAATTTTAAATTGCTGAACCAGTTTCATCTGAGCCTCGGTCGTATTGATGTTCAACCCACACGTAAAAGTGAGATGGCGAACTTTTCAAGTCAACAATACAAAATGCATACCATCCAGTCTGCAATGAATGTAAAGATTCTTGAGTTGGAAGTTTTGGCAGTTGCTGCACTTGTTGCAGATCAAAGCAAAATGATGCATCACCTTCTTCTTCCTCCTTCATCATTAAGTGAAACTGCTTACCTATTAGTTCATATACTCTCATATTTCGACATGATTCATTTCCAACTTTTAAACAAGTGGCCGAAAGTGTTTTGTGTTTTAGACGTTAGCAGCCCTAAATTGAATTTTGTTGAAAATATTTTGTGGAAGAACGAATAGTTTACGTGAAGATCTTGGTTTACAGTGGCGGTATACATTTTAAACAATTTGTTTGTGTTGAGCATAGAACTTAAGTATAATCTCTTGAACTTGGCCCTGTTACAGTATCTGAAGTCATTATGGCATGGAGTTATATATTCACAAAAAACAAAATTGTATAGGTTAGTCTTGTAACCAACACTGTTCGTGTTCTGTTAACCTAGTGTTAGTGCTTCTTCCAGTTTCACCATTGTAGAGTTTACCCCAATAGCATAGTACTTCGTAAACACCACATGTATGTAATCGTATTGGGTCTTTAGCAAAATTCAGAAGAGTTCGAATTTTAATACTGCTTTTGTAACCTACTTTTATATTATGGTTTTGTAACATTTTACCAATCCTACTCGTAGTGTTTGCTAGGGAAGGTAACATGGCAAACTTATTTGAAGTTGTAGATTTATCATCGGTGTCGTTTGTCTCTGTTGAAATGACTTTTTAATGTGTTGTTTGTTGAAGCCATTATTTATGAAGACCTTTTCAAGATGGTTTAATTCATGTTGTAGTTTATCTGGATCACAAATCTATGTGACACGGTTGTACAAAGTTCGTATCGTATTACGCTTTTGTGCTGGATGATTTTGTGATGAAGCATTAACCTAATGATCTGTATGTTGGCTTACAAGTGTTAGGATTCCTTTTGGTTTTCTTTCAATTAGAACATCAATGAATCGAAGACAACCATCTTTCTTTTCTTCTATTTTGAATTTAATCTTTGTATCTTGATTGTTTAAATGGTTTAAGAACACCATTAATTCTTCTTTCCCAGAAGGCCAGATAGCAAAAATATCATCAACATATCTATACAAAGGTTTGGTTTCTTAAGTGATTTATTTACAGCCTGTTCTTCGAAATATTCCAAAAAATAATTTGTAATAGATGGAGATGCTCCATCTAACTGCAAATAAGAAGAATAATGTAGTTAGACAATGTTTAAATAATTTGGTCTCGTTGTAGTTGAAATATCGTTCAAATAGTTGTAATGTGTCATTTATTGGTACTTTTGTGAACAAGGAATCGAGGTAAAATAACAAATCATTTGGGGTTAATGTTAATTTGCCAATTAATTTAATAAAATGTTTTGAATTCTTTATAAAATAATTTCTCAAACCAATGAAAGGTCGAAGTAGTATTTCAGTTGGTAAGTTTGATTTCCTTAACAGTTGCGTAGTTAATAATTTGAACCTGTTATTAGGATTGTATGATAGTTTAGTGTAAGCAAAATCGAATCGTTTAGGAAACTATGAGCTTTGTTTATGTAGTCAGTTTTAACCATTAAAATAGTAGCTCGTTCTTTATCTGGTGGTAAAATTATGATGTCTTTGTTGGTACGTAATTCTGTTAAGGCTTGATAATCAGCATAAGTGAAATTCTTTTTTGGAGGTTGTGCTCTCCGTAGTATTCTTGTAGTTTCATATCTAATTTCGGCTGCTTCAGGATCTGGAAGATGGCTAAGACTCGTTTCAGCATTAGAGATAATTTCTTCAGCAGTATGTTTGGAAGGAGCCATAGCAAATTCCAACTATTTAGACAAAACAGAGCGAGCAGTATCGGATAAATTATACAAGCACTAAGACTAACTACAAGATTGTCAGATGTACGGTTTGTAAAGTCTATGTAAGATGTACGTATACTGTTGCGTTGAATATTATTAAGAGAATCAAATGTATTTATCTGCCTAGTATTCGATTGATTTTCATGTATTTCTAATCTTCTAGATTAGGTTATCAAGAAATCTACAGTCATGATATGACAGCTGTTCCAATAAAAGAAAATGCAAGTGTTAAATTTCCTTATCCAGTTTGTCAAGACCTCTTCTTGTAGCTGGGATGACTTGTTTTCAAAAGGAGTTGGCATAATTCAGGCATGCCACAGGGATCAGCGACAGCTGCTCTATATAAATGATCTTATTTCTTCAACGAGTAACCCGATACATTGCTTTGATGTCCACAGTACTCTTCATTTTAGCTATTCCAAGTCTACTCATAATAATAAGCCACCTTCTGTTTTAAATAAAGAGTTTAACACTGAAATGACCATTTCAATCAATAAAGCCGTCTAACGTATCCCTGAATGGGGAAGTAGTAGTCTAGTTAAATTTAATACTAAGAAAACTCATTGTTTCCTTGTAAGATCAATCATTTTCTGTCATAAGTATGAATAGTTCAGTTCTTAAGTTATCCGACTATATTACTATATTTTGACTAACTTTATCTTCAAAACTGTATTATATTCTTATAAATAACTCGTTCTTAACTTCCAACATACAGTCCCTTGTGCATAAAAGAATGGTTTCAATTCTCTTTTTGCACTATCGGCATTACAATGGCTATTGTTCTGATAAATTACTTTCTTTTATACCAATTCGGGTCACATTTGCAATAAATGCGCAGTTCGCTCATTCACATCATCAATATGCATCTCCACCTGTGGTGCCAAACGGGAGCAATCCACATTATTCTACTCCGCTTATAAACTCTGGAATGATCTTCCTAGTTCCTGCTTTCATCTCACTTGTGATATGAAAAAACTTAAGGTAGCTGTTCACAGGCATCTCACTATGCAAAACAAAGGACCACGCCATTTTCTTATGGAAAGTGGCCTTCGGTTAATATGTCTAATTTTTTATATGTATTAGTTTTATTTTCCAAATGCGATTTTTACATCTCTATAGGATATCTAATTGTACACACAAGGTTACCATTCAATCTCATTTACAGGGAGATACACTTTTGACATTAAGGTTTCGGGGCAATATACCACCGTCACTTCCCTATAGTCTCTCGGATCTCTATCACCTATCCTTGTCGCGGCTTACACCTTCAACAAGTTTATAGGGATAGTAATCTTGTCTGGTTTGATGAAGGTGATGAGAAAATGGGTAGCTAAATGTGTATCAACATTCGGGGTGAAAAAGCCCTCCGTCTGCTTTCACACACTTTACTTCTTGGCAGGTATACCCAAATCGGGGCCAGAACCCACAATAAGTTTGTATACCTAACCAGGTTATGGGGGGAATGATGTGGGATGAATGTAAAATGAATAGGACTGGTTGTGATGGTCGATGAATGTAACAGGATGACTTCAGGCAGGAGTGTAATACAGGAATAGTAGATCAGGTAGGTTGCAGGCAGGATTAATACTAATAAAATATTAATAATGAAGGACAGGATGTAATAATAATACGTAATGAGAATAATAATAAGAAAGTAGTAAAGTAGTAAAGTAGTAATTTTGGATGGGAAGTTAGTGTTTATATAGGGATTTTGGAGAGAGTGGGGAGAGTGGGGAACAACTGATAATATGTTTAAATCATATAAATGCAGTTGTGGAAGAAAATAGGAAATAAGTTTTGAGGAATTTATTGACAAGAATTTGGATTTTTAGGAAGGATCTGCAGGATCATTACACACCACCCTTACCTGGGGAGAAGAGAGTCCGTTACCTGGTTTCTGGATAAGTCCGAATTCGGTTGCAAGTGTTCGTTTAACCCTCATGAATTCTCCATTTGCCAAACGAATCTTCACACGTCGTCTATTTCGGGCTTTTCCTCGTCCGGTCCGAATAATAGTTGGAGGATGTATAGGACGAGGTCGGTCAGGGATGCTCAAAAGTGTGATGCCCATATTATCAGGAGGAGGATTGGTGGTGACGACTGGTCGAGCGGTTTCGACTTGTGCCCCGAAAAAGGATTGTCCTACTTCTAAATATTCATCCCAGTTCCATTCCGTTATAACCTATCGTCTGCAACCCTTATAAATTACCCCTACCTTCATACATACAAATAAGATCATATCCACTCCCTCAATTACATTATATTTAATCGTCACCTATAAATTAGTTCCAGCATACATCCAGATTCATCCCTATCTAATATCCATTCTCAATCAACCCGAAAATAAACACACACCTGAATAACACCTGTTTTAATTCCACATAGCATTTCTACCTTAAAAATTACAATTAAACTAAATTCCTTACTTACCGGGTATGTAATCACCTCCTTACAACATTATTTCACCACAATTCCACGCTAATGAACTATTATCACTTGTAATTAACCAAACAAATCTACCACGTTTTGATCATCTGTTTTTAGATTTAAAATACGACCAGTAAGGAAGGTTGGAAACTAAGATAGGCCAGAGGCGTAGACGTTTCTAAGAAAACCATCCCAAATAATTAAAATATTTTTAATAGGATTCTCTTGTATTATATAACCCTTTAGTTTCAGTTTATTTAGTTATTTATTTTTTATTAGAATCAATATTATAATTTCCGTTTTTACTGTAAATAAACCATTCCTGTATATAACATTTGTAAAATTAGATAGGCAACCCAACCTGCGTCCCCGTATACAACAAAGTCTGAACCTCCCTTTAGAGAAAGCTCTCATATTCAAAAATTAGAGTATACAGGTTGTAAAATAGTACATTTACAACAGGTAAAAGACCGGTAGAAGCTACCATTAAACCGGGAAGCATTACAAATTTTAAAAAAAAATTATTTTGTTTTATTACAGCCACATAATTGCTACTGTGAAAGACTCTTCATTGGATATGATATTGCGTCGGTTAAGTAAATATATATTATACAAGGTGATTCATAGGTTTTGTCCCAATCATCAATTCTTTTTAAAATCAACTAACGGAACCCTCTGTATGTGGGAATTGATTTTGATTTCATGTTATACTTTGGTTAGACAAACTAGGTACTACTTCAGATTATGCATGGCTATTCAATAATTTTTCAAAATATTAAATATAACAATAGGTCGAAAAAACTTTCTTTTTTTCTTCACCCTGCATCTAAAAATTGACTCTGTCAAGGTGTATTGATTTTAAAATCTTTAAATACAGCATATTATAATGATTTCGTTCCTTAAGTTTCGTTTCAATCCTATGAGCAGATTTGTAGATAGAGTTTGGAAAGTTTCACCAAGACATGTCAAATGAAATTGTCAGCGTTTTTAAATTCTTATGGAAAGTGGCCTTTGGTAAAAATGTATAATTTTTTGATATGTATTAGTTCTAGACGTACTCATCAATATTGTTCATGAGAATAAAATCATTCTCTGACTAGTTAAAGTGTTAAAGTTTCAAAATACCACGATTCGCATGTTCATTGTTTTTTATTTGAAATTACTACGTTAATTTTTTCTTCAAAATGCGATTTTTGCATCTTTATGGGATATGCAGATATACAGAAAGGGTATAATTGATTTTTAGTTACAGGGTGATACACAGTTTAACGGTATACTTTTTTTAAAAAGATTATTTTGTTTTTATAACAGCCACACCATTGCTACTATGGAAGGCTTTTCATTGTGTGTCGTATTGTGTTAGTTAAGATAATATTTAAAAATGTATATTATATAGGATAAAAATATATATATTACACAGGGTGATACAAAGGTTTGTCCCAATCAGCAAATCTTTTTGAAATCAAATAACGGAACCCTCTGTATACGGGAATTGATTTGACCACATTTTATCTTTTAGTTAGACGTATTATGTACTACTTAAGAATATACAAGTTGATTCAAGAATTTTACAAAATACTAAATATGACAATAAGTCGAAAAACCTTTCTTGATTTCATTACCCTGTATCTTAAAATTAGCTCTTTCAAATTATGTATATAGATTTTAACATCTTCGCATACAGCTTGTTAAACTGATTTTGTTCCGAAAGTTTCGTTTCACTCCTGAGATAGAGCCTGGCAAATTTCACCAAAACATATCAAATGAAACTGTTAGCGGTTTTAAAGGAACCAATATGTTATATTCTATGGTTTATTGTTTAAGCATGATTGAATTGGTAACGTCCAGAGAGTAGTTTCAAATAATGATACACAAGTCAGCATGTGCACATGCTGTGCAAAGTGAAAACCATAAATATATACAAGACACATTGTTTAACTCGCGTATAATGTAACAAAAGTCAGTAAAATTGTTTAACAGGGAAAAGGAATACGTCTAGTATTTGTACTGTACCTATTATATTGATCATGATACGTTAAGGTCTAAAACAATATTTACACCAAAAACCAATACTAGGACTGTGATGTAATAGTCAAACCAAGTAGTCGTTTGGATTTCGAAATAGTTAGTTATAGTGTAGATATAGATTGAAACATGTATTATTGTTATTAAAAATTTCAAGTAACTACAATTAAAACTGTTCCAAACTATATCTAGTTAGTCCTATATACTATAACTAACCATTTCGAAATCCAAACGACTGGTGGGTTTGAATATACCACTCACAGTCCTAGTGTAGTTTTTGGTGTAAATATACTTTTATACCTTAACGTATCATGATCAATATAGTAGGTACAGTACAAATGTTAGACGTATTCCTTTTTCTTGTTAATAACCGTTTTACTGACTTTTGGTACATTGTACGCGAGTTAAACGATGTGTGTGGTGTATATTTATGTTTTTCACTTTGCACAGCATGTGCACATGCTGACTTGTGTATCATAATTTAAAACTACTCTCTGGTCGTTACAAATTCAATCCAGCTTAAACAATAAACCACAGAAGATAACGTATTGGTTCCTTTAAAAACACTAGCAGTTTCATTTGATATGTCTTGGTGAAACTTGTCAGGCGCTATCTCATAGGATTGAAACGAAACTTTCGGAACAGAATCAGTATAATAAACTGTATTCGAAGATTTTAAAATTTATATACATACCTTGAAAGAGCTAATTTTAAGATGCAGGGTAATGAAAACGAAAAAGGCTTTTCGACTTATTGTCTTATTTAGTATTTTGTAAAATTATTGAATTGCCTTGTATATTCTTACGTGGTACATAATACGTCTAACCAAAAGATAAAATATAGTCAAGATCAATTACCGTGTACAAAGGGATCTGTTATTTGATTTTAAAAAGAGCTGACGATTGGGACAAAACTTATGTATCACCCTGAATAATATATATTTTTACCCTGTATAATACATATTTTTAACTATTTACTTAACTAGCACAATATGACACCCAATGAAAAGTCTTCCACAGCAGAAATTATGTGGCTGTTATAAAACAAAGTATATATTTTTTTTAAACTATAACGTTAAACTGTGTATTACCCTGTAACTAAGAATCAATTACACCCTTGGTGCATAGCTACATATTCCATAAAGATGCAAAAATCGCATATTGAAGAAAAAATTAACGTAGTAATTTCAAATAAAAAATAATGATCACACGTTTAATTTTTACCATTTGTAATTAATTGTCCATTTTTAGTTTAATATTTAAACTGAAACTATGTATACATACGTTTTTTACAATTCATATTGGTTCTGTAGCATTCCAGTCGAAAATCTTAGTTAAAAGTCTCAAGTTAAACAAGAATAATTTTTTATTTAAATACCATTTCTAGTGCCTCTATCAGCTTGAAATTTAATATCTAAGAGAATATTAGTATCTTCCATGTGTGTGAGAAATTTTAATTTAAGAATTCCATTTAAACAAGTTTACTTGAAAAAAATGAAAACTGTATAGGTTAACGGTTACTTCCGGTAATCCTACATGTCCTAAAATACGGATCTAAGATTTTACTATAATAAGTGTATACCAAATTTCATTACTACTGCTCAAACGGTCTGACCGCTATCGTGTTTACATACAGACACACTGACGACATGCCAAAAATGGTCAAAATGGATCCAGTGACCCTCAAAACGTGAAATTCCGTCAAAATCTCGAGGTCGAATTTACTCATGAACGCAATACCGGGAATGCAAAAAATCGCTACAGAGAAATTTCGTTATACAGGGTGCTACACAAATATACTGACAAACTTTTGGGGGTGGTAGGGGACATCAACTTACAAATGTTTTGCTCTATAAACATGGTCCGAAAATGCTTCGTGTTCGAGAACTTTGTTAAAAAAGTAGTTTTTTTATTATTAAAAAGCACTTCAGCCGATTTTTGAATCCCTTACAGGAGATACAGTAATTACAGGGGCGTCCTCATGGGGAAACACCCAGTGTTTTTTTTAGATAAAGCAACTAAAAATGCAACTTTTATTCACTGAGGGTTTTGCGTATCTTGCGTAATTTTCGAAAAGGAATTTGAACCATACAATAACTAATGATGTACTTATTAGAAGGTAAATTTATTCTTAAAATCTAGTTACCATCAATAATAATTATCGATGGACATGTCATTTTGATAAATTAAATTTATTGTGACAGTAATTACTTAAGTTTAAAACCTAATCCTGTTTAGTAGTTGTGATAAAACTTATGTTAATTGTTAATTCAAAATGTTTATTTAAAATGTATTACTCATTTGAAGAACTTGCCGATGTGCATCTTGCTTAGGTGCTGCAATTTGGGTTTGTACAGAAGCTGCTCTACTTTTAGGGATGGTAAACAATATTTTTTATTTTATACATATAATCCGAAAACGAGATAAATGTTATAACGCTCTTTGGTATGGACGCACTTATGATATCTAAATATGATATATTGGGAAAAATGTAGCTGCGGCGAGGGGGGTTTATTAGGAGCTGTTTTTGATTTTTATCAAATATTTCTGAAACAATTGTATATTTCAAAAATATAAAAAACCAATATATAGATCTTAATCATATAGATTAATTATATTCTACGCAAGTTTTGGACACGACGTGTAATTTAGCGGCAAAAAATTTATATATATATATATATATATATATATATATATATATATATATATTACGGCATAATTTCTATATGTAACTAATGTATGTTATATATTAATTATTGTTTATGTTAATATATTATTATATCACTTAAGTAGCTTTAAAATACAGTCGGAGCATTAAGACTCTTCACAGGGGATAGGGATCAAATTTAGAAAAACAATTTTACTTTTATGATGATTGATGTGGTTAATGCGTGCATCCAATTTGGAAAATAAGATAATTACAATTAAAGTGAATGAAAGTAATTTTAAAAACATTCTGAATAATTTTCATTGAGTTGTAGCAACTTATTTTTCTTTTTAATTGAATTCTTTTGAATATACTGAAATGTGAAATATTTTCAATTGCATCACTATATTTGTGCACCTCCCTATACATAAAATAAATCTCAAAATGTGTACTCTGAGCATGCGCTAAGAATACGCTTTCATTTAATCTTTCAATAACGTATACTGAAAAACACAACATCAAAAAGTAAGTATAATTACCTAACTTTAAATATATTATTAACCATTTACTTTATATAGCTCAATTAATGTTCCCTTTGGACATTGTTATATGTTGTCGCACATTAAGCTTATTACAAAATATGGACATAATTAACACACAAGTATGATATCAATGTCAATGGTTACTTATACAAATTGGTACACTCACATAAATATAAAAACAGCTCCATAAATATCCAAATCTCCTTCTATGATGACTCTAATTCCTTCCAGTAAGTTACTAATATTTTCTTCTCATACGTTGACTCTTCATTTTTAGGATCACCACAATTTATTAAAATTTTTATTTCAAAATAAATTTTGAAATGCACCATATGATTGAGGTTAATTTTAAATTAAACACACTTCCGATAATACTTTTATATTCATGGAAAAAACGAAAAACAAGTAACAAAATAATAACAAAAGAAAAACAACTTGTACACGATCGAACTTCGGAAATAATTTTATAATCGTAGCTGTCGATAACCATCAAATTATATTAGGTAAACTAACCTTACTTGTTTTACCGACAAATGAATATCACTTGTTTATAAAAACTACCGATACTTAAGATCGCACTTGAATTGTATCGAAGCGGCTTTATTTTTTTTTGAAATGGCAACATCTTGTACTCAAGGTGTTGGCCCACAAAATTTAAGAATAGGAAGAGAGAAATTGCTTTCAAAGCACTTCTATTTATATGAAACTGCTTAGAAACCAAAATTATCAATTGTTATCAACAACTACATCGTATTTTATCTTAAATCTGATTGGCTAATAATTTTCACAATTTTAAATTTAACTTAAAAAGCTTATAACTTCTGTACCTCTTAATCTATCTTAAATCTATAAACATTTTTGAAATCTCCATAATTTTTCCTATAAAATAAGTCCAAACACGACCTACTTACTCAACTTATTAAACATGTTAATTTTTTACATTGATTTCTTAATTTTTACTAATTTTTTATGCTTTACAGGCCTGGAATTGATTTTCACATGAATATGGGATGCTACTACATGTACATACACATCCTTTATATGCTAAAACCAATTTGAGAGGAAAATTATCTGAAATTTTTATACACCCTTAAAAACTAATTTTGGTAAAATTGTCACTAATATAATGTTCTGTGACTCGAAATTGAGGCTACTTTATTATTTTTACCTCTTATAATTTATTTTGGCCAATTTGTCCCATTTTATAACATTTTTATATAAGTTTTGTATAGGAAGAAATGACAACCTTACTTCTATACAGTAATTTTTAAAGTTAGATTTTACATATTTTAGCACTTTAAATGTTTGTGAAAGTGTAAATTCTTATTGTTTATGACTTATTATAATTTATTTTCACTCTTCTGGACATCCATAAGTTTTAATAAGACTTGTATAGAATTGTTAATTGTCACTAATTTTAAGTCTGTAAATGTTAATTATGCACAATAACTTCAGAACTGCTATACTATTTGTGTTTTATTGTTAATAACCAATGTATTCATTCTGTTTTCCATTCAGTTGTAGCACTTATATTATGTTTTTTCACTAACACGAATGTTTACACCAAACCTGCCTGCGTACACCCTACATGTGACCTTGATATCTGTCCCACCATACCATACCAAACGTACACCATACTCACTTGCAATATGTTGCGATTTATTATTATTTTTACATTTTTATTAATAATTATATATCATTGATCCAACTCAATGCTGATTAAACATCCCTACATAATCTCATATATAAAGTACCATTTATACTCATAAAAATTAATTTTCTTACTACGTGAATTATTTACTTTGTTTCAAGTAAATTCTAAACATCTCAAAATATATATATATATATATATATATATATATATATATATATATATATATATATATATTAATATCTATCTGACATGAAGTTTTAAACGTCATTCTGACAGATTATTTTTTTGTTTTAACAATGTTGCCTGTTTTCGTAATGAACAAAAAGAGTTTGCATGGTTACCCTAAAAAAATTGTAATTCAAATTATTTCATTTCTTTTACTTTTTTAAGTTAGATGTCTATTAATCTCTGTCAGACATGAAGTTATAAACGTCTGTTTGACATAAATTATTGTTTATGTTTTTACAATGTTTACATATTTTGGTAATTGACTTATTATAAAAGAGGTTGCATAATTATCCAAAAAAAATTGTTATTAAAGTTATTTCATTTCTTTTAATTTCCATTTTGTAGGTTGGAAGGTCGTGTGGCGTTCCATAACAGTTATTTATTTTGGCACTAAAATTTTAGTTTAGTATTAAATTTTTAGTCCTTTCATCTTTAACTCAATTTTCTTAGCTTACAAAAATGCCTTAAACTGAATTTTAAATAATAACAATTCTTTAAAAGAACTCATTTTATATTTTTATTACAACCAGAACCGTTTATTTTCATTGTTTTATACTAATATATGTGACAGAATCTACCTAAATTTCTTGTAAACTTTGCTTACTGTAATTTCTATTCCACGCTCTAAGCCTATAACCACGCTATCAGGTATATAAATATTCAGAATGTAATTTGAATTCAGATTATCTAAAATTTAAAGTTGTGATCAGTAAAAGTCTAAATCGCTTAGCTGTGGGGTTTCATATTATTACGACTCTCCTTTCTGTTGTAATATGTACCGACTTTTATGTACGCAGGGGTTAGTTTATGTCTCTGCTTGCATAGTCTCCATTTATTCATGGACTCGCTAGACATATTTATAACACTTTTAAATATATATGGTAATAGGTTAAGAAAATTTACGAAATTTGGAACCAAGTCGAAATTACAACAGTAATATCCTTAAAAAGATAACTTCTTAGTAAGTAATTATGTACTTTACGTGTACCTATAAAAGGGTTTGATAAAAAAAGGTGTAAAAGAAAAGCTCAAATAGAATTTAACACACGAGAAAGTTTGTTCCCTATCTTAATATATTAGGAAAATTTTGGAACGTTTTTATATTTTCGCACATTCTTGTTTCCGGACGAAGTCGTAAAAATAGTTGTAAAACGTCTCGTCTTCTTTTTATTTCCATTTCATTTTAAGCAATATATAACTTGTATAAAATAAGAGTACTAACCAGGTTTATTAATGTATTGTTAAAAAGTGAGTAATGAAATATGTATCGTTTTGATGCGTACTTTCGCTGTTATAGTCGCTACTTTACATAATCATGTACTCTCCTAGGGGATATATATTCAAGGTATGTACAAATATATTTTTGATATTAACAATACTTTATATTTGCAGTAGCCTTAGAGAATGCAGGACGGCCAATATACTTTATAATGCAAAAGGATAGATACTTAATTCAATTGCAAAATTATCAAATCTCAGCAAACACTATTTATCTTCCAACCTATATGTACATATGTAGGTAGGTATAGAATGTTATACCATCGACTTCTTTTTCACTATCGCCAAATCGACTTATTAGCTCATTTTACAACTTTTTCATTTCTGAAACGCTTGTATATTTCAAACAAATAAAAATACCAATATATAGACCTTCACTATATACAGGGTGGCGCATTAGTGTGACAAAGTCCCATATCTCCTTTATTTAAAGAGATACAAAAAAAAATTAAATACAAAAGTTATAAGATATGTTCTGGTGCATATTCCAAAAATATTTTTAATTATACAGGGTAGATCATAAAAGCTTAGAAGTAATTAAAAAAATTTTTTTTGATAGAAAACCCTATATATTATTACATATTTAGATTCTACATACAATTTTAGAGACATTTTATGTATAATGTCCTATACCTAAGTCTAACCGTTTTTGACAAATTTCTAATTTTTTGTCAAAATGAGGTTTCTAGCCAAAACATAGGTGGAAATCTTTTCTAAACGAAGCCTTTATCAATTAGTTATGGTTGGTTTCCTTGGAAATGGGGACCTACTCTAATGGGCTGTATTAATATTTGTGTATTACATTCATACAGGGTGATCAAAAATTGACAATAAAAAGTAGATTCAAAAAAACCTATAAAGTAATTTTTTTTTAATGGAAACCACCTATTTTTTTAATTCTATCTTATTTAGCATTAAAAATAAGGGTGACTTTGTATAAGAGAGTATATTCCAAAAAATTGTGGTTTTTGAAATAATGACAATTTAACATTTTTTATTGTAAAAAGGCTATACGGCTTTCAAGTTTTGTTGTTAGTTTTTTTGTTATAGGTTTTTTTGAATCTACTTTTTATTGTCCATTTTGATCACCCTGTATGAATGTATTACAAAAATATCATAATATTTCCAAAGAACCAACATAACTAATTGATAAAGTTTTTAGAACCTATGTTTTGTCCGTCATTTTGACAAAAATTTGAAATTTGTCAAACATTAACTAGTATTAGCATTATAAAAGGCTAAATTGTATGTAGAATCTATATGTAATAATGTGGTTCCTATGTTAAAAATGAAATTACTCATGCTTTTGATCTTATAAAAAATATTTTTGCACAGACTTGTCAATTTTATTTAATTTTCTGTTAGTATTTCTTAAATAAAGGATGATATGACACTTATTATATATATATATATGTATATATATATATATATATAGTAGATATCATATATATATATATATATATATATGTAATATATATGTATATATAAATTCACTATGTTTGGCATAATATGATCAAATTACATTATTATGACAATTCAAGATTACCGATAAGAAAATTCAACATTGTTTATTTCTAAGATATCTGAAATAACTATAAATCGTCCAAATTTTAATCGCTATATCTTTTTAATATTCAAAATAAATGAGTTATAGAGAGACTTTTATATGCTACTGTTATTACGTCAAATATAATATGAGAATATATAATTTATTATATAATTATTTATTGACTAAACAAAATATTTTTAATATGGCAGTATATTATACTCATTCGATATCTATATTTTTATTATATATATATATATATATAGTATATACTATATAATTATAAAAATAGTTATAATATTTATTAAATCAAATTATAGTTAGCTGACTTTCATTAATCAACCATGAAAATTACGTAATCTATTTCTAGATAATCTATACATATCATCAATGTATTTCAATCGGCTATATCTTTTTTAATATTCAAAATACGAAATGGTTATAAGAGAGACTTTTGATAGCTATTTTTACGTCAAATGGGAAAATGAGAATAAAAATTTTTTTTAGTAATTATTTTTCGAGCTACAACCAAAACATACATTTTTTTAAATGACAACTATAGGTTTAATGTTTAATGTCAACACAGGCACAGAAGAACATGTTTTAGCTTACGGTGAATTTAAACGGTTACACCCCGATTTAGCGGTTCCCGATTCAGCGGTCCCCGTTTTAACGGTCAGATTTCAGCAGCCCCCGTTACAGCGGCGACCAGTTACAGCGATTCGCGTTTTAGCGGTCACCCGATTCAGCGGCCCCCGTTTTGGCGGTATACCTTTTCCTCAGCTTCTTTGCCTATTTGGTAAGTGTGAAACGATGGGGAGCTCACCGTTTTAAATTATTTTTTCCAACATTACGTTTTTCTCGTTTTCCATAATTTACTTTAAGATGGTAGTAAAATAGATACATAGCAAAATGATACTGCTATTTTGAATACAACCAATAATTACATTTTGTGACAACTGTATTTTATTCTTTTTCTGAACAACCAAAGTACTTGATAAGTTAATTCATTTTTTGGTCGATGTTATGCTAACACAGCTTGGTCCACTTTCTTGCTAAAACGGGGTGCGCTGGAGCAAGGACCGCTGAAACGGGGCACCGCCGAAACAGGGGCCGCTGAAACGGGGTACTGCCGAAAGGGGACATCGCCGATACGGGACCGCTGAAACGGGGACCGCTGAATAGGGGTTATGCCAACTTAAACCTACTACATCTCTTCGTGAAATTACGAACGAGTGCAACACTTCCAAAAATGAAGCCCACGTTATTTTGAAGCAAAATAATTTTAAGCCATATCATTTTCATATAGGAAATACATTGTATGTTGAAGATTATCAGAAAAGATTACGTTTTGCTACATGGTTGATTAATGAAAGTCACGGCACACTATAATTTGTTTAATAAATATTATAATTACCCTTTTTTTTATAATTCTTAGTTAACTAATAATATTAAACATACAAAGGAATACATTTTTGAAATAAGAAAAAAATAAGATATCGAATGAGTCCATAGCCACCTATAGCTGCCATTTAAAAAAATGTGTTTGGGTTGTAGCTCGAAAAATAATTATTAAAAAATGTTTTATTCGCATTTTCCCATTTTGCGTAAAAATAGCTATCAAAAGTCTCTCTTATAACTTTTTCGTATTTTGAATATTAAAAAAGATAACCGATTGAAAATTTGGACGAGTTTTAGTTATTTTCGGATATCTTGGCAACAATGTTGAATGTTCTTATCGGTATTTGAATTATCGTATAATTCTGCCCAACTTTGCTAATTTAACCGACTCTGTATCTCTTATAATAACAAAGATAGCCATCGAACGTGGGTAGATTCTAGACACCGTATATATATATATATATATATATATATATATATATATATATATATATATATATATATATATATATTATAAGTGGGTAATCTTGACTGATAATGAATATAAGATAAGTTTATTGGGGAATCCAGTCAATTATGAAGGCCAAAAGTATTATTATCTTATGAACATAGTTTTAATCAAATTTCTACTAATAGTTAATACGTATATACAAAATTTTTGTCTTTAAAATGTGGTAAACTTTTAGTTAATTCTTTCTTCTAGTAATTTTTGTTAATGTTCTTTTTGCTTTTTGATAACATAACACTTACCATTGTTAATGTTTTTAATACGTAACTAACCATTTATATTATGTCACATTCGATTTAGTTTTACTATTGACACACTGTCAATTAATTTTAGTTTCCTGCAAATTCCTATTGTTAGTTTTGTTTTTAACTTTATTATTTAACTCACGTTAGGTATGTTTCTTATTGTTATTTAATTTATAAATAATTTGATTGTATTTATAGTAGCTTGTCTTGATAAAGTAATAAAGCGTTCCGAAAGCTTGTCACATTAACAAAGGGTTTTTTACTTTTGGCCTTCATAATTGACTGCATTCCCGAATAAACTTATCTTATATATATATATATATATATATATATATATATATATATATATATATATATATATATATATATATATATATATATATATATAGTATATATATATATATATATATATATATATATATATATATACATATAGTATATTCATTATGTTCCATGGAACTTTTTGATAGGAGACGTAACTTAGCGGCAGAAGTGTTAGTTCAATTTTTTTCAATATCTGAAAACTAATTAATTTTACACAACTTTCCTTTATAAAATTTCTTAACATTGTGCGAAATAAGGGTAAAAATAAAACAAATTTGATTGAAAATGCTTAAACTGTATTATCGATAGTTTTATAGAAGCGGGTGGCTTTGGAATTTCTTTTAAGTTAGTATCTAGATGCCTATTAAACTCTATCTGATATTAAGTTTTAAACGTCTGTTTGACGTAGATTATGAGTTTTGTTTAGATTATATTAGCTATTTTCGTAACTAACTTTCTATAAAAGGGGTTGCATAGGTATCCTAAAAATATCTGGTGTGGAACGCCACACGACCTTCCAACCTACAAAATGGAAATTAAAAGAAATAAAATAATTTTAATATCATTCTTTTTAGGATAATTATGCAACTTCTTTTATGACAAGGTTATTACGAAAATAAGCAACACTATAAAAGCAAAAACAATAATCTATGTCAAATAGATGTTTAAAACTTCATGACAGAGAGAGGTTAATAGACATCTAGATGCTAACTTAAAAGATTAAAGGAAATGAAATATTTCTGATTATAATTTTTTTAGGATAACTATGCAACCTCTTTCATACATTCATAACGAAAACAGGAAACACTTTAAAAACAAAAACAAAAATCTATGTCAGAATGCCGTTTACAACTTCATGTCATAATAGATATAAATACATGTTAACTTAAAAAAAATTCAAAGCCGCCCGCTTCTATACGATATCAATAATACAGTTTAACCATTTTCATTCAGATTTATTTACTTTTTAAACTTACCTTGCGTTATATTAAGAAAATTTATAAAGAAAAGTTATTGTAAAATAAAATTATCTTTAAAAAATTTGTCTACACTTTTCTTTGAAAAATTAACGGCTATTCAGGAATTTTCTTGCCGCTAAATTACGTGTCGTATCAAAAAATTGCACAGTATATGATTAATCCATATGTTTAAGGTCTATATCTAGGTATTTCTATATCTTTGAAACGCACACGCACACGCTTAAGCACGCGCACGCACACCCGCAAGCACAAGCACACAAAAACACACGCGCGCGCGCACACACGCATGTACGCACGTACGCTCGCACGCACACACCACACACACCACACACCACGCACACACACACACACATGCACATACACGCACACACACACACACACACACACCACACATCCACACACACACACACAGCCACACGCATCACCACAACCCACACCGCAGCGCACGTGCGTACATCACACACACGATCTGGGCGATACTGTCACACACGTTGAAAACGCACATGCACACTCACGTACGATTTACGTTAAAACACGTCACAACATCTACGCTTCACATACCTACATATGTATATGTAGGTTGGTAGGTAAAAATACAATTTTGGTGTTTTACATTGGTTGAATTTACACTAAAGAACTTTCCTAAAAAGGAGGTTATATTTTAGCTTAGTCATTTTTATGATTTTTCAGTTGTTTACCAAGGTGAATATAAGAATGAGGTTAGTCTCTATCTTGTACATTTAATATAAGCAAGAATATGAATAAATTAAAAATATGAAATAAACTCTTTACAAAGGTGTTTAGTTTATATTAGAGAAATAGGAAAATCGGAACGTTGCTAAACGGAACTAAACTCTAACAAAATTTAGGAACAGTGCATTGCGTCTCAAATGCATAGCCCTGTATTCTTTTATGCACCAAATCTAATTTAAAGCCTGAGGCGTGCGCGGAGGTAGTTCAAAACTGGTAGTTTCCTTTAATAAAATATGTATTTCGTTTGTAAATAGTCACGGTGGGTATGAATACAGGTGTAATAGAATAATTCTTTAAATACCGTACTATTCGGTCTATATATTTACGAAAATGTGCACAAAATAAGGTCTAGTTAATACTTATTTAATCTGCTAATAGTTCCGAAGAAACTAATATGCGCCGTTTAAAATTAAATAGTCTTTAGGGTAAAACCTTGATCGTTGTACAACTTCGTTAGTATACATAGACATAATTGTAAATATCTAGCTATAATTATTTTCTCAGACTAGATAACGCTAGTTTGTTTATTTCAGCAAACTATACTTATTCTTAACGTTAAACTGTTTTCAAAGGGTCCTACAATTAACACGCTGTGTTGTAATAGATCGTAAGATAATTTACATCTAAGTTAGCTAATTGTAAACGCCATATTAAGCTTAGTTGTGTGTACAATGTGTATTTCGTATGCATAAACAATAAACATTAATATTAATAATTAAATTCTTAAGCTTGTTCGTTACAAATTTTAAATGGCTTGCTTTAATTAAGTTTTTTACAAAATTGCTGAAAGGAACTAATTAAAGGAAATAAGAAGTTTAAATAGAAAAATAAAAATATATAATAAAAAAGGGGGTTCACTCATAATGCAATATGTGACAGATATGAGACATCAAGTAGGTGCATCGTATACTTCCAACATAAGACGAACCGTATAAGAGGAAGCGACACTACAAAGATGACTTGTTGGGGTAGACCGTAAATCTTACATTTAAGATCGTAAACTTTATCGACAGGCGATGTCAAGATAAAAATTATTAGGCACTACAGATATTAATTCATAAGGATGGGGATTTTGTAGAAAGTCTTGGTTTTGTAAAAGGGAGTTGGTTGCTTTTAGCATGGATAGTGCCCAATGGAAATGAACGTCAATTGAGATATCAGTTCAAGTTCGTAAATTTTAATGCAATCTGCGATATCACCTTAAATAATAATTATTTGGAAACATAGAATTTGGCGTTGTACAGTTAGTACAAAGTATGCTTGAACAATTAAAATGAATTACTAAAGGGTTTGTTCCGCGATACCGCACAAGTAACATTAATTTAGATTGAATAGCAAGGGGCGAATGACGCACGAACAAGCCGTGCGCTTGATTAAACTGGGTTATCAATCACTCACATGCTTGTTTGAATTCAGATTTTTTACTTGCTCGTAATTCCAATTTTATGTAATATAATTTCATAATTAGAAATTTATCGACTCTTCCTACGTTTTAATTTATTTTCCAAATATTTAATAATACATATATAACAGTTTTCCGTTCACGTTATTGAATACGCACAACAATGCCGTTAAAAATTCGATATCATAGTTACTGCTTTAAACTTTTCTTATGCAGAACTACTGCTTTTTCTACTGATCAATATTATCACGCCCCACTTTCAAGCTTTTCTATGCATTATATTCATGTAATACGTACCTAATTTGAAAATACGAAAAAGCAATCATTTTGTATTATTACGATCTGAGCATTTCAAATAGGTATACCTGCATATTCTGAGAATAGGTTTTAATATTTGGCTTATCACTATTACCAATAGTATTTGATTTGACTGAATATTATTTGCTAAGGAGTTATTTTTTTTATTAAAATTAAATTAAGTGATATCAATAACCATCTGAATTATTAATTGTAAAGAGGAAAGCTGCTTATATAGCAACATGAATTTTGAAAGTGATCTGAGGGTAAACTAAATAAAAGAAATATTTACTTTTTTCAAGCTCCATTTAGAGCTTAAACAAATTGTTAAATTCAAACGTATTAATTTATTGCCCAAACGACACCGCTGGCGAGACTATAGATGCGTGACGTAACAAGCCAGGTCAGGAATAACATAATCGCGCAGAGAGCAGAGTAGATGTCGTTTTACAGCAGCTGCGATTATTTGTTGAATTTTAGGCGGTTCTTGTGTGTTTGTAAACAACATCTCCCAAATTAGTGTTAAATATTTGGAAAAATCAACAACAATGGATGTTGGACCTCTTCAAGAGAGTTCAGATAATCTGCCGAAAATAGATTCCCTAACTTTGTTTTCATTCTTAAGAAGCAATTCTGATTTCTAAAATAAAAGATATAAAGACTGCCAGCTACGTTCTACTTTAATAACATTTTCGTCTTGTTAGAATTAAATTGTTTTCATTAAAAATCATTATTGCCACGTTATTTGGTTTTAAAAGAGTGCGTTAACTTCAAACTTAACCTTCAAACATGACGTTCAATTTTACATTGATTTTAGTTCAGCTCGTGAGAATTATGGTGATCATGCTGTTGGATCTGTGCAAACAAAATGTAATGTAACGAAAGGGAAGAAATAATTCTAAGCGTTACCTGCCAAGAGTGTGCTGGTTCACTTGGTGAGTGATAACATTATGAGTATACCTAATTTTTATATTAAAGTAAACAAAATAGAAGGTATCTTTAGCTGTATTTCAATTTTGAGGGCCTTTGAAAAGTTTTATTTACTGGGCACAGATAAACAAACGCAAATTAGTATGAAACGAAGACATGATGTTTATATTTACAGGGTGGCCAACTAAGAATGCGAGGTACTGTATCTTGAAACTAATCATCGTAGAGGCTTGCGCAAAAAAGTTATTACTAAAACGGCCAATACAAAACCTGGAAAATATTTTCAAGTTTCTGAAATGGCCGCTGTAACTGCAATCTTGAATCTAAAAAGTGATGTTTCTGTGAATTCTGCTGTATTAACCTAATAAAAATAACTGATCTTTAAAGTCGAGGATAATTGAATTTTTGTTTGGCACTTTTGACGTATTCAAAAAATAAAGTGGTGGGGGTATTCAAAGGTTTCAAATAACCCCATATCTTCGAAACAGCTAAGCCGATTTTAACAAACTTGGCGTTGAAATGAGCTATTTTTGGGCTACAAATGTTATAATATTTGAAGTTTTGTTAGTTTCACATGTCGCTAAGGGCTTTGTTCGACATTCCGACGAAACGGTTAATTTTCGCAAAATTAAATGCATTGGTATGACTTTTTTCATGAACAAGTAGCTAAATGATGCCTAAACAAGCTCGAAAACCGCATCTCGATATCTTGTTCCTAACCTAAAATATCGGCAAAGAAAACTTTATACGAAAATCCCTTAAATTTTTATTTTTTAACTATATTTTCTGGAATTGTTTCTATTATGTAAGTTGTGGCCCTAAAAGGACCGATTTAAAGGAGGAAGGTTTTAATGCCCCGTAAATGCTCGAAATGCTGACCATCACGCTCTATGCATTGCTGAAGCCTCTCATGACTAGACAAAACTGCAGCTTCAATTTCGGCTCTCGGTATGTTACGTATTGCGTTACGAATCCGGTTTTCATATCTTCTCTAGTAGTAGGTTGAGTCCGAAACACGATGTCCTTTAAGGCCCCCATAAATAAAAATCGAGGCAAGTTAATTCTGGCGATGCGGAGGCATGGAAACAGACTTCCTCTTCCAATCCACCGCTGTTGAAATACTGCATTAATATGCTCTCGCACATTAATAGCAAAATGGCTGAGCAACCATCCAACTGCAAAAACAATTTGCATTGTTTCAGCACATCTTCCAACAAAACGGTAATTGATTGGCCAAAAGTCAAGAAATACATTGCCATTTAGGGGTTGCTCGAAAAAATGACTCAATAATTCTGCCTCCCAGTATGCCACCATACATTTAAACTCAACGTCCTTGGCCTGAACTTCACGCAACCAATGGGATTTTCTGCAGACCAATAATGCATATTGGCAGATTGACTCTCCCGTCACTACGGAAGGTGGCTTCATCGGTCCAAAGAATTTGAAATAAACATTCTCTATTTTCGCGTATCATGTCTAACATCCAATGGTAATAGTCTAACCTTCGATCAAAATCTTCCTCTTTCAAGGCCTGATGCAAAATGACATGATATGGGTGCATTCTTAAAGTAATTAGAAAAAGCTTAAACGAATACCTATATATTTTGATGGCCATTAGAACTTACCTATGGTCCTTCAAAATATTTTGAACCGTTGTCCGCGATATGCCCAACTCAGTGGATAATGCTCTTGTGCTAACATGAGATTTCCTTCAATATAATACACGGTTAATATTTCTTGTGTTCTTCAATTCTTTGCCGTTGAAACGTAGGAAAACTACATTGGCTCGTAAGCTCGCCACTAATCGGGGAAAAACTCTTACATCGCAAGGACGCCGATTTGGATATTGAGCGCGTAAACTCTTTTAGCTACTGCGGCATTCTGAAGACATTCAAAATAAACCGCAAGCATATCAACAGCTTTTATTCGTAAAACGCATTTTGAAAGCACAAAATTGCTCAAAGTAACGCGAAAGTATTGACAACTATTGACAATTTGAGGATTATGTATGTTTTGTTTAGGTATCTGTTTCCATTGCCTGCTTCTATTAATTGTATTTTTCGTATATATCCATAGTGAATATGCATTTAAACAAACAAAAATAGGCCTTTCGTATAACTTTTAGCATTGCTTACTTGCCCGGTAATTTTTATTCTGGTATAAATTTACAAACATTTAAAATCGCAATTTCTAGGTAACCTATTCAGAGCCGAAATTGAAGCTGCAGTTTTGTCTACCCATAAGAGGCCTCAGCAATGCACAGAGTGATGGTCAGCATTTCGAGCATTTAGGGCATTAAAACCTTCCTCCTTTAAATCGGTCCTTTTAGGCCACAACTTACATAATAGAAACAATTCCAGAAAAATATAGTTAAAAAATAAAAATTTAAGGGATTTTCGTATAAAGTTTTCTTTGGCCGATATTTTAGGTTAGGAACAAGATATCGAGATGCGGTTTTCGCGAGCTTGTTTAGGCATCATTAGCTACTTTTATGAAAAAAGTCATACCAATGCATTTAATTTTTTCGAAAATTAACCGTTTCTGTCGGAATGTCGAACAAAGCCCTCTAGCGACGACATGTGAAACTAACAAAACTTCAATTATTTTAACATTTGTAGCCAAAAGCTCTTTCAACGGCCCAAGTTTGTTAAAATCGGATTAGCCGTTTCGAAGATACGGGGGTGATTTAGAAACTTTTGAATACCTCCACCACTTTATTTTTATAGATACGTCAAAAGTGCCAAACAAAAAGTTCAGATTATCTCACTTCAAAATCAGTTATTTTTATTATTAATATAGCAAAAGTTTTGTATTCCGTTTTAGTAAACATGTTTTCGAAGCCTCTACGATGATTAGTTTCCCAGATACAGTACCTCGCATTGTCAGTTTTCACGACAATAATGTTCATTTCAAGCTTTTTAGCAATTAATATTCATGTATACGTACCTAATTTGAAAATACGAAAAGCAATCATTTTGTATTATTACGATCTGAGCATTTCAAATAGGTATACCTGCATATTCTGAGAATAGGTTTTAATATTTGGCTTATCACTATTACCAATAGTATTTGATTTGACTGAATATTATTTGCTAAGGAGTTATTTTTTTTATTAAAATTAAATTAAGTGATATCAATAACCATCTGAATTATTAATTGTAAAGAGGAAAGCTGCTTATATAGCAACATGAATTTTGAAAGTGATCTGAGGGTAAACTAAATAAAAGAAATATTTACTTTTTTTTCAAGCTCCATTTAGAGCTTAAACAAATTGTTAAATTCAAACGTATTAATTTACTGCCCAAACGACACCCGCTGGCGAGACTATAGATGCGTGACGTAACAAGCCAGGTCAGGAATAACATAATCGCGCAGAGAGCAGAGAGTAGATGTCGTTTTACAGCAGCTGCGATTATTTGTTGTGAATTTTAGGCGGTTCTTGTGTGTAGTTTTGTAAACAACATCTCCCAAATTAGTGTTAAATATTTGGAAAAATCAACAACAATGGATGTTGGACCTCTTCAAGAGAGTTCAGATAATCTGCCGAAAATAGATTCCCTAACTTTGTTTTCATTCTTAAGAAGCAATTCTGATTTTGTGGGAGCTAAAATAAAAGATATAAAGACTGCCAGCTACGTTCTACTTTAATAACATTTTCGTCTTGTTAGAATTAAATTGTTTTTCATTAAAAAATCATTATTACCACGTTAATTGGTTTTAAAAAGAGTGCGTTAACTTCAAACTTAACCTTCAAACATGACGTTCAATTTTACATTGATTTTAGTTCAGCTCGTGAGAATTATGGTGATCATGCTGTTGGATCTGTGCAAACAAAATGTAATGTAACGAAAGGGAAGAAATAATTCTAAGCGTTACCTGCCAAGAGTGTGCTGGTTCACTTGGTGAGTGATAACATTATGAGTATACCTAATTTTTATATTAAAGTAAACAAAATAGAAGGTACTCTTTAGCTGTATTTCAATTTTTGAGGGCCTTTGAAAAGTTTTTTATTTACTGGGGCACAGATAAACAAACATTAGTATGAAACGAAGACATGATGTTTTATATTGTACAGGGTGGCCAACTAAGAATGCGAGGTACTGTATCTTGGAAACTAATCATCGTAGAGGCTTGCGCAAAAAAAAAGTTATTACTAAAACGGCCAATACAAAAACCTGGAAAATATTTTCAAGTTTCTGAAATGGCCGCTAGTAACTGCAATCTTGAATCTAAGAAAGAAATGTTTTGAATACCCCCACCACTTAATTTTTATAGATACATCAAAAAGTGTCAAACAAAAAAGTTCAGATTATCCTCAACTTCAAAGATCAGTTATTTTTTTATTAGGTTAATATAGCAGAATTCACAGAAACATCACTTTTTTAGATTCAAGATTGCAGTTACGCCCCCTAGCGGCCATTTCAGAAACATGAAAATATTTTCCAAGTTTTTGTATTGGCCGTTTTAGTATAACTTTTTTTTCCGCAAGCCTCTACGATGTATAGTTTCCCAGATACAGTACCTCGCATTGTTAGTTGGCCACCCGGTACAATAATGTTTCATGTCGTTTTTTTAAGTAAATGAAAATTATGATTTTTAGGTTGCTGTAAACTTGCGATTGCATTTCTAATGTGGTTACACCGTCTAAGCGAGGAGTTATTGGATAAAGTCAACGGTGCCAGCGGTGGGAACATCCTTAAAATTTATTAGAGGAAGAGATTTGGGAAGACAGTCAATGTCAGAAATCACAGCTAGTGGTGATTGATTCTGCAGGCTGTAATAAAACGCAACCAAGAAATAAATCAGAAAGAGAGTGTATACTATAAGTGGTTTATCCCTACAGAAAAACTTTCAATTCATTACATGTGTGAAAATTATTATATAATGTTATGCGCTTGTCGAAAGCAACATGCTAATAGATTCAATCAAATTAACACACGAAAATACCAAAGAACAAGCTAAATCTCAACTTTAGCATGAACTACTGTCGAATTACAGCGTCAAAGGCATTTGAAGCTCTTCACTGCAAGACGTTGCATGGAACTTTGGTTGAGAGTTTGTTTGGTGGGTTGAAACTAAAAGACGAGGGGTCGTAAACTAGAGGGTGAAGTCAAGTGTCCAGCCTCTGCTAAAGCAGTCAGCCGAAATCTGACTAGTGACTGTAACATAACAGCAAAATATGCGGCACAGGTAAAGCTACAGATGCACTTTTACAAAAAGAAACGTGCCCTTTTTTGTGTGGCTGACGATAATTTTGAAAATTCAAAAAATGTCACTGCAGTTTATTTATATTATAATGGAAACTATTGCCTGGATTTATGTCAAAAGTGCAAGTTATCTTGGAAGGAAGCTGTTTCCGAAACTGAAAGCTAATTATAGGTAAATAAATAGGTTTGGGAATGCACTGTTTTTTATACTTTGTCATATAATATACATTTTGTTGGCTCTGAAGTAGCGTGTGTTGTACCAAACCGTCTTTTCAAATGACACCCAAAAACAAACTATACCTTGCAGCATGAAGAAATATTGTAGCTTTTATTTATTACATGGTACTAAAGAAAAGGCATTCATTTTACAACTGAATTTGTATTAAATGGTATTGCAAATTTATGATCCCACAAGCTATAATTATTACATGGTCAATTATTGGCACTAGGTGATTGTCCACACAAGCATGAGGTAGCAGCATATGAAATTCACGAAGGCGGCCAATGACTCTGTCAATATGTATTCGAGGTGCAGCTATTTATATAGTTAATTTAATTTCTGAAGCTTGGCTTTTTTCAGAAGTACTAACTGAAAGACGACGAATAAGTTTAGCTCCTAGAGCGTCGTCAAGACAATGTGCTATATTTTTAGACCCTCTATCTGTCTGTATGACTGTTCCACCTCTCACCTTTATTTTAAAAACCGCATTCTTTAAAGGTGGTAACATCAGAAGCTCTCCAAAGCTCTCAGAACTAAAGTTGACCAGTCCACCTGGTGAACATGAAATAAAAAATTTGAGGGTGTTACACGTATAATACTCGCTCCAAGTTGAAGCTTGATTTTTTTTTATGATTGTGGACCTGAACAGGCTAAATTTGGCCTATCGTGCTAAAGCACTCAGGAACACTTAGGCGGATGGATAGAGGGATGATGAATTGCCAATAGATGCCTATGAACAGCTACCCTAAATTTTCTCATATCATAAGTGAGAGGAAAACAGGAACTAAGCAGATCATTCCAGAGTCAACCAACTATCAACCAAAGTTCCATGCAACGTCTTGCAGTGAAGAGCTTCAGATGCCTTTGACGCTGTAATTCGACAGGATCGAAGCTCATGCTAAAGTGGAAAAAAATGTGGATTACGCCCGTTTGGTACGACAAGTGGAGATTTGTACTGCATACTGATGATGTGAATGAGCGAACCGAGTGTTTCTCGCAAAGATAGCCCGAGATGGTATCAAAAAATATAATCCCTGTGGTACGCCCGCGTTAATGCTAACTTCTTTTGAAAAAAAGTCATCAACTACGACACATATTCGTCTTTTATCAAGCAAACTAGAAACCCAGTTGATGAGCGTATCATTTAATCCAAACGAGGTGAGTTTTTCAAGTAAACACTTATCCCAAACTTGGTCAAATGCCTTTGAGATATCTAAAGCGACTACAACTGTTCCACCGGACTGCTCTACTGTATTGTACCAAACTTGGGTCACATATGAAAGAAGATCGCCTGTTGAATGACTTTGCCTAAACCCATATTGGTGGTCACTAAGGAGTTTGTTAGTTTCAAGGAACGTGAGAAGTTGCTAGTTAATGGCTTTTGCCATGATTTTAGACAAAATGGAAGTAATGGCAATTGGTCGGTAGTTTGAGGGATCGGTCTTATCGCCTTTTTTGGGAATAGGTTGAACATTTGCTAACTTTCATGATGAAGGGAATTGCCCAGAAGACATGGAGATCATATAGAGCTTAGATAGAACTGGGAACATTTCTGTAAGACAATAGCTGGTATACCGTTTGGGCCAGTCGCCTTATTGAGATCAAGCCTACTGATGATCGATTACAAGAGCTTGTACCGAAAATGAATTGGTTTCATAGCGTATAAAGTAGAGTTGACTAGGGGCACATCTTTTCCAGAATCATTCAGACACTAGTTTGATGCAAACAAATCCACAAAAACATTGGCTTTGTCCTCAGAATGAGCAACTACCGATCGGTCAATAGACGTCATGGGGTGAAATGAAGATGTTCCAAAGTTTTTACTAATGGCTTTAGCTACAGACCAAAATTTACGACTGTCTAAATGAGATGTAGCTGGTTCATTGCATTTTCGTTGTTCGAACAACTTTTTAGTTTTAGTGATGACACTTTTGCAGATATTTCTAGCACCAACGTATTCTACATGACTGTCGACCCATTTATTAGATTTCCATTTAATGTAATATTTATTTTTTAAAGATATTGCATCAACACAAGCCTTATTGAACCAGGGTTGGGAACGTGAATGACCTATACGGTACTGTTTTTTTGGGAATGTATAACTCCGTTCCCATGAGGATGACTTCAGGTACTGAAAGAGCGATGTCCGAAGAAGAGGACGACTTAAAACAATATTCACGCCATGGAAAGGTTGCACTGCATTGCTGGCCTTTCCATTTTGATCTCCAAGCAATTCACAGTAGCAACTACATTAATATACCTTGCACGAAATGGTATATGCAAATGCAATCGAGTTTGTTTTCCAGTGAGCCACAAAATTAATTGTTGCATTAAAGTGGAAAACCTTCTAATGATGCTGGAAAATATTCTGCTAGCTCTTGTTGTAGAAATTCCAAAGTTTATTCCTAATAAATTAAGCGGTTCATTTAACTGAATTTTTTGGAGTACTAAAAAAATATGACAGGCTGGAACGTTAAGTTTTTCAGACAACAAGCTAGTTATATAAAAAATTCCCTTCAGGAGTCCTATGAAGCACCTGGGCTCCCTTTGGATACCAGTTTCGGTTCCCTTTAACATATATGTCTTGAATTCTTCATGTGCTTCATGTTCTTCAGGAGAGTAACTGTCTTCACTTTTCTGATGAACTTTGTTCTGAAGGCGGATAAAGGGTTCATTTAGCCTTTTCTATCAAATGCGTTTTTTTAATAGAGAAGTGGGTTGATTTGTAAACAGACTATCAAACGGAGATAAAGCAACAGACTTACTTAAACAAGTGTCATAGACTTGCTACTGTAAGACGGTCGTGTATTCACTTGCACTCCCTTATCTTTCATTACATTCATGTCCAATAAGACGCCTTTATTATCTTTAGTAGTTGGTACTGTTGATAATAACAAATCACTCTTTTTTTGTGTATTATGAGAAGAGTGACCTTCGGACGATGTTGCATCTCTAGCGATAATGGACCGCCAGGAGATGTTGACGGACCAGCATAATATTCCTCTGCTTGCTTCACCCACTCACTCCGTTTCCTTTTTGCAGTAGTTTGTCTTTCCGAAACACATAGTACTATACTTTTTTGGCAATCAAATTTATAGGGTATAACATTATTCTTTAAGAAATGTTTTGTCACATTTCCCATTATTTTGTACTGCCAATAATTTTTCATGTCTTCCTCAATCTGCAAATTAAAAATGAGCATTTATTATAAATGAGTCACCATCCTTACAAACTTATTAAATTTTTATTTGCCAGTAGGTAGAATATTCTAAAAATCAAAACACGCCCGATAAAGGTTTTTGTTATACATAATAACGTTTGAAAAGAATAGTAATGCAATATTATTTCCTTCGAATAATAAAAACGGCTAATCCTTATTTAAACACTAGTTTTGGACTGAAAAAATAACTAGGAAATCAGGGTGGATTAAACATAACCTCCGGTGACGTGTTTGTCAGAAAATTTTATTTTATAGATGTGATATTAATACTTACGTTAAAATGATCCTTACAGCAGTGTAAAAATGTTTTTGCAGGCAGAGGAGGATTTTTTCTGCAATCCCTTTTCATAGCAGGGCACACTTCGCCACTAAGCAATATCTGTAAGGCAATTTACTAGTCATCCTAATCGATGAAATACGGTTGTTTGTTAACTTTTACACGAAAAAAGTGGCTATAACAACGTAGATAACATAGACTTTTGCCTTGTTTACTGGCTTGTGACGTCACGAGCGGCGAAACCAATGATAAAGCGTTCTGAAAATGATGACCTAGGAGGTGATTTATTCAAATTTATTATTATTTTCGAGTTTTTAAGACACGTATCGTTCATCTTTTGTTATCGAACAGCTTTGCTGAAATTTTTATGAATATTGCAGAAATGTGAAAATTCCTGATTCACTAATACATATTATTTGTTTCCTGTTCTACATAAAATAGTTATATTAAAGTCCATTTGTATGTAACAAAAGCCAATTGGCTCGAAAATCAATCCACCGTATAAAATTAATCCGTTGCAATTTGGTTTTAAAAAATTATATTGGAATGACAGTTAAATGGCATTTACTGAAACATTGTAGCTGCGTAATTCCTTAAGTACAGCAAAATTCCTAACCTACTTTGTGTTTACCAGGTGTCCCACTAAGGTCGGCCAGCGGCGGTACCTTGGTAAAAGATTATCGCAAAACTTTGGTGAAAGATCGTAACAAAACTGCACCTTAAAGGAAAAATAAATTAAATAAAAAAATTTAAAAAAATATTATGCATGACACTAAACAAAATAATGTATCTCTAAAAATACTAATCGACGTTCTCTGTATTCTCCAAATTTTGGTAAAATGCATGAAAACTTTAGGAACCCATTTCAGTAGACCCAGCAGCGTCATTCCTTAACTATAGCAAAATTCCTAACCTACTTTGTGTTTATCAGGTGTCCCACTAAGGTCGGCCAGCGGCGGTACCTTGGTGAAAGATTATCGCAAAACTTTGGTGAAAAATCGTAACAAAACTACACTTTAAAAGAAAAATAAATTAAATAAAAAAATAAAAATAAATATTATGCATGACACTAAACAAAATAATATCTCTAAAAATGCTAATCGACGTTCTCTGTATTCTCCAAATTTTGGTAAAATGCATGAAAACTTTAGGAACCCATTTCAGTAGACCCAGCAGCGTCATTCCTTAACTATAGCAAAATTCCTAACCTACTTAGTGTTTACCAGGTGTCCCACTAAGGTCGGCCAGCGGCGGTACCTTGGTAAAAGATTATCGCAAAACTTTGGTGAAAAATCGTAACAAAACTGCACTTTAAAAGAAAAATAAATTAAATAAAAAAATAAAAAAAAATATTATGTATGACAATAAACAAAATAATAAATTTCTAAAAATACTAATCGACGTTCTCTGTATTCTCCAAATTTTGGTAAAATGCATGAAAACTTTAGAACCCATTTCAGTAGACCCAGCAGCGTCATTCCTTAACTACAGCAAAATTCCTAACCTACTTTGTGTTTACCAGGTATCCCACTAAGGTCGGCCAGCGGCGGTACCTTGGTAAAAGATTATCGCAAAACTTTGGTGAAAAATCGTAACAAAACTGCACTTTAAAAGAAAAATAAATTAAATAAAAAAATAAAAAAAAATATTATGTATGACAATAAACAAAATAATAAATTTCTAAAAATACTAATCGACGTTCTCTGTATTCTCCAAATTTTGGTAAAATGCATGAAAACTTTAGGAACCCATTTCAGTAGACCCAGCAGCGTCATTCCTTAACTACAGCAAAATTCCTAACGTACTTTGTGTTTACCAGGTATCCCACTAAGGTCGGCCAGCGGCGGTACCTTGGTAAAAGATTATCGCAAAACTTTCGAAAAATCGTAACAAAACTGCACTTTAAAAAGAAATAAATTAAATAAAAAAATTTAAAAATATTATGTATGACAATAAACAAAATAATAAATCTCTAAAAATACTAATCGGCGTTTTCTGTATCCTCCAAATTTTGGTAAAATGCATGAAAAACTTTAGGAACCCATTTCAGTAGACCCAGCAGGTGTTTATGCTTTTTGGTACTTATCCCTTTGAATGAAGCTTGTGGCAAATTCTGGGGAATATCTGTCATCAACCTGCGATTTTTATTTAGATCAGTTTCCTTAAAGTCGTCATTAAAGGTGTTTCTGAAATCTAAAATTCGTCTGTTCGCGGCTCTGACTTGGAAATGCATAACGTTAGAAATTAAAAATTGTTCGTTTGTATTCGTTTTTTCTGATCATAAAAGGAGAATTTGGCCCTTCATAGAGAATTTTGATATTTATAAAATCATCTTTTTCCATAGAAATCACGGTAAATGGATTTTTCTTACACACACATTCTAACCAGTTACTGCCAGTCCCAAGACACTATAATTTTTAATTGTGTTTGTTGCTTCCATGCTCTTTCAATAACTAAGTGAGCAGAGTCAGCCTCTAGGTACGTATGTCCTGGCACCAAAAATTTGTGTTCTATTATGTCTAGCTGTGGATATTTTTTAAGGATCATAAAATAGTACATAATCATGCCATAATTTCTGTTTTGAGAGGGACAGTTATCCGACCAAATTATCAATTTTTTTAAGCCAGGTGGCAAAGTTATTGAATCAATTCATTTCAAAAGGCTAGACGCCATTTCGTTGACACCCCTGCCTACTACAGACTCATCAAACATGCAGCAATATGTTTTTTTATCACTAGCATCATGTATTGTGTAATTGAAAGTTCAAAGCTTGAGTATTAGTAGAATTGATCGGCCTATTTCCACAGTTTATGCTTTTTGAGCGCGACATTTCGGAAGCGGACTCTGCTTCCGTCATAAGGCTTAGTCCTGAGAAGGACTGTTTTCGACTTGAGTCGAATTCATATGTTGTATATAATTTTTCAAGCACTTGACTACTGTCAGATTCGAAACTTGGTACTTTCGACTTTCATAGTCTTACACCTTTTACGCTGAGCCAACTGATAGTAATACAATATATATTTTTATAACTTATATATATATATATATATATATATATATATATATTAAACTTTTTCGTGGTTGCGCAGAGGTTTATTGCGCATGTTGCGCCGTAACTTCTTGCGCAGGTGTACTGCGCTTAAGCTCTTCGCGCATTATTGGAATCCATATGGGTTTCATTTATACACTAGCTTGGCTTATTGGATTTTCTGCTAGTGCGATGTATGTGGCTTCTTTGAGTTTCCGACGAGTTGTGTTCTCGTCCTTTGCCACTATGTGTATGTTATCCCATTGGATGCGTTCCAGGCATGTTCGGCGATTCTTGATCTTTCTATTTCGCCCTTGCTGAGGTTGTTCTTATGTTCCTGCGTTCTCACTTTGAGTGGTCTACTGCTCTCTCCTATGTATGCAATGCCGCATTCGCATGGTAGGTTGTATACACAATTCTTGGAATCCTGATTTTCATTGTATGGTTTGGTTTTGGTTAGCATTCCCCTAAGCGTTCTGGTCGATTCGAATGCAGTGTCTATCTTGTATTTGCTGCCTATCCTTCGTATTTTGTCCGAGGTACCATGTATACATGGTATTATCGCTGTATATTTAGGTTCTTCTTTTTCGGTTACCCTTCCCCTGTTTAGGTTAGGTGTTAGATCGGGGTAGCCATTTTCTTTGGTGTTCTAGCGATATTTTTTTTCTCTGTTCAGGACCTCTTGTTTTGAGCATATTGTTTTTGCTCTATCGTACAAGCATTTTGGCACGACTAACTTGACGTTTGTATTGTGATTGGAATTGTAGTGTAGGTACCTCCCCATGTGGATAGGTTTCCTGTATACACTTGCCGTGAAAGTGTTGTCATTCATTTGAGTTATCAGCTATTGTTTTTGATTTGCCACACAGCGGGCACAATGTATTAATGTATGTGTATGTATGTACAAGTACATCCAGGAATGGCAGTTTTTGTTCCGACTCCAATTCCATTGTGAAATTGATTGAGGGTGCGCGGCTATTTAGATGATCTAGGAATTCATCTAGCTTATGTCTGCCGTGTTCCCAAATTACGAAGGTATCGTCCACGTATCTAAGCCACATCCTTGGTTTCTCTGTGAATTCAGATATCTTTCACACCACTCCTTCCTCCCGCTCGAGGTCGGTCCGTTTCACCTTGGCCCTGGCGCCGTCGGGCAAAAGGATGGTAATCCGGCGCCTGTTTAGGCGTTTACGCCGTGTCAGGTGGTGTGGCGGCAGTAAGGCGGGTGGCGGCATTAATGTGACCGGTTCTTGGTTGTCCTGGATGTTTAATTGATATAACCGTCCGGTTACTTCTCTGTTTTTCGGAGGTGAGTCAGCGTATCTGGCGTTCGAGGCTTGCCGTCCGTATGTGCGCGGGGTGGTACTCCATTGCAACGGGTCCCGGTGATGGTGTTCATGGTGCAGGTGGCGGAGACTGTTCTCATGTTGGCGACCGGTTTCGCGTAAGGAAGGCGGCGGGTAGGCCTTTGGTCCCGGGTTGGCGTTAGTGGATGGATTGCCACGGGCAATACGTCGTCGGTCTTTCCGGGGGCGAGTCGGTATGACTGGTGCCATTATTGAAGATATTAGTTTCGTTATCACCGGATTTTATACGATTTTTAAAACGCGGGTTTTAATGGCGGTTAAGTTTTCTCCATTCTCATTGGTTGCGTTGTTCGCGTGATTAGTGATGCCCGATGCGTTCTTCAAGTCCTTAACATGCGCTTCTCTTACGCTTTTCCTACTAACGGGTTCCCCAAGCTCAACAACTACGGGCGATTTTATTTTATAAATTAGGTAAGGCCGTCATATTTTCTGCTAATTACGCGGTGAATTCTTTCGCTTTGCAGGAAATGTGGCGGTTTTTCGATATACCCCATTTGCGTATTCTGTCGCGAACGTCGGGTTATCTGGTTCCGATGGTATCTGTGTTTCCACAGCAGGTGGGGACGGTTTTGGTGCGGCGCGTCTTACAATTTCTGGTACGGGGACGATTACTTGGCCTTCTGCTGTGCGTAGATATTTTACTAACCGATCTTTAAGTGCTTCTACATTTCCTCCGGTCTCTAATTTATACTTGCGGGCTTTGTCGGCTAATTCCTCTTTTTTAGGTGGTACTATCCTACTCTGGCGTCGGTATCTTCGGTGTTCTTCGGTAGACTCATTCTGTAACAGAATTATTAGTATATCTGAAAAAGAATTAATTATTTTATATGCCGGTTACTGTCGCTTCTGGTATCCCTTGGAACCTGTAATAGGAATTGTTTAGTATGTTCAGTGTTTTTCGCCCCACGTTGAGTGCCATATATGTAAGCCACTTTGTCTAAAATAATTAAATATTGTTTATTTTAATGTGCTTCGGTCTAGCTCACTCGGCTGTTGGGTTCGTTTGGATAGATAGTTTTGGGCTAAACACTGTTCAGACTAAATGATACTAATATAATGGTAAATTAAGACGATGACACCGTCCGATTTGTGTCATGTTTGTTTATGATGACTTCGGGATCTAAGCCCGTCATAACATCGGCTGGTTTTTATTATGTAATGTGGTGCAATAAAACTTACGTGCTTTTACCCTCAAAACGCATCAACCTAGTAGATGATTGTATGGTGCTGATTTGCAGGTGATGGCGGCGAAGTAACGCGACAAAGGATACACGACGGTGTAGGAGGAGCAAATGCGGCAAGCGACAGGTTGGCAGTGTTATTTCGTACCTCGATAAATGATACACGACGTCAAAGATGAACCAACGCGGCGGTCGAGAGATCGGCGGAATTAGGTAACGTGTTAAAGAGCGGCTGCCGCGCGGTCTGGGTATTTCTCTTTGCTGGCGCGTCGCGGATTTTTATCGAGAATTCGCGGGTGGATCTGGCTTCCGTACAGAGGTCCTCCGGTTGTGATTAACGGATGGTACTCTGACGTAAAAACATTCGATGCTTTTTTGAAATCTACGTCGGAGAGGATTATAAAATTAATTTCTTGTTGGTTTCTGCGAAATTTGATTAACCCGATATATTTCGCAAATGATTAATTACAGGAAAATTTTGTAAATGATGCTGGGTCTTTACAATGCATGCGTAAGCATGGGGGTGTTACGAGAAGTAAATAGGTATTTTCTGGTAAGATTGCAATTGTGTTATGATCTAAATAGGGGACAATTTGAGAATATTTTATGAATACCAAATTTGTCTAAAAATAATTTTCTGTAGTTTAAAGCATTTTTGGATCGTCAACATGTAGCCGGTTGATTTGATCAAAATAAAAATTAAATATTTTTTTTTTAATTTTGGCGAATAATTCGGTAACGGTAAATTTTAAAGGTAGGACACCTTACATAAACTGACCTTAAAATTAAACGATAAATCCGAAAACGGTATAAAAATTAGAGTATTCCATTTGAAATAAGCAAGTTACTGAGGTTTGAAGTCATTCAACTTTGGATGAATATTTCGGGGGTTGTAGTGGACCTTTTTTAAATTAAAATACGTCAAAAGTAGGTTATTAGGTTTTGTTAGTGCCGCAGAATACCGATTCCGAAATTCGAATAGGTCAGCGTACAGCACCAATTTTTATGGAACCCTGCAGCTCTCAAAATTTTCATATTTTTCCAAATAATTCGAAAACGGCAAATTTTTTAAATAAAACATCTTACATAAATTAACATTAAAATTTGACGATAAATCTGAATATGGCAAAAAAAATTGGGGAGTTCTATTTAAAAAAAAAATAATTTGTCACTACCACACTTTTATGACGCACCCCGTATATTGGAAAATTAATTTAAAATACGCACCTCTTAAGCACCAAAAACTTTGATAGGAAACATTTCCTTCTAAAATTCATATTTACTGAGATATCTCACTTTGACGCAGTAATGAGCAACCCTGTATATGATTGACTAAATTGGGGAAATTACATTTATTTAGGTTAAATACTGCTGTTATCAAAAAAGCAGTAACAATACCGACTGGGATCCGAAATACAGACTCATGTCATCAACATTTATTAAGCTAGAAATATTGAGATTAATAATGGTGTATTGTATAACAAGTTTCATAAGACGAGTCTTGAAGCACGAATTCAAGTTTTAAAAAAACGAGTTTTTTAGATAATGAGTACTTCAAGTTCTTATGAAACACGTTTTGTATGCTATTTTTTGTAATTTACCCTTTTAAACAAAAGTTTTTACTTTAGTTGATTTAAGGATTTTTGTGGCGGTTGGTAGTCTTAATTTTAAAAGTGAATATTTGGTTAGTCGCCCTTCGTTTTATCCAAAACACAAAATACGAAAATGGAAGATAATCATATATAATACCACTAGTGCGCCCAGAATTATAGATAATCCGGGAAAGAGCGGTGATGCCTGGAAACTGCGTGAGTTGGTTTTCTCTGTTGGTTAAAAGTTAAAAGATACCAACTACAAGGGCTCTTGTTTTAACCAACAGAGAAAACCAACGAATGTAGTTTCCTTAAGGAAGCAACGCTTTTTCCAGGATTATCTGAACCCAGACTTTTGACTGTCGAACAGAACAAAATCGTGTTTCAGTTTGCACGGAATTGAATAATAGTCTGCTCATTGTTTTTTCGATAGTGAGGACATAGTGCGATCAGAGTTCGTTCCAAGGGGAACAAGTGTAAATTTAGAATTTTACAAAGGCGTGCTGCAACGTTTGCGAAACGATATACGAAGAAAGAGTCCAGAAAAACGGCCTAATGGCTTCCTTCTTCATTGCGACAAGTGCGCCGTACCACACATTGCTTCTGATTCGCGAGTTTTTGGCTGGTAAAAATCTTCCAATCATCCCCATTACTCACTACATTTAGTATCATGCGATTTCTGGCTCTTCCCAAAAATAAAAACCGTGCTGAAAGGAAAACGTTTGTCACCATTCCTGACATTGAGATGGCCACAAAAGGGCCCGTGAACGCCTTCCGAAGTCATGGATTCGACGTTGGGATAAATGCATCTCTAACCAAGGACAGTACTTTCAAGGAGATTCATTACCATGTAAACTTATTACTTTGTTTGTAATAAAATTATTCACCTTATTTTTTTATCACACCTCGTATGCACCCTGAATACATGAAAATGCCAAAAATACGGTTGCGAATTTGTTCACATTAAAGTTTTCCACTGGATGCATTCTGTTTTTGACACATTTTGTAAGAGTGACATGCATGACATAATTCCGGATCAAGCTTTGCCAACCTAAAATTGTCGTAAAATGTTCTGTGAATTAAAGGCTATAATCACATCGTAGATAATGACATCGCGTTTCTTAATACGTCTATCACAGAATCAAAATGGAAGCAAATTACAAAAAGTTATTTATAAAACACACTGCAGTATTTGTTAGAAATAACCCAAATCTATTCCAGTACCATGCAGACGTTCATACCTATGATACCAGAAACAGGCAAAACCTATATGAAGACAAAGTAATTCAACATTTAATATATCGTTTCCCAATACATCTGTCAAAATTTATAATGATTTACCGCAACAAGACAACTTCGAAGTTTTCTCATTCGTCTATGTAATAATTATTATTAATTCCTAGTCATTCGCCTATATGTGTACAAAGCTAACCAACTATACGTTTAATACATTAAAAAGTACGAAACTTTCAAAAAGTACATAGTTGTCTTTCTTTTAAACTAGTATTTCAATAAGCAAATTCCTGAAATGCTTGATGCGTGCTACTGGAATTAAAGCACTGTCTTTTGAAAATTATTTCTTTAGATCTCTGGTTATGACATTCTTTAGGCACTTTACTAAGAAATTGTATAGTATAGTAATAATACGGCAGGTTGGGTAAAATCTTTACACTGAAATTCTTACAGCACAGAAAATTTTATAAAATTTATCTGTATATATTCTCTACAAGTCATTATTATTTGGTAAATCATAAAATCTTGAAATGCGTCTGTAATACTGGAATTAATATAACTAGATTGATTGTAAATAAAATGTTTAAATATGTGTAGAAATACAGAAAAGCACATTATCGTACCTTAATATTTTGAAGAACAAACGTTGAGAACAATATGGGTTTAAAGACATCAATTATGGTTAAACATGCATTTGACAAAGCTTATATATATATATATATATATATATATATATATATATATATATATATATATATATATATATATATATATATATATATATATGTGCAAACTGCGTCTTCTTGCAATATCAACAAAAAGCTTTTCTAACTAAAGTTAACCAGCTATATTACACCAGTGTGAAATATTACACGTTTAATTCACAGGATCATATAAACTGAAGTGTTAGAACCTAGTAGACTTATTGCCGGAAGATATTAGCAACCTCTCTGAATTCTCCAATTGTAAAGTTTGCTGTTTTGTTTGTACAACCAAATATGTTCATTAATCCTTTACATAATTAGTAAACTAACTTTGTAATTATCGAAAGTCACGTATAAAATTTTTTGCAGTGGTAATAGTAAAGCATATCTAAAGCTAATGAAATGGAATAGATAATGCAGTTTAATTTGTAACACGAGATTCTTCCCTAATAAAAGGTGCGTATTAGATTTGTCTATACAGTGTGGTCCAAACAGTTTGATCAATGCGCAGAACTTTGTTAATATCGATTTCTCAGAAAATTTTATTCCAAATAAAAGTTGATGCACCACGTAAAACTAAATATGCACTCGACAGATTCTACCAGTGGCGTACCGATTGGTGGTAAATAACCGATAATTGAAATTTTTGCAATAAAATACCATTATTCTGCAAGGTATCAAATAAGTCTACAGAATGCGCCCATAGTTTTGAGATGTTATAAAACGTTATGTTAATTAACAATACAATAAATAGTAAAATAAGATAAGATTTGGTAGATAATGTATTAACACGTTGACTTCCAACTCGTAGATTGCGTTCTTTTCTAGGACGCCAACTACAAGTTAACTCGTCCTGTGTTTCCTTCCCATTTTTGTGCAGTTACGATTAAATTCGTAGAATATCAGTGCTAATATCGATAGATGGCTTCTCGAAAAGAACAAAAAATCAATGCTGGCTTACATGAACAGAAAATTTATTAAAAACGAACAAAAAATATAATTATAAAAATTAATTCAAATTCAAGAAAAAAAATAATATTTTATTGTTTGTGGAACTTCTTAAAACAATCTTCCACACAAAGGGTTGGGTTCTCTTTACAGGCTGGACAGAAATAACGCGTATCTCGGCGTTTTTTTGCTTGGGTACATATACGACATGGCTTTGTCGGACGTTTTTTTCGGTAGGTGCTAGACTCTCTAAATAATGGAGCTCTTGCAATCTAATTTTCTTCGAAACTGGTTGAATCTCTTCTCTAATCAACCCGACGGCGAATTCTTCTCTGAACTTTATCAGTTTTATTTTATAAGAAGTTACTTTTTGAAAAAGTTTGTGAGCATTGTGTATATATATCTCTATAATATGTAGTGAAACCTTTTTGGGCCTTCTAATAGTTTTTCTTAGAGATGAGTAGTACGAAAGCATTTGATCTGATCGATCAATGCCAGACATTCCATTATTGTAATCTCGAATTATATTCGGTTTTATGGAAATTTTTCCATTGCGATTGGCTTCCTCTACCATTCCAACAGCATGCATGTTTGAAATGCTAAGGACATCTCGTTTGTCTTTCCATTTGCATACAGTAACAGGACCATTTTGCTGCCAAATACACTCCCCTTTTTTCAGTTTACGATTTACCACATCTCTGGGGTTTCCTTTTCTGTTATTTCGTAGGGTTCCACGCACATAAGTTTTTCGTGTATTTAGCAGTTTTGTAAGAGTAACAGAATTATAAAAATTGTCCATGTAAACCGTGTATGCTTTATCGAGGTAGTCTTCAAGTAAATGTAAAACAACGTCAGCATTGTGACCTACATTATTGCCAGTTTCCTCAGATTTTCCACTGTAAATCTTTATTTTCATTACAAGACCGTCGGACTCACATAGTTCATACAGTTTGATACCATATTTATGTTTTTTATTTTTTATGTACTGGCGGAAACACAATCTTCCCCGCCATAGCATCATGGATTCGTCAATACAAATATTTTTATCTGGTACATTGTTTTCACGCATAATATTATTGAAGTGATTTAGTATTGGTCTCACCTTGTATAATCTCTCGGCAGATGGTATTGAGTTATCAACGAAGTAACAACTGGAATCGATTTCGACTCATATGTGAGCGCCAAAAGTTTACATTGTATAGCTTGTTTGTGCTCCAGTAATGTTCGATTGATGGAAAACTACAAGGTCCCATTTGCAACCAAGTCCAATAAAAACTTTCATCTCTGCAGCACTGACGTCTATACCCTGTTAGATTTTTTGTATTGCTTTGCGTTGTTCAATCTCTTGCGCAGCATATAAATTAGTTTGTTCCACCAGTAATGCAAGAAACTCATCCGAAAGAAATAAGTCCACTAGCGTTTGTACTGTAAAATTTGACGTATCTAATTCCACACCAACATTTTCTCGGAAAATAAATAATTCAGGATTTTGTTGAATTTCTGTCCACAAACTATCATTCGCATTTGATGTTGTTGCTTGGGAATCATCGTCATTATCTTCAGGTTCGGGATTAACTTCAAGTTCGGGATCAACTTCAGGTTCGGAGACGACTTCATCTTCACTATCACTTGCATTCTCAGAAGGTTCATAATCGTTACTGTCGTTACCATCCTCGCCAAAACTCCAGTCAAATTCTGAATCACTTACATTTGCGGAGTACTCAAGTTGTTTTTGAGTTAGTAGTCTTTTCCTATCCATATTGGCTTCTTGATAATTTAATTATAAAACAAAACAATCAAGAAAGACGTAAACGTGATGCACTCGACAACTTCTGAGATACTACTGACGAATACGGACGCGTATCTATGATTCGGCTTTAGCGAAGCGACAGGTCGAAGCTTGTCTGCGCGTGTCTGCGTACGAATTAACTCGTAGTTGGCTTCCGCGAAGGATTTCTGTTACAGAAGCCAACTACGAGATAATTCGTAAGGCCTTTGATTCTAAAAAAATCACATTTTTTATGCTTTTTGATGATAACTATGCACTAGGATTAGAGTGTTTAATAATATATTGTGATTTAGGCCAGATTTATGAAAATTGCCGTGGCAGTCAACGTGTTAACAAATTAATGCTAAAAGAATTAATGAAACAGTAAAAATAAACATTGGAAGCTTGAACTCTAAATTAAAACAACTAAGCCTAAATATATCTAATAGTCTGTGTGTAACGTCGCACAGTGGTCAGAAATCCAAAAAGTTGGTTAAAAAAAGTTCATAAATATGGGCGGAATCGTTGTAGTGGTATCCCTAGCATCTGTTACAACCGTTAGGAAGGGTCAGATGCTCGTATATGACTTCACAATTCACTTCGTGAGTGAGCGTCGAACCGACAGCATTCGATGTACCCAAGTGGTCGAAAAAAAGTGTTCAAACGCGCACCAATTTTTACTGGATTGATCTATATCAATCTGTGAAAATGGAGTCTTCTCCAGAAGGTATGTAGAATTTTAATACGTCAATCAAAATATTCGTTAGGGACATGTGCAACGATGCGTCAACACCGAAGTTGGTCATAATTCTTGTGTTCGCAGCTGAAAAAATCGTAAGAAAACAACCCCTAAGTCAAGCCCCGGATGATGCGGGGTTCTGAAACCAATTTCACATTGTTTAATGGATATTTATGACATGTTAAAAAATTAGCTGCCTCTAACTGCCACTTTGGCTTGTGTGAACAGTTTTGTATGATGGTTCAAGAACAATCTCAAAACTGCCCATATTTAATCTTGTATTTGTACCTCTATTTACACCGGTTTTCATAAAGGGGGTTCAGATATACACTAATCCGCATGTGTGAGTAAAACTACCTCGAATATCGTACTTCCACACGGGGAAAAATATGGTATGAAATATTACTACATTTTCTGTTAAAGCTGTATTTTAACAGAATATCGCGTTGAAATTATCAAACGATTTTGGTTAATTATTACTTAACCAACAAAAATCGTATTCAGTCGAGTCAAGTCACTGGCATGCAAAATTTACCTCGAACGACTGTGAACGCCATCTATGATTTCACTGTGTAACTTTGATTCTATGGTCTGTCGGTACCTCGCGTTTTGAGTTTTCATCTTATTTCTAAGAAACTTTACTGTTCAGTGTTGTGAAATTGAGGATGGCGTCTTGCATTTAAATGTGAAATATTTTACTACACTGACTGACGTTCAATGCAATAATGTCGGCTATAATACTACTTTAATAGGAAATGTAGTAAAATTCTGAAAGACTATTTTTCTCCGTGCATTGTTATACTGGATGATTCAGAATTCATGCGACATATTCAAGGAGCGTATTCCACAACCGAATCTAAGATAATTTTGATAATACTTATTTTATCAAAATATGTTTTCATTTTTTCCAGGACCAGGACATAATGATTCGAGAATTTTTCTAACAAGAAAAGAGATTTTTCTTCTTTTGAAAAGTCAAATAAATGACGGGATAGAAATACTGTGTGACCTAATTTCAGATGAAGTGACCCGTAAAATGCAACGTCCATACACGATGCCCCAAGATGTCAAACGAGTGATGGGAAGATGGATGTCCGATTTCACAGGGAAATGGCAACAGGTTCGTAGGACAGAACAAAAATTCTTCGACAATTTCGACGATTGGCTTAGTTTTCCCATCTCTTTCAACGTCCAAAGTGGAAATATTGAAAGTGAAGCCACAACAAACAGAGAACGCCTTCAATTAAATTTCGGAGAATCGAGTGAACGATCGAAACGGAGAATAACAACAGACATTAGGGAACAGCATAGCGTGGAAGAGTTGGCTTTTGCGACTGAGATGAGTTTTCGAGTATCATGAAGTTTAGATGCAGCAAAAGTAATTAAGGACATCACAACAGGCAGCCCTTCAAAAGTATCGAGATACAGGAGTTCTTTTGATAATACCTCAGAAACAACTTTGTCTGATGATAAAGCCTTGCGACTTTGATAAATCAGAAATTATCAAAAGGGCAATATGAGGGAATCAGAGCCGATTTGAGATCTGAGAATTGTAAAGCATTACCGTCATACACATCAGTTTTAGAAGCAAAGAAAAGATGTTATCTTCCAAGAGGGGAAATAACATTAACAAAAAACAAGCGCAGAAATTAAATTACAAGCGTTATTAGATCATACTTCAGCAAGATTATTAATATCACAAGCGGATGTCATTAAGAGGTTACCATCTGATCAAGTACGCGAATTAGATTTAATTTGCAAGTGGGGTTATGGCACTTCGGAAATTCGCTGAAGATGAGGGAACTAAATCTGATGCAAGTATTTCTTTCACTTCAATAGTACCATTGCAGCTTTTATCAATTGACAAAGCAACGAATTCCAAAATCGTAGAATTTTCAACCGAGACTGCAGAATCCACGAGGTCACAGATGGATAACATTCAACAGCAAGCAAAAAGCCCTAGGCCTTTTATAACTGTTGTTGACTTGAAGGAAATTATGATTACATACAAACTTGCACTAACTATGATTGATGCAAAAGTATGTAATGCTGTGACTAATACTGCATCCACTCAACATTGAAAAAGTACTCGAGAAAAAATTAATGAAGAAAATTTACAATACAGAGCTTCGTCTCTACATGCGTGGTTACGTTTTTTTGTGTGCCGCATACATTTGTCGTATAAATTAAAAAATAAGTGACAAGCATGCAGTGAGTTGGAAAAGGAAAGTGTTTGGACTCGTAAAGCTATTCTAAAGGAAGGTTTCCGTCTAAGATTAGGTTTAATTATTGACCAACCGAAGCAAGGATTTGGAAGCACAAATGACGGGAACACTGCTCTCAGGTTTTTTGAAAATTGTGAGATTTCGCTGATATAACAGGGCTAGATTTAAATTTTGATTAAGAGGTTTTATACAATATTGCTAGTGATTTTTTGTGGCCATGAGATTAATATACCAAAATTTGAAGAATTTGCATTGAATATAGCTCGTAAATTTCTAGTACTCTATCCATGGTATACTATGCCCACTACGGTTCATAAAGTTATGATCCATGGCCCACTAATTGTAGCTTCCCTTTTGCTTTCAATTGGTCAATTGTCTCAAGAGGCGCAAGACTCGAGTATATTAAGCAATTTAGACAAAATTTCGCTAGAAAATGCAGTAGAACGAAAAATATTGAGGATATCATAGCACGGCTCTTGGTGGGATCCGATCCACATATTTCTAGTCTGCGCAAACTTCCGAAAAAAATATCCAGATCTTTATCATCAGAAGCCATTGAACTATTAATGCCACCATCAATCAAAGAAATAGAAGATTCCATTATGGAGTCACGATACCAGTATAATTCTGATTCAGACAATAAAACTTTATAAAGTTTTTGTAATTTCATATAATAAATTTTGTTTTTGACTATTGGATGTGTTATTTTTTTTTCTAAAATTAGACTCCCAATTGGTCCCCCGTAAAAGTAATTTTCAAGCCATTGCTTTTAAAATTTGAATCATCATTTTGGATCTGCCATTTCCGATTGATTCTTTTTTACCCCAGATTCATTATCAGCAACCCTCAAAACTTAAATAGCAATTTTCATGTTTAGTCGACCATTTCGAGTCCGCAATTTTTAATTCACAATTTTCCCCCCGATTCGTAATTAGCAACCTCCAAAATTCCCTAGTACGCATTTTCAAGTCGATCCTGTTGATTTTTAAGTTTTAAGTCCGTTATTTCGAATTTGGAGTTTTTGACCCCAGATTCGTAATGGGTAACCTCTAAAAGCCCCTAACCCGCATTTGCAAGTCAATCCACTTGATTTTTAGATTTTAAGTCCGCCATTTTGGGTCCGTCATTTTGGGTCCGCCATTTTGAGTCCACCATTTTGAATTCAGAATGTTTGACTCCCGGTTCATAATGAGCAACGTCTAAAACCCCCTAATCCCTATTTTCAAGTAAATCTACTTGATTTTTAGATTTTAAGTCCGCCATTTTGGGTCCGCCATTTTGAATTCGGAATTTTCGACACCGAATTCGTGATCAGCGATCCTAAGAACACCCTAGTAGCTATTCACATGCCTCTCCAAGTACCCGTTGTATTTTTGGCCAGCTTTTTGGTATTTCTGACCACTGTGAGTCGGTCTCTTTCGATGCACACAATTCTTATCCTTGTAAATACATCCACAGTAGCACGTAAAACATTTTCAGGAAATTCCCTTGCAAATTTCTTGTTCAAGGTCATCCATGTTTGCAAAAGGTCTATTTTTGTACACGTTTTAAGCAGTCCCATAATTTCTTATGGGACTAGGTATTTTCAAACCTAGGGGTGTCATGTCGGGTGAGCGTGGCGGCTATTTATTGTTCGAAAACCTACCAAGCCATTGCTTCTTGGTATTCTGATTAAGCCACTCAGAAACAATTCTAGCACAATGAGGTAGACAGCCATCATGCACGAAGCAGTTCCTCAAGAAATTCCTGCACATGGTTTTGTAAAAAATTCAAATGTCTTATACAATTTAAATTTTGTCTAAAAAAATATGGCCGCAGCAACCTTCCGTTGTACATACCACACCAAACGTTCGTTTTTTGGTAGTATTTGTCTCTGTGGACAACAACAGAATTTAGATTATTTACTGACCACCATCTTGAATTTTGGGAGGAAACGATACCGTTTCTATTTCCTCTATTTCACCTTGAACCCAAAATGAAAAATTCAATCTCTGATCGTAATCCCAATCGTAAAGTTTGCTTACAAACTGCGTTTTATAATGATGATATTTTTTTTGTTTTAATATCCCCAAAATGGATGATTTTGAAAATACCTCCAATTCATTGGCAACTTGACGCGAAGAAATTTGAGAACGACGTTTAAGTACTGTCTGTAACACTTCCATTTGATTTATCTCAATGAAAACATTATTTTTGTGCTTCTTTTTGTATTGCGCTTACAAAGACCGACTGCTTTTAAATCTTGCCAAAATACGACGTGCCGTTGGAGCACTTATAGGATTATTAGGATGCACTGGTTAAAGGTAGCGGTCGCTTCATTAACACTTTTATAATTATCTCCACATATTAAAACTAATTCAGCTTTTTCAACTAACGAATGTCTATAAGCTGGCATTTTCGCAATTGCTTAATTATAACTCACGTAACTTTGAAGCTTTTTTCAAATAAAAATATAATTTCCATGGCCTATAAGAAAAAACTTGTTGAAAATAACAATGCACCTCTTATTTTACTGATAAATATATTTTGTTGTGAAAAATATTGAGATTTGCGCTTTTACAAATAAAGCGATTTAAACAAAAATTATTTTATGGAATAATACCAATGAATGCTCTAAAAGGTCATTGATCAAACGCCAATGCAATTATTTTTCCATTTCCCGTTTACATGTTATTTGTTATAGAACATTTCCCGAATTTTTCAACTCATTCTTACCAAATAGTCAGGCTAGTACACTTTAATTCAATTTTAAACTGAAAATCGAAATTAATTAATAATCCGATAAACAACGCCGCTAAATAAGAAAAATTTACAACTTCTCGATATGTCATCCAACTTCATGCATGCCAATCAAAAATAAGCAATTATTTCCTATAACTAGGGTGACGATACGTACTTATTTTAGTAGGACAGTACTTTCTTTTCTGCCAGTGTCCTAAGGTCCTTAATAGAAGCATGAAGTACACTAAAATGTACTTTCTTTTTCTTGAAGATGCAAATATCGCAAATAGGTATACCAAAATATTTATTTTTTATTTAAAAAGAATGCTTATCGGTGATTCACTGATCATGATGCAATAACGACGTTAAGAAGTTGTTGAGAATGTTCGCGTAGTTTCTTTCCCGAACGTTCCAGTCCGCCCTCGATTATCCTAGACGCACAGCCCAGAATGCTCCGCGACTGGAACGTGCGAGAATCGAAGCGAAGTTTAGCGAGGCGCATATAAATAGCGACAGCGCTCGGACTAAAACTAAACAAGTTCAATTCTACACGAGTTCTACCGTTCGGCAGCAAGCGAACATATTATTTGTTAATTGTTTTTGTTGAATGCAGTCTGGTTTTCTGTGCTGGTTTCGCTTACTAAAAAGCAACGTCGTTTGATTTCAGTTACCTACTTGTGCATTATTTGCGTAAACATGGCACCGCCTCGAAGAAAGTGTCATTTTAATTTGGAGTTACAGAAAGAATATCCGTTTATGAAAATAAAAAATAAATTGAGTCCGCATATTGTGTACTGTGAAATTTGTAGAAGTGATGTTGATATTTCCAACAGTGGTCGCAGCAATATTAAGGCTCATCTAACCAAGAAAAAGCATACATTACCTGCAAATACGAAGTCTAAAAGCGCTACACTAAACACTTTTTTCAAAAGTGAAAACTTCAGCTCTGAAAATATGTTAATTGCAGCCAAGGAAGGTACTTTCGCGTATCATACGATCAAGCATCAGCAGAGTTTTAGATCTTTGGATTGCACATCAAAGCTAATAGCGAACATGTTTGAGCCCAAATTTATGGCAGCTCGAACCAAAACTGAAGCCATTGTAAAAATGTTTTTGCTAAAGAATCCCAGTTGCGATTGGAACTTGATCTACACAAAGCACATTTTGTTAGCATCATGATCGATTCGTCCAACCACAAAGAAATTAAAATAGTACCTTTGTTGGTGAGATACTTTAATTGTGAAAAGGTATTCAAGTGAAATTACTTCAGTTGCAAGACTTACCTGGTGAAACATCAGAACAGTTAAATAGTTATGTGTTTAATACTTTGAAAACCCACAATTTAGTGGACAAGTGTATTGGATTAGCTGCTGATAATACCAATACAAATTTTCGGAATGAAAAGAAAGGGAGTGAACAACCTATTTGCAAAATTGAATGCTTCTCGTGGCAAACCTCTGGTTGGCATTGGTTGTGTTGCACATTTTGAACAATTGCGTACAAAATGCTACGGACGTCTTACCAATTGACGTTGAGGTTATTGTTGTTAAGTTATTTAAGCATTTCTATATTTATACAGTGAGAGTAAATCAACTTAAACAATTCTGCGACTTTGTTAATGTTGAATACAAAAAGATGTTATCATTTTCTAAAACAAGATTTTTAAGTCTGATGCCCGCAATTGAACGAATTCTACAAATGTACGAACCGTTGAAAGCATACTTTTGTCTATTGAAAATTGTCCAATGATTTTGAAGCAATTTTTGAGTGTCGCACCAGCGAAATTTGGATGTGGTTTGTACACAACATTGCTTCTATGTTTCACAAAGTCATATTAAAGGTAGAGGGTGACAAAATATGCGCAACAGAGGCCGCTCTAGAGTATTTCGATCTTCAAAATAAGCTTGAAAATCGTTTGAATGAATTATTTTGCCGCTTAAAGTAAGAGAATCCTTTACAACTTCACAATTGGGAAGGTAGTTTAAACTATCGAGATGACTTCATCTCACAGGTTAGATTATTTTATTCAAATTGTGTGAGTTACTTGAAGAATTGGAGTACAAATTTAAATGAATTAAGGCTCTTTTGGATAAATTTGAGAAACCAAGTTTCATGGAATCAAATTTTGTGTTCATGTGCTGCTTTTAAAGACTACTTGGGTTCGACACTGAATGAAGACGAACTCTTCGATGAAGTTAGTCTATTACAAGCTAAACTGTCAGAAGATAAAATTGCCGAGTGGAACTCGAAAAATATAGCTACCGAAGATCGATGGGTTGAAGTATTTAAATGGAATCAAGGGTCTGGATCAAGTGAAGGTTTCAAAATTGTGAGATTTTATGTCAGTTTATTTTTGTCTTCCTGGAACAAGTGCGTCAATTGAGCGACTATTCTCTAATATTAATAACTACTGGAGTGCAGAAAAATCGCAAATGAAAATATCGACACTAGAAGCTGTGATGCAAGTGTACACAAACTTCGATGAGACTTGCAGTGAAATGTTCCAGTTTTGAAGACCAGAAAGCAAATTTTGGAATCTATCCTAAGCTCTCAAAAATACGATTGGCACAAAGGTGACCCCACTGATGGTGTTGCAGGCACGTCAAAATAATTAATAACATTACACATTTCTGCCAGAGTATTTTATGTGTTTGTATTTTTTCTAATATAGGAATATAGGTACATATATTATGTATATGCATGTGTCATTAAAAATTATTTTATTTTTTATTCTCATTTTGATGCTTGGCTATGTCACTCTACATTTAGTTCTTTGATTTGTCCGTTTTTATCTATTCCTAATACAACTTTCTGTTATTTTTTATTTCTGTACTTATTTTTCTGAAAATAAATATGGTCACCCAACCTATAACCCTTGTTGATATCTTGCAAAATAAGGGCATTTTATTGCGAAAATTTCAATTATTGGTCATTTACCACTAATCGGTACGCCACTGGTAGAATCTGTCTAGCGCATATTTAGTTTTACGTGATGCACCAACTTTTATCTGGAACAAAATTTTCTGAGAAATCGATATTAACAAAATTTTGCTTATCGATCAAACTCTTTGGACCACACTGTATATAAAATGTAGAATATGCGACTTACCAAATCATTGACAATTCCTTATTTCCCTGTTTTTGCAGTTTTTGTGTATCTTTTTAGTTCACGTTCTTTCATTTAACGTATCGGATTAGTTAAAATCATCCTTTCCGGTTATAATGGAATTACATTACACTTATTCATAAATATTTGAGTCTCGAAAACCTACCTTAGAAAATAAAACAATGTAGCTTATTTGCAGGCGTAAAAGAGAAAAAGGCGTAAAAGTAGGGAGCAGTATTAACAATCAAAATGGTCCAGCTGCTGGCCAAGTGGTTTGACGAACCAAAAACGTTTGCTGTCTTATCCAAAGTCGAATGTTTATTTAGCTTAAAGTTATGACTGAAAAAGAACACACTACAGTGTTTGCTACTAAGTGCGTTATCTACAAGTGTTCTCGCCAAGGACTTGTATGAAACAAACTTCCATTCACGTATTACTTGCATATGAAAGAAAAACAAAAGAAATTCAATAACGCACTATTGATTTGTATCACCTAACTTGACTAGCTGTGTTAAATAATTCTCTAAATAGAGTTGTTGGGGAAAGCCCATTACAATCCAAATAAAAGAATGAATTAAATAATTAAGTCTATTACAAGTTTTCAATTGTAGTTGTACATGGACTTCCGTGTAATGAGCCAGAAAAATTAGTAAGATGAATAAATGTTTATTATTTTAAAATTATGCTGATAATAATTTATACAACAATTTATTCAATTCCAGAATCCAGATGTTTTAACAAACGTCACGTTTGCGTACGCACCAGCCCCCTTCTCTATATGTGCAAAAGTCATCGTGTCAAATTTGCCAAAACCCCACTCCTGTACGAAGTATAAAAGCGAAAGTTTTATTATAATTATCACAGAGCGGTTTGAACCTTCAAACGTAAGCCTCTACCTAGCCTTAGAGCCTTTGTGATTTTTATTGCACTCTAAAGCAACTTTAAAAAAAAAGAACTAACTTCCGTTTTCGCGCCGGGCACCGTAGTCTTCGCCGTTTCTGCGTTAGGATTGTCACTGCGCCGCATACAGTCGACACAAGGAAGCGGATCCCGTCCAGGAAAGAAGCACTACAGCCAGCCAGGAGCCAACAAACCACCCAGAAGGACACCGGAAGAGTCACAGGAGCAGCAGCAGCAAGAAGCCACAGCAGTTGAAAGGTATCAATTAATAAAGAATTTTAAAATAAATTTTTGTTTTATTTTTTAATTAATACTAACAAAATCCTCCATTCAATCGAACTCTCAACTTCCAAGCCTTAATCCAGCGGGGTGTGAGGCTGCACCTTGGTGAGAGTCCCCTCTTTCGAAACAACAATAATTTCTGACCCCCTGAGTAGAAGACCGGCACCATCCCCACCCCTCCTTTTTTACGTCACAAGCCCCGCCCCCTTTCACTTTTTATTATGCCCACGTGGGGACCGGATTTTCCACCCTTATTTTTACTCGCTTACGTGTAGGACGTGTTTTTTCACCCCTATTTTTGCACATCCACGTGTGAGACCGCATTTTCAACCCTTATTTTTTATATACCCCCGTGTGAGACCGTATCCTTTCTTTTCGAAGGCCCTTTTCAATCCTAATTATTTTCATATGCCCATGTGTGAGACCGTGTTTTCAACCCTTATTTTTACACCCACGTGTGAGACCGTATTTTGAATCCTTTCTTTTCATCCCTAATTAAAGTTTTGATTTTTAATGGCATACGTGAAGGACCGTATTTATTACCCTTATTTTGAGATGATGATCTTTCTAATTATTTTATTAATATAAGATGATGATTTTTAATTATTTTTATTAATTAATTATCCTAGGGAAATTCTTAATCTGATAGCTTTAAGATGATTATGATCTTTAATTATTTTATTAATTAATTATTTTAGCCCTGGAAAATGATGTAAAAGATAGTTTATTTAATTTTGTATTTTACTATTAACATTTATTAGAACTTATTTATCAGATATTATTTAAAGAATTGATTAGATAATAATAATTACGTACACAATTTTATTTTATTAGCGTATTTTTACCAATGAGATTGTTATTACATTTATTTTAATGCCTATCTACAGGTTGTATTTAGGTGGGGCTGGTCTAGGGTTAATCTTAGGGTTATTTGGTGGTATTAAGGTCCTTCTGGCTATATTAAGAACAGTGCCCCTGGAGGTTAGGCAAATGCACACGCATACAATGTTGGAAATTGCATAATTAATAAGATATTATTATTAAAACCCTATTGCTTTAAAATGGCCACATGCTATTGGATGATCTTTTACCTAAAACGTTGTATTTCTAATAAGGAGGTTCTTGTGCGACACGTGTAGGGCTTCGCAACTTGTTCTCGGGCCTTCGCCCCCTGGCCCCTTTGAGTAAAAATTGATTTTAGTGCCATCTAGCGGCGTAAAGACTAATGAACATTTTCTATAACAGAAGCTGATAATGCACACCTCTCTCTTGCTCTATCTTGTTTCTTCCTCCCCCTCTCTCTTTCTCACACACATACAAACAATTCAATTAATTAATCAATCTCAAACAAAGCACGCTCGATCACCAGATCAATCTCAACCAATCAACCGAAATTATGTCTTACAGTTTTGCGGAAATCAGCTTACAGTTGAAACTGAATACATTCAAGTCTAATTAAATATGACGTGAAATAATAAATAATTTCTACCCTAATGGAATGATGCTTTATGTATAGGCAGATCCTCTAAACAGCCACCACCTATACATTCGGAACATCATATCTGATTTATTTGCATGTTCAATTACTTACACAAGATTGTTTCATTGTAATGTGTTCATTAACATTTGTAAAACCCATTAAAAAGTAATAATTACTTATATAACATAAAGTTAAATTAAAATAACATGTTTTAAGAATATCAAGTTGATATAACGGAAATAAAGGCAAAAGGTTTTAATGGTTTATTATTATATAAGTGAATTAACAATAACTACAACTTTAAAATCCACGAATGCGTACTTACTATTTTGTACAGCTGATCTTATGACGTTATCCTATAAGCATGATAATACATTTTAAAATATTTATCGGTATTTTGTTAGCAATATAAGGTAAAAAACATATATTAAAATAATACGCTTACTTTTAGAAGTTTTTCCTTCAACGCTGCCATATGCTAAACTGAAATTTTTATACAACGTACCTCACTAAAACACGCTTTGTGAATGGCTGAATATAAAACACTGATTACATACCGGACATTAACTATTTAGAAAGTAATACAGAAAACCTGAATTCGTATTTAATAATTATCTTGTACTTACAAAAAATTTACATTCAAAAACACAAATATTTTAAAAACGTCTAATACCACTAATGTTGCATCATAATAATAAAAACTCATTATACAGTGATGACACATTAAATACTTAAAATATGTAACTTTATACTACGTCTATTATTACATAGAGATGGGATTATTCTTAAATTTAATTGATTTCGATAGAGCTCTGGAAATACTACAACCGTTCGAAATCTTGCTTCTTCTCGATATCAAAAAGCTATACTAGTGATACATTAAGTAAGCATAATAGCGGATACAGCTACATTGCTAACGATTATTGATGTTTTTTTGCATGAGATTTTTGAATGAGACAGCCTCGCAGGTATTTTTAAGAAAAGCTATACACACTCACGAGATCAAATGAGATTTTTTGAGATACAATCTCTCATCATCTGCACCTTGAACGATTATATTGTACCCTATAAAGCAAGCTAATAACCCTAATAGTTTATCAGACATTATTACATGGACACGAGGTTAGCTCTAAATTAAATGGTTTCAACGCTACTCTGTACACACTTAAAACCTTTAAGTCTGCTCGCCGAAGTTGTACCGTATTCACTTTCTTCAATTTTTATCTGCACTCTGTTTCGAAGCTGTAGTACGTTTTTCTAATACATAAACAGAATCTTCAATACTGTGATACGTGTAGCAGCAAAACACATTAGCTAGTTAGTTTCACCTCTATATTACTTTACATGCAAGCCTGATCTTATCATAAATAAATACATCTGTCAAAAAAAAAGCTAATTAAACATAACTCCATGGCCAGGGTATAGCAAGCAACGCTTCCAATTATAGCTCTTAGTCAACACAATAGGGCCTACAACTACATACAATCGACTAGCACTGCTTTAGCACGAGGATCAAACGAAAACACGCACGCACCACGTAAGCACACGTTCGCACGCACGCACGCACGCAAGCTCGCGTACGCTCGCACGTACGCACGCACGTGCGAACGCTCGTACGTCGCACGCACGCTCGCACGTACGCACGAACGTACGCACGCTCGCACGTACGCACGCTCACACGTACGCGAGTTCGCACGCCCATACGTACGCTCGCACGCACGCACGTATGCGCACACACCACACACACACACACACACACACACACACGAGAGGCGAAAACACGCTAAAGCGAAACACTTGTAAACTTGCAAACATGAATCAAGACGGTCGAGCACCGCTAGAAGAAAAAACAGGTTTATTAACAAAACCGAAGGAAAGCTTAACGTTTTGAAAATATATTTATTATTATTATTATAAACAACAATACATCATTATTATTTAATAACATGCTTTATCGGTTTTTCTTCTTCTTGAACCGTGAGTCGTCCTCATCATCATCATCATGATTTTGAGATTTGCCCTTCCCCTACCTCATCGCTCTTCTTTCTCTTCTGTGAACCATCGTCTTGGATGTGAGATACACCCAGCTCAACCACGTCATCGCTTTCATCATTATCTTGAACGGTTATGTTGTAATAGTTTATTAACAAGTCAGTAAAATCTCTAATGTCCGCTGATGTTGGCTCATAAACAGGAGAATACATTATAGTAATGCTCACTCGATGACAGTTACACTTTAAAGAGCGAACACACGAGAAACGAGAACGCAGCTAGCCTTGGGTCTTGTCGCAAGCGTACTCGTCAATGTTAGGTAGAATCGGACATCTTCGGGGATGTCTGAAGTATTGACCTAACCACACTTTAACATAGCCCCTGGGATATGTTTATAAATCTAAACGCCTCTTTTATGGTAGAGGTATTTTCTCCTAAGACGCCAGAACGTAGCTAGCCTTTGGTCTTGTGCGCAAGCGTGCTCGTCAATGTTCGGGTAGAATCGGACATCTTCGGGGATGTCTAAGTATTGACCTAACCACACTTTAACATTGCCCTGGGATATGTTTATAAATCTAAACACCTCTTTTATGGTCGAGGTATTTTCTCCTAAGACGCCAGAACGTAGCTGGCCTTTGGTCTTGTGCGCAAGTGTGCTCGTCAATGTTCGGGTAGAATCGGACATCTTCGGGGATGTCTGAAGTATTGACCTAACCACACTCTAACATAGCCCTGGGGCATGTTTATAAATCTAAACGACGCTTTTATGGTCGAGGTATTTTCTCCTAAGACGCCAGAACGTAGCTAGCCTTTGGTCTTGTTCGCAAGCGTGCTCGTCAATATTCGGGTAGAATCGGACATCTTCGGGGATGTCTGAAGTATTGACCTAACCACACTTTAACATAGCCCCTGGGATATGTTTATAAATCTAAACGCCTCTTTTATCGTCGAGGTATTTTATCCTAAGACGCCAGAACGTAGCTAGCCTTTGGTCTTGTGCGCAAGTGTGCTCGTCAATGTTCGGTAGAATCGGACATCTTCGGGGATGTCTGAAGTATTGACCTAACCACACTCTAACATAGCCCCTGGCATGTTTATAAATCTAAACGCCGCTTTTATGGTCGAGGTATTTTCTCCTAAGACGAGAACGCAGTAGTTTGGTCTTGTGCGCAAGCGTGCTCGTCAATGTTCGAATATCTTCGCGGATGTCTGAAGATTGACTAACACACTAACATAGCCCTGGGATATGTTTATAAATCTAAACGTTTTTATGGTCCAGGTATTTTCTCCTAAGACGCCGTATTAGGATAAAATACCTCGACCAGATTTATAAACATATCCCAGGGGCTATGTTAGAGTGTGGTTAGGTCAATACTTCAGACATCCCCGAAGATGTCCGATTCTACTAACATTGACGAGTACGCTTGCGCACAAGACCCAAGGCTAGCTGCGTTCTCGTTTCTCGTGTGTTTCGCTCTTTAAAGTGTAACTGTCATCGAGTGAGCATTACTATAATGTATTCTCCTGTTTATGAGCCAACATCAGCGGACATTAGAGATTTTACTGACTTGTTAATAAACTATTACAACATAACCGTTCAAGATAATGATGAAAGCGATGACGTGGTTGAGCTGGGTGTATCTCACATCCAAGATGATGGTGATGGTTCACAGAAGAGAAAGAAGAGCGATGAGGTAGGGGGGAAGGGCAAATCTCAAAATCATGATGATGATGATGAGGACGACTCACGGTTCAAGAAGAAGAAGAAAACCGATAAAGCATGTTATTAAATAATAATGATGTATTGTTGTTATAATAATAATAATAATAATAATATATTTTCAAAACGTTAAGCTTTCCTTCGGTTTTGTTAATAAACCTGTTTTTTCCTAGCGGTGCTCCTCCGTCTTGATTCATGTTTGCAAGTTTACAAGTTTTTCGCTTTAGCGTGTTTTCGCCTCTCGTGTGTGTGTGTGTGTGTGTGTGTGTGTGTGTGTGTGTGCGCATACGTGCGTGCGTGAGCGTACGTACGGGCGTGCAAACTCGCGTACGTGTGAGCGTGCGTACGTGCGAGCGTGCGTACGTTCGTGCGTACGTGCGAGCGTGCGTGCGTACGAGCGTGCGTACGTGCGTGCGTACGTGCGAGCGTACGTGCGAGCTTGCGTGCGTGCGTGCGTGCGAACGTGTGCTTACGTGGGTGCGTGCGTGTTTTTCGTTTGATCCTCGTGCTAAAGCAGTGCTAGTCGATTGTATGTAGTTGTAGGCCCTATTGTGTTGACTAAGAGCTATAATTGGAAGCGTTGCTTGCTATACCCTGGCCATGGAGTTATGTTTAATTAGCTTTTTTTTGACAGATGTATTTATTTATGATAAGATCAGGCTTGCATGTAAAGTAATCACAGTATTGAAGATTCTGTTTATGTATTAGAAAAACGTACTACAGCCTCCAAACAGAGTGCAGATAAAAATTGAAGAAAGTGAATACGGTACAACTTCGGCGAGCAGACTTAAAGGTTTTAAGTGTGTACAGCATTCCCAGAGTAGCGTTGAAACCATTTAATTTAGAGCTAACCTCGTGTCCATGTAATAATGTCTGATAAACTATTAGGGTTATTAGCTTGCTTTATAGGTTACAATATAATCGTTCAAGGTGCAGATGATGAGGAGATTGTATCTCAAAAATCTCATTTGATCTCGTGAGGTGTGTATAGCTTTTCTTAAAAATACCTGCGAGGCTGTCTCATTCAAAAATCTCATGCAAAAAACATCAATAATCGTTAGCAATGTAGCTGTATCCGCTATTATGCTTACTTAATGTATCACTAGTATAGCTTTTTGATATCGAGAGAAGAAGCAAGATTTCGAACGGTTGTAGTATTTCCAGAGCTCTATCGAAATCAATTAAATTTAAGAATAATCCCATCTCTATGTAATAATAGACGTAGTATAAAGTTACATATTTTAAGTATTTAATGTGTCATCACTGTATAATGAGTTTTTATTATTATGATGCAACATTAGTGGTATTAGACGTTTTTAAAATATTTGTGTTTTTGAATGTAAATTTTTTGTAAGTACAAGATAATTATTAAATACGAATTCAGGTTTTTCTGTATTACTTTCTAAATAGTTAATGTCCGGTATGTAATCGAGTGTTTTATATTCAGCCATTCACAAAGCGTGTTTTAGTGAGGTACGTTGTATAAAAAATTTCAGTTTAGCATATGGCAGCGTTGAAGGAAAAACTTCTAAAAGTAAGCGTATTATTTTTAATATATGTTTTTACCTTATATTGCTAACAAAAATACCGATAAAGATTTTTAAAATGTATTATCATGCTTATAGGATAACGTCATAAGATCAGCTGTACAAAATAGTAAGTACGCATTCGTGGATTTTAAAGTTGTAGTTATTGTTAATTCACTTATATAATAATAAACCATTAAAACCTTTTGCCTTTTATTTCCGTTATATCAACTTGATATTCTTAAAACATGTTATTTTAATTTAACTTTATGTTATATAAGTAATTATCAGCTTCTGTTATAGAAAATGTTCATTAGTCTTTACGCCGCTAGATGGCACTAAAATCAATTTTACTCAAAGGGGCCAGGGGCGAAGGCCTGAGAACAAATTGCGAAGCCCTACACGTGTCGCACAAGAACCTCCTTATTAGAAATACGTTTTAGGTAAAAGATCATCCAATAGCATGTGGCCATTTTAAAGCAATAGGGTTTTAATAATAATATCTTATTAATTATGCAATTTCCAACATTGTATGCGTGTGCATTTGCCTAACCTCCAGGGGCACTGTTCTTAATATAGCCAGAAGGACCTTAATACCACCAAATAACCCTAAGATTAACCCTAGACCAGCCCCACCCTAAATACAACCTGTAGATAGGCATTAAAATAAATGTAATAACAATCTCATTGGTAAAAATACGCTAATAAAATAAAATTGTGTACGTAATTATTATTATCTAATCAATTCTTTAAATAATATCTGATAAATAAGTTCTAATAAATGTTAATAGTAAAATACAAAATTAAATAAACTATCTTTTACATCATTTTCCAGGGGCTAAAATAATTAATTAATAAAATAATTAAAGATCATAATCATCTTAGAGCTATCAGATTAAGAATTTCCTAGGATAATTAATTAATAAAATAATTAACAGATCATCATCTTATATTAATAAAAATAATTAAAAGATCATCATCTCAAAATAAGGGTAATAAATACGGTCCTTCACGTATGCCATTAAAAATCAAAACTTTAATTAGGGACGAAAAAGAAAGGATTCAAAATACGGTCTCACACGTGGGTGTGTAAAAAATAAGGGTTGAAAACATGGTCTCACACATGGGCATATGAAAATAATTAGGATTGAAAAGGGCCTTCGAAAAGAAAGGATACGGTCTCACACGGGGTATATAAAAATAAGGGTTGAAAATGCGATCTCACACGTGGATGTGCAAAATAGGGGTGAAAAACACGTCCTACACGTAAGCGAGTAAAATAAGGGTGGAAAATCCGGTCCCCACGTGGGCATAATAAAAGTGAAAGGGGGCGGGGCTTGTGACGTAAAAAAGGAGGGGTGGAGATGGTGCCGGTCTTCTACTCCCCGTACTAACCCGCCATGGTAAAACATGGCAAACCGGGCCTCCGGGCCACGGTCTCCCTAGCTCCTTCTCCGCCGCCGAGTTCCCCGCCACCTAGACCCTCCACACCACCTCCCTCCCTATCCTTTGCGGAAGCCGCCGCATCTCCTCCTTCACTAATGAGGGTATCTTCTATGTCCTCTATCCCCTACTCCTGCATTCCACCCGCATTCAAACCCGTGCACCATCTTTTTAAAACCCCTAATCCTTCTACTTCCCGTACTCCTTCTAATCCAAAACCTAACCCTACCAGTAAACCCTCTCCAAAACCTTCCACTACCGTTAATCCCACTTCCCGATATTGCATCAGCAAAATACCACAAAAATTCAACACCCAAAAGTCCTTATTCCAAGCCTTAGTCCCTCTCCGTCTCCCCTGGTTGAACATTAAACTCAACCACAACCGCACCTGCCTATTGGAAACGAGCGAGGCCCTGCCAATTACGATGCAGCATCACTTCGGTGAGCCTGCATTGACGCTGTTGCAGCTGTCAGGTCCCCGAACGTCCGCTACCCCAACCCTAAACCCTTGTCCTTCTCCTGCGTCATCCGTGGCGTGGACAAGGACATCCTCTCAGAAGAGATCCGGCAATCCATCCACCTTCCTAAAAAAAATAACAAACACACCTACATCCTTTGTCAGAATCATTACCCCGTCGCAATCCTCCCTCAACCAACTCCTTTCCAACGGTGTCTACCTTTTCGGTAGACACTATCCCTGCGAACCATCCCGGATTCCTAACCCCACCCTCAAATATTGCTCCACTTGCACGCAGGTGGGGCATATTTCTGAGGAATGTCCTACCCGCACCCTGCGTTGCCCCACCTGTGGTGAAAACCACAAAGCCTCGTCCTGTACCCGCGTGAATACACCAAAGTGTAACAACTGCGGTGGACCTCACGCTACCTATTCCTTTTCCTGCGCGACCCGTCGTGCGATTCCCCCCACCGCGGCAGCGACTGCCGTACCTAAACCGCTCCCTCCTTCCATGTCTGACACCGAGGACGACGAAAAACCCAAACCACCCATTTCCATTTCCGATTTCATCGCTTCCCTTACCCTTACTCTAATTCAACTGTTTCCTGACCGCAGGGCCGACATAGCGAAAGCTGTCGACAATACGTCCAGGGAATATTTGAAACGCCGTACCAGGGTCAACTTTGTTGGCAATGGTATAGCTATCACTACCCACAACATCCGATCCTAGATCCTAATCCTACTCCCTAACCCCTCACCCTAATCCCTTTCCCTCCCCCTAAGTACAATGGATCTAATAATAGGTACAATTAATGCGAGAAGTGTCCGTCGGAAGCGCCCCCTCATTAAGAATCTATTAGCCACAAATCAAATACAAGTCCCAGCCATCACAGAGACAAAACTAACCAACCGTTGTACCCTTGAATTTGCCTCCTACAATTCATTCCTCCAATTTAGCGCCCACAATAGTTTGCGAGGCACAGCCCTAGTAATCGGATTCATATCCTGCCACTCCTTATCCTCTTCCGCAGCACCTGCAGCATCTCGAATGTGTAGCTGCAACGGTGCACTTTCCCCTTCCCATCACCTTTTTCTGTTATTACAATCCTCCAGAAGAAGCCATTTCCAATGACCTCCTAGACCACATCTCCGCCTTACCCAATGCAATGCTCCTAGGAGACCTTAATGCCCAACACGTCCAATTCGGAGATTCCACGTACAATAGAAACGGTATCCGCCTAGTCCACAGTATTCTTACCCTACCACTGTTCCGGATTAGGAACACGAATCCCACCTTTATTAGTCTTCAAGGTGCCTCTATAATCGATCACATTATATGCACCGAGTCACTAATACAACATATGTCCTCCGATTGCCACCTAGGCGAAACCATCACTTCGGACCACCTACCTCTCCTAGTTAAAACCTCCTCGACCCCCTCCCTCCCCCTCCTCCCACCCACATTATCCGTAAAGACTTCCAAAACTCCGATTGGAATGTATTTGGCGAATACATTTCCAATAACCTTCAGGCTTACGATATTCTGTCTATACTTCACCTAATGATCCCTCGTTCGACGACGACTTTAAAAATCGTCTAGAGCAAGACCTTGAGGATTTCAAAAACTCCGAATTACCCGAGAAAATCCTGGATGATAATGATCCGTTTTTCAGCCCAATTACTCACGCTCAAACCCTCAACTACTTCCAAAAAGGTAAAATATCCGCTCCCGGACAAGACGGACTCAACAGACTTATACTGAGACACCTACCACCCCCAGCGATCAGACGCCTAACGTCCATATATAACAAATGCCTCTCCCTTTCGTACTTCCCAACGGTGTGGAAATCCGCCTCGACCGTCATGATTCCCAAAAATTTCTCCGACCTGACAGAACCCTCATCCTACAGGCCCATCTCTCTCCTCAGCTGCCTAGGGAAATGCTTAGAGCAGATCCTAGCCCGAAGGCTGGGAGAGCACATAGAATCCAATAACCTTTTACCCGACAGGCAGTTCGGCTTTCGACCTAATAGAACCTGTCAGGACCCTTTGTTAAAACTCCTCACAGAAACCTCACGAGCATTTAACCACCGCCACTGTAACCTCGCCGTGTTCTTAGACATAAAGCAGGCCTTTGACAGAGTCTGGCATGCGGGTCTAGTTCACAAAATTCAAGCATTAGGTATCCCCCGAGCTCACGAAGCACCTACTGTCGTATCTAACAGTTAGGACGGTACGAGTCCGAGTGGGTTCATCCCTTTCACAGAGTTTCACCCCCCAAACAGGCGTACCCCAGGGTTCTGCCTTAGCACCCATACTATACCTTATCTTCGCCAATGATATCCCCATTATAACAACGCCCGAGTATCCCTGGCACAGTTTACCGACGACACTGCCTTCTGGGCAGCTAATCGGTCAACAAAGAACGCCTCCGACAGTATGTCCAGTACCCTACGGAACTTCTCCAATTGGGCCAACCAATGGAGAGTCTCCATAAACCCCACCAAAACACAAGCCATTCTATTCCGACACCCTAACTATACCTGACACAAACTACTCTCCAAAACGACGTAAACATTTCCTGCAAGGGAACGATTACCGATACTTCACGACATAACATACCTAGGAGTCACATTTACCAAAAGCCTTAACTGGAACGCCGACCTGAACAAGACCCTAAACAAAGTACGGAACCGATCCAACCTCCTGGCCGCCCTTAGGGGACGAATAGGAGGTTGTCAACCCGAAACCCTACAACATACCTACAAAACATTCATACGGCCCGTCATAGATTACTGTGCACCATTATACGCTACCCTAAAACCCAAAGATCTAAAATCCATAGCCTCTTGTGAACGCCGAGTCCTACGAAGAATAAACCGACTACACTATAGAACACCCAACGAACTCACCATACAACACGCTAACATCATACCTATCACACAACGCCTCAAAACACTGCAAACAAACTACACACTCCGTAGGATATTCGGCAAAACAGAAGCTACCAAAAACATCCTACGCACTTCACATACACCCACAGGAGAAAACCGAAAAACAAATTCAAGCACCCTCCAACTATCCTGACCCAAAACATTGAAAACCTCCCCGAAGAATTCGAGGAACTCCTTGATGACATCCCATATGCCCTGAGATAAAATCGAAGACAACCACTGCAACGCCCAAGGAATCGAGCCAATACACACCACGTACTTCACATACACACCACACATACACCCTCAATCAAAACAAAAATAATGTAATATTATAATAATTACATTTTTTTGCAACCACTAAACACCACACACTACATTCTATGCACATATACAATACACACAACAATATAGCCCCACTATCACACAAAAGACCCAGGACTGAAGAGGAAGCAGACTCCTGAACAGTCCACAGGAATAAGCATTAAGAATAAGCATTCTAACTATTAAGCATGCTAACAAATATATATATATATATATATATATATATATATATATATATATATATATATATATATATATATATATATATATATAATTATCACACCGAGCTGGTATTGTAGTGGTGACACGACCTGCTTAGCACTCGGGAGGTAATGGGTTCGATTCTCGTTACCGTCTACCTTGTATGAGGTTTTTTTCAGGGGGTGTTCCTCATACACATGTAGCGGCATGGTCACTGCACACCATGTGCGGCTGCTTAGGCGAATACTGGGGTAGTATTTTCCCCCTCAGAACCCTAACTCCGTTCCTTCCGATCCTATCCTGACTACACCCATCCTTAATCCCACCATGGATATATACGTAATGTATGTATGTATGCTGGGAATCCTTGATTGTGGCTGAAGGAACTCGGAAAGCTCGAGCAACCCGCCCTCCCCATTCGGGAGGGAATGAAATACGTGGCCTTTTCCTTTTTCTATAATTATTTACTTCGCCTGTAGATTCTGTGAGCATCACTCTGTAGTATTACTACATCAGCGTTCCTGGATTTCTGTTAAAATTTCTCTTTATTCGAGAAAATATAAAATCCTGACCAGCGGTCCTAAAGCAGTTTTCTGTCACTGAAATTCTATTAAAAATTAATTGAACGTAAAAGAGAGACTAGCAACCGGTACTAAGAGTAGGCTATTTTCTGAATAACGCCGGCTGTAACCCAATCTTAATATCGAGCTCTTTAACTAGAAAATGGGCTTAAAGCCACGTTAATATAGATTAAAACCAGATCCAACCCATTCTAAGTATTTACGGTTGACCGCTATTGGCTGTAAATAAATATCTAGAACCAAGAATGTTACTTTTAGTCAGCTGAGATATCCTTGTCTATAAAAGATATCAAAAATTAAACACTGTATATTTATATCATGTCCTCATTAAGAACTACCTGTATAATTAAATCCAAAATTGCGAAAATACTCTTTATACAACTAAAAGTGGAAATTAATTCAAAATTGAATTAAACAAGGTTGGCTTTGTAATAAAACGAATACGTTTCCAATAAGTAGATTATTTAATTTCCTATATAAACAATCGATGCGTTTTAACGCAATTAAAACATAATTCAAACCATCCCGTTTTTAATAAATAACAAAGTATTCCCCGCATTATCGAAACTTTCTATTTATATAAATTCAATTGAAATAGTTTATTGACATCAATTGACATCTGTTTGCAAATTTTATTTAACATTTGCTAAAACGCAAATAAATTGAGAACTATATATCCCGGTGTTAAATTAACCGTTTCAAACCTGTATATAGAATTTAATTTTAAGTAATAACTAGTTTTCTTTTCCCATTATTGTGTGTGTATAAGAATTATTTATCTCCGTAATTTTAGTAATTGTAAACACATTTGCATTACGCATGCAATCAAGGCCATTTATATTATTCTGACATTGACCTAGTTCTGTAGGGGTATAAATTCCCTATTACGATTACATTGAAACCCATCCAGACCGAATGATTACAAATAATTAACATCGAATTAATTATTTACCTGTCCCACCAGAGGTTCTGTATCAACCAGTTAACCTCAAACCGTGATTTGTATTCAGTTAAATTATTATTATAAAAGTAAATAAAACTTACCCATTTAGTGTAATTATCCAAATAATCTTGAGAAAAGACCATTATATATATATATATATATATATATATATATATATACTTTCAAAATAACCCCGTTATAAGTTAGCATCACAAAACAATGCGCCATTTTATGTTTGAAATTATTAATCCGAATTGTGATTACAGAACCAAAATATTCCCAGATATAATAGAAAATGCCTAGCGGAAGAAAAGGGACCGACCACAACCAGCCAGGCCGGTTCTATTGCAGGCTGCAAAAACAACGGGCGTTCCCAACCAGCATCAAGTTTGAGTTACCTTTTTATTAAATATTACTAATTCTTTATTTATTACATTTTATTTATATACCATTAATTTTAAGTTTAATTTATTTATGTTAATTTATTGTATACCACCACTACGATTTGTAATATGTATAAAACATTCGTTTTACCTTATTAATGGTTATATGAGTATAATAATCCATGACCCGCTCACTGAAGCTAGTACAAAGGCAAATATAACAAAATCTCCATTAGAGCGGAATTAATTAACGTAATAGTCAACCTGAGGCATAACATCCATAATGAAACAACAACAAGACAAATTATCTTAATTAGATTGGTACCTACTAAATTCTAAGTCTCGAACTATAAATACAAAAAAGAGAATGATTATAATTGATTGTCCTCATGGCCTAATAAACATTGTGTTTTAACAATGGCTCCTGTTTTCTAAAATCAACCTTTCACTACACCACAATATACAAATTGGTTTTATTTAATTTCCTACTCCTTTTACAGGAAATGCCCTAATTTGACGGGTTTGAGCTACTTACGTACTTCGCTTATCAATTTTCGCTTATACCAATTAGACAATTTGTTTCATTTGTTAATGTTTGCTGCAGTCTTAATTTTGGTTTACAATATCCAAAGCTTTACGTAAGATCACTTTAAAAGATGGTTTTACTATCAAGCGCATTTTTATACACCATTTTCACTTAGCACACTTACGTGGTTATTACAACGCTTTATTTACATTGTTGGGAAAGTTTCGTAACATAAACAATTTCCAACTCAATACAAAATCTACTTCACTTGTAAACGTTTGTAATATTTGATCCCCAAAACGGTATATGGTAGTAAACAACGTTTCAACTGCACTACTAAATTGTACAACATAAATGGGTACAGATCATTATGTATTTATAAATCATGCGCGACATTGACATTGTCCTCAAAGCCGACTACCCCAACTTTGTTTTAGATAAACACGGCCATCTTGAAAAGGTCATCAAACACTATCTCGACTAGTCAAAAACCACTACTAACGCGTTTAAGTGTCACATGTCTTTGCCGAGAAGAAAATATGAAAATATAAAGAGGGAACAACGCAAATACGAAATCTTCGATCTACTCCATCTTTAAATTAAAAAAACTCTCTGAAATGCCTAAGTTCGATATTCAATATAAATTTCAATGCTGTTTGCCCTTTAATCATACGTAGAATTTCCATTGGGAAACCCTAACTCGTTTAGACGAATAAAATACAAACATTTTCATTCTACACTTTATTACATCACTAAAATACCATTAATTCACTCGCGCTACCCGTTCATAACAGTTTTGACCCGTCAGCCCTCAACACAATGTATTATTCTTCATTCAACCTAGGTCTTCTATCGTCTTATTGCAATTCCAGTGGTATAACAATTACACTAATACAATAAAAAGTCCTCCTGTGGAAACAAACGTTCATACGATGTCAACAATGCGTCATACGCACAATGTAACACGAACTGTACCAAATCTATCAAGATATACTCACTATCTTTCCACCTTCAAATACACTAAATTAACCTATCACGTTTAGTTTCAATAATACGTAATAGTAATTACCAGTGCTATTTAACTTTAAAACCATTCAATCAGAGTTTAAAAAGAAACTCGGCCAAACGCATTATTTAGAACCTTGTATGTAATTAACAAAACAAACACACGTTATCTATTGGGTTTGGAAATCCTAACACCTTACTATACATAACTGCTGAATTGATTTCGAAAAACAAGAACAAAAGTTTCTGAAATAATTTTGAAAATGTTTAGCACATTGATCACTGTCCTCCAACACTAAGTACCTATATTATAAAATGATAAGGCCGTTGCATTGTGTACACATATTGTAAGTGTCATATACTAAAATTAGTCCTAACCTGTATAGCTAATTATTGTAGGTAATACCACTAGGGCTCAAAAATTCTGTAACTAGTTTAACAAATAAAAAATTTTAGTAAAAAACCGATTAAACGTTGAGCATGAGTCGTATTTGAAGAGACTGTTTTGTGAACTACTTACTAAGGTACCTAACTACTCTTAGTGTTCAGTAAATAAATGTGATTCTTTTTTACTTTCCAACCTACATATACATAAAAGATACAGAAGGTTATCAAATGGACATTTCTCCAGTATTGCTGAATGGACTTTTTACTTTATCGTGTGTGCGTATGTACGTGTGTGCGTGTGTAGGTGTGTACGTATGTACGAGAGTACGTGTGTACGTGTGGGGCTCGGGATTCTTGTCAGGTAAATTCACCCCTCGTTAGCGGTATTTCCTTGTTGTGAGATACAGCTTTTGTACCTCATAAGGAAAGGAACGTTTCACGGCATTCTACATTGTGGGGCGGTCTTTTTTGTGTCTGTAAAACTTCGATATATTGTTGACCTCGGAGCGACCTTCAAACGTAGGAATTTAGTTCAGCGTTTCGCCGCTTTCGCGTTTTCAAGCGTTTTCGTAAAATCTACACCAGTACTACACACGTGTACCTCTCAGGGCCTTGTGAGGTCGTATCCTTTCCTAATAAGGTACACATTAGGACCTCATATGGTCGCGTGAAATTTTGAGCACCAGGCACTCTCAAACTGACTTATCTTATCTAATGTACCTACATTCGGTTGGAACTCACACAATGCTTTACTGATTTTTATGTGAGAAAAACGCATTTAGTTACACTCCTGCGGTTTATACAAAATAAATCGCTAATTCTAAATGTCCAATGTATCCGCGCGATATTTGTTAATCAGTTTTTGTAAATAAATCTACAAAACTTAGTTTTGAGTTGTTCTTACTAGGGATCTGACACCATATTGAAAAAATGACAATAACTTTTATAAGATACAGTACATTGTATAAAAAATGAAACTTTCACGAAAGGGATTATAAATTTAAAAATTCCGTTTCATAGCCTATGCATTGACAAATACATCATTGTACCAGTTTTGATACTTGTGTTGCTTAATCTGTGCTTTTGTAATAATTTTGACACCAAGTTAACTTCTCGCTGAATTGTACACATTAACAAACAAAATACACCCACGTACCACACAAAATTAAAAAACACCGAACACGTTTCGATAGCTACGTTATCGTCATCAGAGGTCGACCGCTGATGATGATAGCGTGGCTATCGAAACGCGTTCGGTGTTTTTTAATTTTATGTGATACGTGGGTGTATTTTGTTTGTTACAGATCCTGCCACAATTCCAGTGTTCCAGATTTTTCATATGCATAAGCTTAAGCAAATATGGATTGAAGACTTCCTTACCACTTGCCAGTAAGAGATGATAAAAGGTCACATCTTTTAACGTTTTAAAAAATTAAGTACCTAGGTTTAGAGTTTAATGAAAAATTGTGTAAAAGCTAGATTAGATTATGACTCATACAAAATGCCTATTCAGCTTTTGACTGAAATCGTTTTTTATGAGTCTTAACTCCCTTGTATGCCCCAGATTAGCGCCACTGTAACCTTGACTACAACTCTGTTAAAATATCGCGAATTAACGTTCAATTTATACAAAATCACAGCAGGATTATCCTTGCGTTTTCATATTTCTTTTTATAAATTTGTATGAAAACTTTGTATGATAACGTCTAATTCTTTACTGACGACGATAACTATAATTATTAGCAAAAGACTGAAAAACATAAGTATACGATTTTTAGCCCAAAAGGTATCCTTAATTATGAACAAAACTTGTGAAAGTTTACATTTTCATATTTGTGAACTGATATCTCACTGGAACAACAAAATAACGTAAATATTTTGAACATTTAAAGCTTATTATAAAAATAATTATAGCTATATGTCCGCTCAGCGAGCATTTCGCATTCATTCCGCGTAATGATTCGTTACCTTCTGCTCATGCAATAAAAACATGGGTTAAGAACTTTGAAGAAACAGACTCAACGCTGAAGAGACGAAGTGGAAAAGTCAAAAGTATCCGTACACTAGAAAACGTTGACAAGGTGCAAACGGCTGTATTAAGAAGTCCCCCTTCAGCTCGACGGCATTTCTAATCGCAGTGTGAGGAGGATTTTACACAACGATCTCCAGTACCATCCATATAAAATTCAGTTAGTGCGTGCTCTGAATAATTGTGATCACGCATCCCGTTTCACTTTTTGTAATCGGATATTGGACATGATGAATGACAATGCAGATCTTGTCAACAATCTTTGATGAGTGATAAAGCATACTTTCATCTTTCCGGCTTCGTTAATAAGCAGAATTTTCGGTATTGGTCACGAGAAAATCCACAAACAATACACGAAAAGCCGCTTCACAGTGTTAAAGCGACAGTCTGGTGTGCCATGTCATCAAGGACTGTTTTAAGACAATATTTTTTTGAACGTGCAGTTACAGTGAATACTCAGCACTCCAAATTTTTTTAATAACCTTAGCTCACGATTGCGAGAATGTGCTGAACAGAATGGAGGACTTCTAAGGGATGTTATTTTTAAATAATTAGTATATTTTATAATTAGTATATTTTAAATTAATAAATCTCTACTTTTAAAATTACTTACGGTGTTTTCATAATCGCCCGATTCACTGCCGCACCCGTTATAATAAAGAAAAAAAAAATTCTTTACCTATTAAAGCCGTTAAAGACTTCTGCCAGTAAATGGGAAGCATAAGTATCCAAAAAATTATATTCCCGTGCATTGAGATATGTCTCGTCTTGAACCGCGTGGAGTGTAATGTGTTATAGGATACAAAATTTGTAAGTGTTACGATATCGTACTTAGTTATTAAATTCACTTATGTAATATATTGCAAAAAGTATCATAAAGTGTTCTAAATTTTTCAGTGTTCCATAATGCTAGACAATAATAATAATAATAATAAATTTATAATTATTACTTTGTTAGGGAATGAGACATTTTTTTTAATGGCAAAGGAATCACATTCCATATCCAATAAGCAAAATTTGCACACTTGTCCAAACAAAATGGCCCTCTGATCTACTCCATGGTGTACTTGGTAACATGTACCAATTATGACGCAAGGATCACCTATGCTACATATATTGATGGATATATTTTCACCACGTATCATTACATTCGACCTACGTTTTGCCTTTTTATAGAATTAAGGCAGTCTCGTGTTATGTAGGTATGTGTTTATACGGCATTGACCGCTCAGCTTGCTTCGTCTGACGGTCTAAGCATGTCATCCCCAAACGAAGGCCGTAGAATAGCTGAACTTCTGCTGATATACGCAAGCGGGTCGAACTACTACTGGGTTTTTGTAGAACGAGACAGTATGTTTTAGTATAGTCACCCTGCTTTACCCCAAATTTATTTTAGAGAGTTATCAACAGACCCTCTATAGTTAAAACATTAGCGACCTTAATGAAAGTGATCGTCCTTTTAGCAATATGTAATAGTAGTGTGGATGGATACTTTGAAACATTATAATTAATGATGTAATGGTAATTGTATAAAAAGTGTTTTAATAATGTAATAAAGAAATAAGTGCAAAAATGTTCTCCAAAACAAATCGTTAAACTAACTGGAGATACAACTCATTCACCAAAAAAAAAATGCCTTTGATTCAAACAGTTGATTAACATAGAGTGGTTCATTCCTTTGATTTGCTTAATTACCACACATTTGTGCTGTTATTTTCACTTAACATAGATAATAAAAATACAATGTAACACTAATAAAAAAGATCTCGGACGCCAAGTTATTTTTTAATTATGCTCGGAATAACTAAACCGAGGTTGTTTACAATAAAAATTCTACCAAAATGTAAAAAAATAAAAAATATACAAACTATGTTTATTAACAGTTAAAATGATAGGGTTAAATAAAATATATCTTAAAAACTAGTTATAGCCTTAAATTACTAATTAATTGTTATAAATGTAAATACCTGTACAAAATATAATAAATCGTGAGAATCCCTGATATTATAAAAAGTAAATGCGGAAATGCAAACCAAGGTGATGTAATCCATGTGTCAATGTTGCGCAATATATTCCAATAATAATGCTTTACGTAGTAAACCACACCCAAAATGGAATTTTATTTCTTATAAATTTGTCTTCTTGAAATTGAATAAACCAATATTTATTGCATTCTTTTGTAGAGTTAATTGTGCAATCAAAAACGGTAAAATTAAAAGTGTAAAAGTAAAAAAAGAAAGTGCTGAAAAGAGCAAATGTTTTAATTTTTTGTACTACGAGTTAAATATATCTTACCATTAAATCAATGGCACTTTTCACAAAATTTAGGTGGAAGCCCAAAAATTGCTTCCTAAACAACACATCATTCATCAGGAAGTAAAAATGGAAGCTTAGAATATCAGATCATATAGCGCGAAAAAGTTGCACAAAGAATTAAGTCAACGATGACGCGTTGCACGAAAATATTGAGCAGAAAAAATAATTTAAAGAAGTGGAAGTATAAACTCTTTAACACATTGCGTGCCAAGCCATATTCACGGAAATGCCCCCAGGGGTCAAGCACGTTTTTGCTCTAAAATACATAGTTTTACCATAAGAAGCGACTAGAAACATGTTTTTTATTAGTTTTTGAATTTAAAATTTATTTTGTAAGTTTATGAGTGACGTGGCCCCTAGGGAAAGTTTCTTAGCATGTTTCATCAGCAGGCCTCGTCATTCAAATATGTATGACAGCTGTTTTCAGTTTTTGATCTAGTTCTCTTTTGTTTCAGGTTCGCTAAGTGTAGAGTTTAGAAGTTAATATTGAACTATAAATTAGACTTTATAAGTGTATACTGTAGGTACTATAAATAAATAATGTCAAAACGGAGAAAAGTTTTATCGGACGCGGAGCTGCAAAAAATTTCAGAAGAAATAGATATTTTAGAAAGTGAAAAGAGTGCTTCAGACTTTGACTCCGATGATTCTGTGGTGGATCCAGAATGGCAGCTTGATCGTGAGGTAGACTCAGTTCTTCTACAAGGTTCAGAAGTATCATCTGACGAAGAATACCCTGACAATGATGATATCGTTAATGTTCTTCGAGAAATGGCTTTAGAAGAAGTGGCAGAAGAGGAAAAAGAGAATGACACCCTGACAGATGAAGAAATGATGCCACAGAATTCTTGCTGGACGGAATATGTAGGCCGACATAAAGTATTTGCCTTCACTGGCCGCCAGGGTCTCCAAGTCGATTTACCAGGTAACATTTCTCCATTTGCGACGTTTTCCCTAATTTTGGATTAGGAAGTAATAGACTTACTTGTGACTGAGACCAACAGGTTTGCACAACAGACTTTAGCATCAAAACCACTGAAGAAATATTCTCGTATGAATAAGTGGGTGCCTACTGATGCTATATAAATGAAGAAATGTCTAGGCCTGACATTATGGATGGGATTAATAAGGCTAAACAACTTTCCAGATTATTGGGCAAGTAAAGGCGTTTACAAACTAGATCTTCCACGCTCAATCATGTCTAGAAATCGTTTTCAGATGTTGCTCAGCATGTTACATTTCAACAATAACGAAACGATTCAACAAGGAGACCGTACTGGAAAAATTCAGCCTTTAGTTGATCTACTTCAGAAGAAATGCCAAGAACTATTTTACCCTAGGGAAGAAATTGTTGTCGACGAAACCCTAGTGCCCTGGAGAGGGCGTCTAATATTTAGACAATACATACCCAGCAAAGCTCATCGGTATGGTATCAAATTATTCAAAATGTGCTCTTCAGATGGATATACATGGGCTTTCAAAATATATTCTGGTAAATCGGCCACAGGAGAACGCGAAGTTGGATTAGCCGAAAACGTCTGTCTTGAACTGTGTGCACAACCTTTAGATGAAGGTCGAACTCTCTTTGTAGATAATTTCTACACTAGCTATGAATTAGCGAATACTTTACTAAATAGACAAACGCATCTTGTCGGAACAGTGAGAGCGTCAAAAAAGAATATGCCCAAGGAAGTGCTAATGCCTAAAATTAAAAAGTGGGATGTGATATCTAGGGAGGACCAAAATGGTATAGTTATTCTCAAGTGGAAAGATACCCGAGATGTCAGAGTATTGTCCACAAAACACGCACCAGTATTGGTACCAATACATCCACAGAAAACTCAAGCTCAGCCTTCTGCTAATGACGACGTTGCAAGTGCACTACCATCCTCTTCTACGGCAAATAAGATACCGAATACTACTCTCCAGAATACTACTAATCATGCTTTGTCACAAGATTCCAACCATGAAATTGAGTCAGGTAACATCTCTACGCAAAAACGAAAATATAAACGTGCAACGCAAAAGCCAGTGGCTGTTTTAGCTTACAACAAAGGAAAGGCGGGAATAGACTTGTCTGACCAGATGGGTTCCTATGCTACAACGCTTAGAAAAGGCGTCAAATGGTATAGAAAACTCGCCATGGAACTCCTATTGGGTACAGCCATTGTCAATGCTTGGGTGTTGTATAAACATGCAACCAAAAACAAAATAAAAATAATTAAATTTCCAGAGGATATGGTATCATCATTGCTAGATATGCCGGACCAAGGAGAACAGCACCAAATACCAAGAAAATCTGTGGCTACTTATCACCATCTGTCAAACAGGGTTGACGAAGCTGGGAAGAAATTGAGAAGAAAATGTTCTTCTTGTTATCACAGAATTCAAGAAGAAGCTGGTCTTGCAGAAGCTAGACGTCGGGCTAAAATGGTCTACAGTTACTGTGACAAGTGTTCCGGGCAGCCGCAACTTTGTTTGCCATGTTTTAACATAATGCATAAATAGGTTTCAGTTTATTTTATGTTAAGAATAAGAATAAATAAGTTTTAGTTCATTTATCATGTTATTACATGCTATTTCTTGGCAACGAATTTTTTGTTAATAAATGTAAGTTTTGCATTTTGATGTGCAGACTTTTTATCTTTCCATTTTTTTCAGAACCAAGTATAGCGAAGTGTTCCTCAGAGACCAGGCTTTCATTATCCCATATAAATTGTATGTCTCTGTCATTTATTTATGAATGCCATGGAATTAAACCGTTCAAGCTCTGGCATTCATTTATGAATGACGCGGCCTTCTGGGAATAGTCACTGTCATTCATATATGAATGCCATGGCATGCAATGTGTTAAGAAGATATGCACTTAAGTTACACCAAAATGCAAATTAAGTTGCCTACCTCATACTTGCAAATCATTAATAAATAAAATTTTTCTTATATTTACAACTAAAGGAACCTAAATTACGGTGTATTTTAATACAACTCAAAATGGGTCGTTACAACATATACCTAATTGATATGCACATTTTTAGTTGTATTTAGTTTACGCCGGATATCTGCCAAACTAGTACGTGACAAAGATATTTTGCGCCATTAAAGTAGACTGCATTTCCATTTTTTCAAGATAATCGAAAGAGGTTAAACTGACATGGGAGTTTGACTTCAGGAATTTCTCCGGCGTTGTCAAGAGCTTCCCAGTGCTCGGAAAGTTGTTCAACAATTTAATTTCAGTGTCCTGGTCTACGTTCTCCTTCATCGGGTCATAAAGTGGGACTAGTGTCAGTGCTTTATCAGAAAATAACAAACCAAATCCAGTGGATCGTTATTTATAGTTAGCTGCGCTTGAAGTTGGTGGCGCTTAGAATCAATCTTGCCAGATCAAATTTTTTCCTAGCAGAAGCTGTAACGGAAATATGGTATTGAAGCTCATCGAGACTTTGAGCTGCTGGATCGTGACCATATAATAGAACTAGAAAACGTTTCTTCACTAATTAGAATTCCGTTGACGTTGCTTCAGGCCAAAGGAAAATATTCCTCCTTTCTTTTAACTAGTAATACAACAAACAGACGAACCGTGATGTAATCGCAGGATATTGCTAAATCTGTGGCGATGATAATGCAGTAAGGAGTACACGTTGATCAATGTCATCTCCAACTGCAAGTACAGTGTTGCCTTGAAGAACCTTTAAATAACATTATTGACAATTGATAAATATACTTATTCACAATCATACGTGTAATGAGCGTATTATCGGGCATTTGAAAAGTTTGAAAGTAAGCCATTCCTCACCAAGGTTACGCTCCAGGTGGAAACATTTTTGACGTTTGTTTCCGCCCGGGTAGAAAAAAATGAAAAATGTGTTTTAATCTATTGACGGGGTAAATTAAGATAGTTAATACATGAATTAATTATTGGGTTTATCATCATTAAAATTGAAATTAAATGTACAATTGGAGCAATCCTTAAATGAGAACGTACTATCGATACGGTCTTGAGACTTAATTAATTTATAAAATTAATGTTCTGAATAGCTTAAAATGTCAACTAATTTTTAAATGACACTGAAGCATTTGCACCGCAATACCAATATGGTTATCAAATGAGTAACTATAACGAATTTCTATTGATTATTATTTTATTTCCAAAAGATTGTGAATAAAATGGTATACGTACCTCGGTGGAGGAACGTCATTATTATTGTCTCGAAAAATACTTCACCGAGACGCGCAGCGTCTAGGCGAACTATCTTTTTTCTCGAGAATAGTAACATTCTTTCCACCTTAGCACGTAATATACTATTATTAAATTACGTATTTTAATAATATTGAAGCTTTTTCCAGTTTCTTCCAAGAAAATCAATAAAAGTGCCTCTTAATTCATTACAAGTTTTGTTATGAACGAATAAGTTCAAAGGTAAATTTTTTATTTATGTATTTAATAAAATTAATAATAATTTTTAAAAGTGCCTCTTGTTTATATTTTATTGTGAACTTCGAAAAATAGTGGTTTGGATTTTATAATAGTATAATAGTATCAGAAAAAATAACTTTACCAAATCTGAAGAACTCCGACACTATTCGAAGCGGAAAAATAGAGCGAAGTCCTTTTTTTAACACAAGGCAACGTAAATACACTTATTATTGCGATTTTGCGTGTTGGTACATGTTTTACCTGATTATTCAATTCTGTTAATGACTGTGCGAAGAGATTGGCGTTTTTCTAAAATGCCTATGGCTGAGCTGTTATAGAATGAAATGGATATCGACAAATAAATGTGAGTAATGAATTTTAGCGATTCATTTGAATCTGATTCTGAATATGAACAATCTCCGTCAGCGTCCAGCAGTTCAGAATACGCACCACTGTCGCAATGAACATATGTTTCGCAAAGAAGTACATTCATTGTGACTGTAAGTTGAAGTATATACGTAAGTATTACAATTTTTCAGGTGTGCATCTTAAGCAGAGGGATTCGGATGGCCGGGCACTGTTACAGGAAATTTTCTAGAGTTCAATCTCCTATTGCCATTAAATTTAGAATTTTGCTAATATTTGAAGAAGAAAAATTAATTGGCGTTAAAATTAGAATGAAACTTAGGCCACACAGGGACCACAGGTCAACAGCTCAAACAGAAAAATAATATAGAGGCGCTAAGGGACCCAACAACAAAGGAACTATATAAGAAAAGACAAAATCGAAATAAACCCAATAACTGAAAGAGATGATGTCGACGCTAGTTGGGTCAAAATAAAAATAACATACATGTGAAGCACTAGGTACAAGAATCGTTAAAAATAATACAAATATTCAGGAGTCTTATGCCGAACATGGGAGAATCAAAAATGAAACAACGACTCTGACAAGACAAATAAAAGATCAGTATTGGGAAGTCTTCTCAAAAAATATGGAAAGTGATTTCTGTGGTCTTCAGAATCAGATATGGCGGTTGTTTGGATCACATAGGAAGAAACAAAATACCCAAGGAAATATGAGTTACTGATTTAACTGAATCGTATAGAGCAGCAGATACATAAACGATAGTGAACACATCTGAAATAGTAATTAAAAAATCCTGAATTTTGAAAGTCAGATGTCCAACAAGCCCTCCAGAAATTAAAGATTAGGAAAAGTTCGGGGCAGGGCGGTATCCTCAATGAACCTCTAAAATACGGGGGAGAATCTCTAGTGCAACAATTGACGAAATTAATTCAGAAGATCTTCTATCCCCACAGAATCCCAGACGAATGACAGATGAGTACTACCATTCTAATGTACAAAAAGGGGGACAAGAGGACACCTTCAACTTATCAAGGAATAAATCTGCTTAATACTACGCTAAAATTAACCAACAGAAGCATAACAAACATAATTAACTGTCTTATGTCTTTATCAGATGAGCAATACGGGTCCAGGCCTGAAAGATCCTGCAAGGACACCGTCTTTATTTTAAGACAGGTATTTGAGAAATCTATTGAATATAATAAGCCTGTTTTGTTGAATTGATAAAGGCATTTGATCGTATTCAATTAAAAGCCGTCATACACCTTCTTTACAATAAATAAATCCCATGGAATCTGATCAAGACTACAGAGAATACGTCAAACCAAATTCAAGCGAAGATAAATGAGACACTAGCTAGACCGATACCAGTTGTGAATAGTGTTCGCCAAGGAGGCTCGTTCAGTCCCCTTCTCTTTAACATCATCATACATGCAATAATAATTAAAGTACGCACATTGAGAGGATATGAAATGGGAGAAAAATAAATTAATATTTTATGTTATGCTGACGACGCAGCACTAGTTGCAGAAAGCGAAGACGATTTACACCTGGATATAGAACTGTCTAGTTATGGTGGTATTGAAGCAGAGGTAAGGGAATAAACAACGAACGCTAAAAAATACGGGGATGCTTAAATGACATAATATGGGACAACAGGAGCATGAGAGTTGAAGTCAAATCGACAATTTGTAAAACAATCATAAGAGCCATTGTGAGGTGCACTGTTGAAATTAGGGCAGAGATATCCAAAACCAAAAGGCTACTGAAACAACAGAAATTAAAATACTTTGCAGAATACTTGGGAAAACACTTTAGGACAGGGAAAGAAATGAGGATATAAGAAACACATGTGAAGTGGATAATATCAGTGACTGGTTGATGAGAATCAAGAAGGAGTGGAATGAACACATTAATAGGATGGAGGATAGAAGAATAGTAAGAGTCGCGAGGGATAAATAACCTCAATGTCGAAGAAGTGAAGGTCGCCCCTGAATAAGGTGGAACGACAACTTAAGCAGACTAGTAAAGGCAAGTGGATGAAGATGAAACAGGCTGAGCTTATTAGTAAAGGAAGGAGAAGAAGAATAATGACTCGATAAGAAACCGTACCTCAAAAATTACTGGCGAAAAAATAACGCGTATAAAAACAAAATTTCGAAATTGATACCTCGAAACCGTTTCGCGGATAATAAAAAATGCGTTTTTGGCGAGATAAATAAAATTCAACCATTGGTTAAGATTTCGAATAACAACTTTCGTAAGGTTAATCATTCCTGAAGAAAGTGTGTGCATTGATGAAAACAGCATTCATTTCAGGAGGATTAGCTTTTCGTCAATATATATATATATATATATATATATATATATATAAGGAAAGCGTCATAAATATAGAGTGAAACTTTTCAAAATTTGCCTGCCTAATGGTTTCACATACAGTATGAAATCAGTTGCAGAAAAAGGTGTTCTGAAAGTGATGGATCCTCTTTTGGACAATTGGAGAGCTCTCTATGCAGATAATTGGTATACTTCAATTCCACATACTGAAAACGTGCCAACCAGATCAAAGGACGTGGTATACTCTTTACGAAAGAATCGGAGGTGACTTCCAAAATCTGTAGTGAATTCAAAATTAACAAAGGGGCAAATCACTGCTAAACAGATTCGAAATTTGGTTGAAGTGATGAAATGCCTGATAAACAAGATTTTGCTAATTTGTCGACAAAACACACAGACTGAATGGTCGAAGTTCATCACGGAAAAGGTCCCTGAAAAAAACCCTTGGCAATTGTAGATTACACTACAGCATTTTTTGATATGTCTAATCAGATGACAGTCTACGCAAACAATATCAGAAGAACTGTAAAATGGTACCACACAAATTGCAATGAAGTTTCTAACTGGCACTTCAGTAGTGAACTCGTGGGTTTTGTCCGACAGAATAAACAATGTACATTTCAATAATTGCATTAAAAAAATACCTGTGCCCAATTATTTGAACTTAATTTTTTATGTCAAAAAAGTCCTGCGCCAAGCACAAATAAATCCCAATAAATATGAAAACGTGAACTTTCACCATTATCTTGATGAATTTTCGTAAAATAATTTAAGTAATAAAAATCGTTACAGAAAATGATACTTCTAACTTATTATGAAGAAAAAATATTCCTTTAAAGCGCTGCTAATGAACAAACCAAGATTTGACCGCCGTCAAACTTAACATCAAAGTTTGCAAAAAATTATATCCCGACGAACGCACAAAGTAATGTACATTACTATTTTTGGGGGTAGTCTACCGGTTTCACAGTTCTCGGTTGAGGCTTGAGCTTATAATACGGATATAACGATTCTACTACCTTATAAACATTAATACTGTAAATCGTGACCAAAACAATCAATTCAGTATGCTCACTGTTTCCACAAATTAATCTCGATAGGTTTATAGTAAAAATGCTCAATGTAATTAAGAACCTATGCGAGTAATTTCTTTTTAACGAATGTGCACATGTAAATTATGTAATTAAAATGTGTTTTTAAATACATAGTATGTGACTGTTATCACATTATGTATAGAAATCACACTTTCTCTACGTACATGAAGACTAAGCTTGCATCGATTCAAGTCCCAATCGATAGCTCAGTTGGTAGAGCGGTAATCTAGCAAGGTACATGTCATAGATTCAAATCCCACTCGAGGTAATCTTTTTTTTCGTGTATTTAAAAAAACATGGTAATTGCGTAATTAAGAACCTTCAAGTTTATTTTCAAAATATCCAGTTATTATAGTTTTGTAACTACTGAAAGAAGAAGAAAATGTTTTTTTAGTGTGATACTAGAAAGTTGTTAACCCAGTTATTAGTTTTTGATAAGTCAACTTCTGTTTCATGTCTTCCCAATTTCTACCATCTGCATATAGAATACTATCGTCAGGGAGTTCTACTATAATTCAATACATCCTTCTCCTTCTAACACATGTCTTTTAAAGTAGCACACAGTTATAATCCAGACTTACCTACCGTGGGTAATTACCTTCTACCTAAAACGGCAGTATATTTTTTATTGTTTCAGACTTGTGTATTTCACTTTGCTACATTAACAATTTCACAAGTAATTTTCGAAATATTGAAAGTGATTGTTAGCAAAATTCGTATTTATTTTATTTTTATAGTAGCGTCTGTTAGCTTTTTGTTTAATTAATTTAATTTCCTTATAAATTAGGAATTTTTTCATTTTATCAGTACGGAATGATTATAGTTGACAAAATAACATATCCCTTAATAGAAAGTAAGTTATCTCTCAAGTATATTTCTTTACGAATTACTTCTATTTTTAGAAGTTGCTTTTATAAATGGTATCATTTACAGTTTTTATCAACATACTTTTTATTTTTCGTATGTGTAAATAAATGTTCATTCCAAGAAATATTATTTAGTTCCGAGTTTCTTGGTTCACGATTATTGTACTAAGAAAATTAATTATAGTATTATTTCAATACTCTTTTATCTAGTTGTAATTTTAACACTATAAATTGTAATTCAAAGTTTGTAATTTATAATATACGGCTTAAAACTAAGTCTGTTGGTAAAAGTTTTTACAGAAATGCAACTGTGACTATATTTCACTACACAAGTGAAATCATTGGTAAATGAAATTAAACCGCATACCAGAAATAAATTCACATAAGCGTCTGTTGTCCTCTGATAAATGTATGTTTATACCTACCACCTATGATAATTAATTCATTTCTTAACATATAATAGTAATTGGTCAATTCAAACCCATTATAATTAGCAATATTTGTACCTACATATCTCAACAACTGCAAAGATATCAGATAACAGACACTCCAACAAAACTGCATTACTTCAGAGTAATGTAATTTAACCTAGTATTTACACAAAAAAACATAGCCAGTTATATCAGTGCAACCAAATACCCGACAAAAGTACCTCACAACGCTACGGAAGATTGATTCAAATTAAGGAAACGCAACACACTCAATGCGTACCTTAGCACCAATTAGGAACATACTCTATATTTTTTTTGTGTTAGCCGAGTGTAAGATAAAAACAAGAAAGAAAAAAACGTAAAATACATACATGAATTATGAATATATTATGTTCTAAGGGTGGACCACATATCGATAGCAGAGGAACAAAGACCTCGCGAGAACACCAATCCGTGTAAGGGTGTGTACGTGTGTACGTGTGTACATGTGTACGAGTGTACGTGTGTACGTGTGTACGTGTGTACGTGTGTACGTGAGTACGTGGGAACGTGTGTACGTGTGTACGAGTGTACGTGTGTACGTGTGTACGTGTCTACGTGTGTACGTGTGTATGTGAGTACGTGGGAACGTGTGTACGTGTGTACGTGCGTGTACGTGTGTACGTGAACGTGTGTACGTGAGTACGTTGGAACGTGTCTACGTGTGTACGTGTGTACGTGTGTACGTGTGTACGTGTGTACGTGTTTACGTGTGTAGGTGTGTACGTGTGTACGTGTACGTGTGTACGTGTGTACGTGTGTACGTGTGTACGTGTGTACGTGTGTACGTGTGTACGTGTGTACGTGTGTACGTGTGTACGTGTGTACGTGTACGTGTGTACGTGTGTACGTGTGTACGTGTGTACGTGTGTATGTGTGTACGTGTGTACGTGTCTACGTGTGTACGTGTGTACGTAAGTACGTGGGAACGTGTGTACGTGTGTACGAGTGTACGTGTACGTGTACGTGTGTACGTGTGTAGGTGTACGTGCACGTGTGCACGTGTGTACGTGTGTACGTGTATACGTGTGTATGTGTGTACGTATGTACGTGTGTACGTGTACGTTATCATGTGCGTTTGTGGGTGTTTTTGGCTGTTCGAATTGATTATTACAGTTCGTTTGTTGTAAGTAAGAGTTTATTTGGTATGCCGCAGGGCAGCTCTCTGTAGCTTAACCTTATTAATAAAATCTACAGTTACAGTATGAGCCGGTATATTTTGCTAAACTTCAAGGGAAGTCTCGCAGGTTGTAAGGATTTTCTTTTGGAATTCGACTTTTGGCTGTAGTAGTTTTCCAATAGATCGAGTGGATACCGAAGTTTGCAAATCATGGTGGGAAAGTCAACTGGTTGGCTTCGTTAGTCAATGAAAATTCATAAATCAATATTATAAAAGTTATAAAGGTGTATATAAGTGTAGTACAGTAGCGTGGCGGTTTAGTCGGTCCGCGAGGCCATCGTTGTCGGCCAGGTGTTAGAGCAATGTGTTATCAAATTGTTGGTTAGTGTAGAGGACGTCGTAACTAAATAATCTAAGTTTTCTCATAAAGTGGATTAGGTTTTGTTTTTCCTATAGACCTATTTATTGTTATGGGACTCCCAGTCTTAAATTGGGTTACAAAATGTTCGAGTGTCGAATAAGACAAATGAGTTTGTATTATTAATGTTTAAGTTTAAGATATAATTTAGTAGTATCTGGTTAAAATTAAGATTTTGGTTTTTGGTGTGTTAATAAGTTTAAATTTTTGCTGTTGTTACATATTGTGATAAACCGAAGCTTGGTGTTCCTAACACACCGCATTACTTTTTTTTGTGTCTTGTAATGCATATAGAAAAGTAACGGAATTGTTTAGTTCTGATTGCGTTAGTTGTATTTATGCTAATAGATGTTTATTGTGGAATGCCAACTTGCATTCTGGCTTGTTTTACACCTGGCAGATATTTTTAAGTAATTTTTGGAGGCAAATCGTATGGCAATTGTACAATAGGTCTAATTTTCTTTATCTTTCCCACCTTTCTAACGGCATAATAACTAAGACGCCAGTTTAGAACGCAGAGTTAGCAATACTCTAAGATTTCGAATAGCACAATTACTCAAAGTCAAACCTATTTAGAGCCTCCTTGTTTTGCTTGTCTTTACCTCTTTAGTTAATTAACGTTCAAGATACGAAATAAAAGATTTAAAGTTTAAAACTACTATCTTTATTAATGTCACTGTTGCATTATGTAAAATAACCATAAGCGTCGTACCTGAGTATCATTTAATTGTATAAGAAAAATGGATATGTAAATACCTTTTATATTTACTAACTTAATCCGCGTACAGAATACTTGGTTTAAATTGAGAATTACTCTTGGGAAAATATTGGTAGAAAGCTTTTAAGGATACATCGATCCATCACAGTTACATTATATGTTCACGTTCAACTAAAATCAAAAACGTAAGCCATATTGAGGACAATATTATAACAATAAATATGAATTTAATGGATAGCAGCAGAAAAAAATGTGGAGATAAGGTTTAGCTAGTAATCATTTGAAATAAAAAACGTAAATTTTATTTGTTTCATTTTGTGCTTAAGATTTAATTCATATTAATGATCCTAAAACCACTTGAAAATACATTTTCGAATTCAATAAAAAGGATTTATCCAAAAATACGTTTTTAGATTCTAAAAATTTTCTGTCGAATTTGTGGCAGGTTTAATATTGGAAAGATTTATTCTTTCACACATAGTGTAAGATTGTAATTGAAAACAATAAATTTATGTGCTATGATCAATACTAAAAATATTATCTTTCATACTGTATAGTAGAAGATGTAAGCATAAAATAATTCCTTTGGGTAATTCTGTATAACAAAACTAAATTAAAAGAGTAATTATTGTAATTACGGTGTATTTTTTACGGTCTCATTGTAAGAGTTGAAATCACATTATCTCTAAAAAGACTTGTTTCTGTTAGACAAAGTAGTCTCGAGTTGCCTGTTAATTTTAGAATGTGGTCTCAGAACATTCGTCTAAATCAAGAATTGCTATTTGTCAAGCTTTAAAGTCACTAAGATGAAATTACAATAAAAGAGAGATTCTTGATACTTACTTCTAAGAAATAAACATTAAAAGCTTAAAAATAATTGCAAAAGTACGTAATTTTAAAAACTACCTTATTAAGTCATTCTCATTTACAAAACTCAATCTAAATCTACATACAATTAGACAACATGCAATCTATTTTTACATATCTACCTAAAACTAAATTCAACAACCCAACATCAAAATAGCTTTGATGCCATGTATGTATGTAAGTACATGAATTCGGGCGAATTCTTTCGTCTGCCATCACAAAAACTAGAACAATTTTAGCTAAATTTAACAGAGGCGATTAAGACTTAAATGTCTAGACTCCAGTAATATACATTAAACATTGACCCACAGAATAGAATGTAAGAGGGCTAGAGATCTGATATAAGTACGTAAATATTTAAGTCCTATCGATTTATGGGTAAGAAATAACAGGGCAGGATTTCATTTTTCTTTCGGCCGCAATAACTCAAAAACTAAAAGGGCGATTTTATTTTAATTTGACGTAAGTATCTATGACGTAAATGTCTAGACTTCTGTGATTTATGGAGATCGACTATCTGGGTATTGAGTAAGAAGGATGAACTTCATTTTTCTTTCTAACGTCATAACTCAAAGACAATAAATGAGATTTTATTTAAACTTGAAGTACTTATTCTAAATATGAATGTCTGGTTTTCCATAATTTTGGTTGACGTCGTTACATTTGGGGGAGTATTTGTATTATAACGTTAATGACATGTATTATTACTATTGTGGCTATAATCAGAAATTAATTTTTGATATAACGATTATTCATTATTAGTTTTTTTTTTTGTTGTTGATTATTTTATTATCAATTCAACAGAACAAGATCATACTTAGCACAATAAATTCAAATTATAATCCATTATTATCGTGCGTCGTATACCTATAATAAACGAAAAATGAAATGTTACAATAATTATAATACTGACAATATCAAAAGTAATAATTTACAATTCACATTAAATGCCTTTTATTCATACAATTAATCTAAACAATAACCATAAGGTTAACTACCATGCAGCATAATTCGTGCAATTCATTAACGTTTATTTTGATTTAGATATAATTCCTTGTCTGGATTTGAATCAAAATCTTGGACAGTTGCAATAAAAACATTTATTTCTAATAATATTTCATACATTAAAACCATACAATCGATAAGCACGTGTGTGATAAGAAGAAACATTTTAAAAATTATTCTAGCCACCTTTTCACGTTGGAAAATACTTCATCCTCCCTTTTTTAATGAAAACAATCGTTAAAGTGAAAGGAGAATGGAGAATTACTCAGGTTTACTTTCACCAAAGCACAAATTAGAACTAAAAATCACGTTATATTTAGGTTATGTGAATATTATTGTTTTTCTTATTTCGTATGTTTGCATTAATAGATTATTTAAACTAGTGGCACCTTCCATTAGCAAGAACGAAGTAAACAATTGACCTCCAACGACTTGAACTAGTTCCAAGTTAAAAACAATACAAAAATTATAATTAAAAAAATAATTAAAGATTCAGTATAATATTCCAATCCCCTAACTGTCTTATCACATTATTTACCTCTTTAGTATTGAAATTAACCCATACTAAGAAGTGTGAAGTACAATCTTTATGGATACCATTTTTGACTACAGCGAGTATCTAGTATACTCGTAATGCTATGTAAACTGAACACAGTTAAAAAGAAGATACGTACTAACATTTATTATCAAATTATTATCATACCGTGTCTCTATATACAGATACATTTATCTAGTTCAGAAAACGTTTTGCCTTGAAAGAGTTAGAAAATGGATTTACAGAATACACGCAGGTACCACATAAAATCAATCACACCGAACACGTTTCTGAAGCTAAGCTATCATCGGCGATTGACCGCTGACCGTGATGATAGCTTAACTATGGAAACGCGTTCGGTATCATTAATTGTGCATGTATGTATTTTGTTTGTTACACGTCCTGTTACAAATCCAATGTTCCAGATTTTCAACATAGGCTTACTTTAGCAGCAGTGGGATGGGTATTTATAATAGAACATAACGCTGCCCGTGGAAAACAGGTTAGGTAATATCCATCTCATCTCAATTAAATACAATCTGCTTTTAGAAAAAGATATTTTACAACATGCTACATGAGTAAAGACAGCTTAAGCATAACATTACATAGAATTTGTGTTAAATTAGAAAAGGATCTAATCTGTAACACTTTAACATGGAAAGCAACAATGGATTGATGCGTTGAAGCGTATGACTTTTTAAGATGCTTTCATTTAGCACAAAGTACATAAGTTAGTTAGTCTGTGTACGCATATCTTTTATTTATGTATGTTTTCGCTTGTTCTAATAAAAAAATAAACACGTACCTACTCTCTATACTTATATACCATCTGGGTCAACCCTTAATTATATAAACAAGCGTTCAGAAATACAAATTTTATTCTATATCAAAAATACCGAATTCCATTTAAAGAGCTAAGTTCATTTAGTAATACAATACATTTGCCGTATATGAAAATCATCGTTATTAAACTTTGACAATATATAAATTTTTATGCTTTGCATAGCAAACTGCTATAAAGGAAGTGTTTCTGACACTGAGTTATTTTCATAAAAGGTCGCTACACCTTTTGCTAAAATTTTCCCGGCATTCGCTGATTTTACTTACTTTCAGGTTTGCATAAAACTTTTTCAGTTGTCCACATTTTCATTTAGAGGACTAGCCTAAAATTAAATATATTTTAAATGGTTTCTACATTGTTATTATGTTGCCATAATGTAAACTCTTAAAAGATACTCCATCAACAAAAATTGGAAACGCGCTACAGTAATACGACAAATAAACCAATATGAATTATTTTTAAATTTTTATTTCGTTGAATCCTGGAAATTTGCCGTGTTCAGAGAAACAACAACTTTTATGTACTTTTACCTTCCACCCTACATATACATACAACCTACACCACACGCACGCACAGCACAGCACAGCACACACACACACACGCACACGCACACACACCACACACGCACACGCACGCACGCGC
>JARFJB010002428.1:617500-880000 GCA_036346205.1 Vesta saturnalis | reverse complement strand
GTTTGACCAACTTCAAACGGTAATGCCATGTGATACCAAATCTATGTGAAGCAGAGTAAAAAAAATGGATAGATAGTTAAGGTGGAATCCTTGTCACAAGGCATTATAGATGTATGAGAAAAAGTTGAAGACATTGATAACATAGCGAAGTTGTTAGGACGTTTGCCACATAAATATGGTCCATTTGTAACTGCTTGGGATTTTATGACGAATAAAAATGAACCTTTGATAACTTGACGGCTAGACTACTTCAAAAACTTAGACTTAGAGGTAAGTGAATTGTCAACTGCATTTGCGACAGTCAAACCTAATACGTCAATTAATGCAAAAATGGATTAAAGCAAATGCTATGATAAAAGTAAAAGATTTATTCCTACTATGTTACTAAAGAAGGGCCATTTGAAATTTCCTAAAAAGTATGGAAGAGATGTAAATTCTGAAATGAACGCTAAACAGAATTGTCAGAGTCAAGCTATAATACTGAAATAAGGAATATAATTGCTGGTGGACATGAAGACATTTGGCTTGCCAATGGTGAGGCTTCTAAACATATAACTGAAAGCAGAAGATGGTTCATCACAGTTGAAAAAATTGGAACAGGTTTAGCTGTTTTAACTAAAATCCTTATAAAATACACTGTATGTATCAAAATTAAGAAAGAATTTGTTTTCGGTTCGAGCAGTTGCTGCTAAAGTATGCAATGTGTCATTTGAAAATTGCATATATGTCAAAAATTCTAATGGTCTAATAGTTTCAGGTGTGGAGATGTCTAATCTCTGTTATAAAGTGTTTTTCGAGCAACATGGTGATCACTAAGGAAATGGAGATGGCTAAAAACGTTTATTTCCAGGTTTAATCAATGGAGTGCAGGAAAATATTTTTATGAAAGCTATGTTAGAAATCAGCAACAAAAACGGTTTACTGAAAACTGCTAGTGGAGCAAGTTACTTTATTATGTTTAAAGATGATAGCTCGTCGTATCTCTTTGTGTATTTTATGAAACACAAAAGCGACGTTTTTGCAAAAATTTTCAAATTTAAATGTTTGATAGACCTACAAACAGGTAAACAAATTAAAGTTTTTGAAATGGATAATGGAAACGAGTACGAAAACCAAACTTTTAAAGATTATTTTAAACAGAAAGGAGTTATTCATGACAAATGTGCACCGTATCGGCCTGAACAGAATGGCAGAGCAAAAATGTCCCTAGTGGAAAGCGCAAGAAAATGTTAGAATGCGGCGGTCTTCCAATTTATTTCTGGACAGATGTCGTAAGTATAGCGGTTCTAAACCATATGAAAGTAAAATTCCATATGAAAAGTTTACAGGAAAGGATTGAAAGTTGGATAATTTGCGAAAATTTGGAGAGAAAGCGTATGCACTTATACCAAAACAATTTCGAAGAAAATTTTAAAAGAAAGCCAATAAGAGGTTGTACCAAGCGAGTACTAAGGGAGTTATTGTTATATTATATTAATGACGTATCAAATTTGTTCATGAAAATCGAACACACACAAGACGAAATGGGTGGTTTAAGTAAATAATTACAGAATGAAGTTGATGGTTCAGAAATAAGTGTAGTCGTCCACTTAGAAACCGCAATACTTTGTAATGTCCAGTTCGTTATGATATCGAAATAGCTTACGCTGCTATTTTTAACGAATCTTAAACTTGCAATGGTTGATAAAAGGAATTCGCTCAGTAAAAATGAAACGTGTGTATTAGAACCTTTACCTGTAAATAGAAGATGAAGTGAATGTGGTTTTATAAAATTAAATACAAGGGTATTCTCAAGTCAAAGGTGTTGATTACACAGTAGCATACTCACCCGTGATCAGGTATGATAGTGTAAGGTTGTCAATAGCGGCTGCCAAAAATTTGAATATCTACCTTTTTGACGATAAGACTGAATCCCTTACCGATATTTTGTAGGAAGAAATATATATTGAACAGCTCGAAGGTTTTGTATATGAATATTCGACGTTAGTGTGCAAATTAAAGAAGAGTTTATATGGCCTAAAGCAATCACCACTTTGTTGAAACAAAAAATTTGTACAATTTATTGCAGAATATGGCTTTAAACAGTTAGTGACTAATAAATGTGTGTTTAGTCGCCAAATAAATCATGCATTGTATTCTTAACATTATACGTTGATGATGGACTTAACAGATGAGTGCAAATCTGCAATAACTCAAATTTGAGATGATGTTCAGAAGAAATTTGAGATTACCGTTTGTAGTACTGAATTTTATGTTCGAATTGAGATAAAATGGGATCGTTTTTATAAAAGTATGTTTTCAACCCAAACGGTACATTACAAAGATTTTGAAACAGTTTGCAATGTGTGATTGCAATCCTGCAGACCATAATATGATTTTACAGTTTTACACTGTTTCTGGGGGTAACAATGTAACAATGAATCAAATTTCTTTTCGGGAATCAGTTGGTTGTTTATTGTTCTTAGGAATTGTAACACACCCAGACATTGTTTGCTGTAAGCCAAGTTAGTAGTTTCCGATCTAATCCAAACAGAAGTCATTGGATCGGAATTGAAAGGATTTTTAGATATTTAAAAGGGACGGTACATTTTCGATTAAAGTATACTGAAGATAAATTTAAACTGAAAGTATATTCACATGCAGATTTTTCGGGTGACGTTGACGCAAGGTGATCGACAACAGCAGTCATTTGGTCTTATATTCGTGAAAATTGAATTTCAAACCGAGTAGGTTGGAGCTTCAGAAGCCTCAAAAGAAGTTGTATTGCTCCCGGTTGCCCTATTTTCTACTCTCAGGGCGGGTTTATGATTTTCACTACCTTGGTGTTTGTTGGGTGATCTACCTTGGAAATTAAACTTGGTTGGTTTATAACAAACTTAATGAGTCCGAATAATATAAAAATAAAACTATTCTGAAACAGGAAATAATAAAAATAAATAAAATTAACTCTACTGGATTCAATAAACAAATAAAACTTAAACTGGAAATTATTCTGGTCCTGGTTATGTGCTGTTAACAGTCGGGACGCCACTGCCTGGATTCTCCGGGGATCCACTACGGGGTATCCTCTGTGTATGACGTTTAGGCATATACAATTAAATCATATCTTGTGTAACCACATTCATTGTTTTGCAACTAAATACATTAATTACCGTGAAAATACAAAGGATGTGTAGTGAATGTTGTATATGTACAGGATTATAATGGAAATAATTACAGGTGAGTATTACGGTTATTCTGGTGGATAATACACAAAAATCTCTTTCCTTAATTGATGAATATGGTCAGATCAAGAAATTGCAGCAATTAGAAAGAATTTCTTTATGAATGAAATTATGTAAGGGGATTGGAATTTATACGAAGTGTTTTGAATGTGTAAATAAAGGCGAATGATGTGTACTATTTTGGTATGAATGTGTTAACGAGAGTTTTGGTTATTTGTAAACTAAAACTAAATCTAGTTTATGGGATATTCAGAATGTAGGTAACAGGGTTAGTACATAGGTACTGGAATATAAATCGGGCGATGTAGAAAATATTCTTTGTATGAATGTGTAAAAGGGGATTACAGGGAGTTTCGATATAAACAGGTCACTAATTAAATGTAATACTCTTTTCGGAATCGAAGATAATATCTAGGATTGTTAAGGAAGGCTTACTGGTGTGAGAAGTGATTAATTAGTTGGGGCGTACACTGTCCAACCAATAACGTCTCACAAAAACTCTCCCAGAGGCCTGAAACACCAACGAGAAAACTGTATTAAGGATTGTATCTTATTTTGTTTGATGGAGAAGTAATTAAGTTTTCGGAGTCGTAACCACCGTCAACCTAAAGGCGCCTCGTCCTGGCAATCTTTAGAAGACTGACCAAAGAATGCTTGTATACTAATTGGAGTTCGGTATATGATGGTTCTAATAATATTAGGAATATTAAGAAAAGGGAACTGTAAGTGATGCTGGTCAGGACATGTTGATAATACTGGTCAAGGGATACTGGTCAGGCTGGTCTAGTTACTGATTAGGTAAACAATAATAAAGGTACCGTGAAAATACAAAAGATGTGTAGTGAATTGTGTTATGTATGTATAGGATTCTAATGGAATTAATTAAAGGTGAGTACGTTTATTCTGGTGGATTATATACAAAAGTTAAGGTCCTTTTAATGAACAGCTGATTCACAAAAATCTCTTTCTTTAATTGAATCAGATTGTAAGATCAGGAAATTAATAATATGTAGTAATTAGAATTTAGTTGTTTAGAATGAAATTATGTAAGGGGATTGGAATTTGTACGAAGCGTTTTGAATGCGTTTGTAAATACAGGTGAAAGATGTGTACTAATTTGGTATGAATGTATACCGGGAGTTTTGGTTTTTTGTAAACTAAAACCAAATCTGGTTTATAGAGTCAAGTATGTATCATGTAGGTAACGGGGTTATATGTAGGTACTGGAATTTAAATCAGGTGATCTACAAAATATTCTTTGTTACAGGAAGTTTCGATATCAACAGATCAGATAAATGTAACTTTTAATTGAATTTAATACCCTTTTCGTCGTAACTGCTGTCGAAGGTATTCATATCTAGGATTGTTAAGGATGGCTTACTGGTGAGAAGTGATTAATTATTCGGGGCATAATCACCTACCAACTAGTAGCGTGTCAACAACTCGGATACACTCTCCTGGGGGCGTATAACACTACCGAGAAGACCGTATTCAGGGTTGTATCTTACTGTTGTTTGATGGAAAAGTAATTAAGTTTTCGGAGTCGTAACCACCGTCAACCTAAAGACGTCTCTTCCTGGCAAACTTTAGGTACTCTTCTCGGGGCGTATAACACCACCAAGAAGACTGTGCCAAAGAATGCCTGTATCACAATTGGAGTAGGGTATATTTGTCTGATCATAGGGATTCGGGTAAATTGGAAATAATAATATTCGGGATACTGGTTCTTATAATAGTAGGAATATTAAGAAAAGGGAACTATAAGTGATGCTGGTCAGGTTAATCAAGGCAGGTTAATAATAGGGGTCAAGGGATATTGGTCAGGCTGGTCTGGTTACTGGTCAGGTTAATAATAATAAAGGTACAAGGGACATTTAATAAGTGTACGGGTATAAGACAAGAAAGAAGAAGTGAGAATGTAATGCGGGCGGTCTGTTATTTATAGCTAATTGGGATGGAGTGGGAAAGAAGTGTACCACTGATGTCGTTTATTAACAATGATAAAACTGTTGTGAAAGGAAATAGGAAATAAGTTTTGATAGGAATTATTTACTAGGATAGGAAAATTTACAATAAGGGTTTCCAGGATCATTAAAAAGTGATTTGGTTGAGATGTAAGAGTTTATTTATTATTGGTATCTGCATAAAAATAAAACGGGCAATCAACTTGGTCTAGTTTAAAACGCATTTTAGTATACATTTACTTCGACTTCAATTAATTACAACGATATACATACGAGATTCGTTTACTCATTTACGTTTAAACAACTGTACAAGAAAAATTTTTATTCAGCATCTTTTCCAATATTTTTATTTAGTAAACCAGCACTCTATGACATTAAGCTGGTAACGATCTCTACCATAAAATGTAAATTGACATACATATACGTATTTACTTCCGCTGTTCAATCAATACACTGTCATTAATGTTAATAAAATATACAATTATATACTCTTAGAGACTTGACAAAATGCCAACTTTTACACTTCTCTGTACTGATACTTGGAGCATACCAACATAAGATAACATAGATCAAAATTCACTATAACGCGTTGCGCTTCGGCAGAATTGCTTACCATGAAACTTTTAATAGTCTACGTTTTTACCTTCAAAAGTAAATATCTTATACAGGGTGGGTGTCTACAGCGTGGACGGAGGATTTCTCCTTAACTATTAGAGATAATCAAAACCAATTTTGGTGTGGTAATACAAGATCATTGGACCTACATTCTAAAAATATTTAGATATATACAGGGTGATTGACAAAAATATGCCAACCCAAACCTGTGTTTTTTAAATTGAAAGCCCTGTATATTTTTGCATTTTTTGATCCACTGTTACATTTAGAATAAAAGTATAGAAATTTTTATCTGTATCACTAACCGTTCTGCAGATATCGTCACTTTAGTACCAAAATAGAGTTAACTTTGGAACCACGATGCGAGCGTCGTCACCACCATTTTGTAAATCTGTTTATACCACCGACTATTAGTAATAGTCTACTAACAAACAAACTGGAAAATTTTTCGAAAACATGTAAAACTGTACAGAATGATTAACTTTCGAGAAATGTAATTTTTCTCAATTTTTTTAAAAATCGATTTTTTACGTAAAAATATTCTAAAATACAAATTTATTATGATAATAGAATTCAACAAAACAAATCAGGTAGGCTAGCCCCTTGTAATAAAGATGAACCATTGCATCTATCATTTTGACGTCTGTATAATTATTAAAGTACTGTTCCATTAGTTTGTGCGTTTTTGGATTGTCGTTTTGTCAATTTATGTGTAAAATGAATTTTTCCAAACAAGAAATGGTCGATATGATCTTTATGTACGGTGAAGCTCAAATAAATTCTTTGCTGGCTACCCGTTTGCACTGTGAACGATACCCAGAGAGAAGACAGCCGGGAAAGAATCGTTTATTAATGTAGCTTAGATTTATAAATTCTGGAAGTGAGTATTATCCCAAGCGCGAAAAAAAATTATATATAATTATAATAATATTATAATAAAATTATATAATAATATTCGTACGATGTGGTTTCAACCGGATGGCGCCCCTCCACACTATGCAATCAACGTTAGGAAATATCTCGAGAGAAATAATCCAATGAGGTGATAAGACGAGGTTGTGTGCCAAACTGGCCAGCCAGATCACCGGATCTTACGCCACTCAATTGCTTCCCTTGGGGCTTCGTTAAAGAAAAAGTTTACCAACATCCTCCCACGACAAGCGAAAATATGAAAAATAGAATTAGAGCTGCGTTTAAATCCATTTCACCTCTAATGTTGTTGCGAGTAAATCTTTCGTTTACCGAGCGAATTGAAAAGTGTATAGCTAGGCGTGGTCAACATTTTGAACATTTAATTTGAATTTATGGTTTTATTCGTTTATGTTTACATGTTCAACTTATTCTTAGGTGTAGAGAATTATTTTATTGTTTAGTTATTAATTAAGTTTTCCTATCAGTTAAATAATTTATTTGCCATTCGTACTTTCTTATTTGCTCTGGATTTTGTTTTATTTATTCTTCTGTATGTCAATATTTTCAAATAAAGCGTCAATATGCGTCTTGTGGCTATGAAATGTATTATCAATTAGTATCTACTTTTCATGGGGAATCGAAATGTGAAAAAATATACAGGGTGTTGCATTTGAAGAAATTGAGAAAAATTACATTTCGCTTAAGTTAATCATTCTGTATAGTTTTACATGTTTTTGAAAAATTTCCCAGTTTGTTTGTTAGTAGACTATTATTAATAGTCGGTGGTATAAACAGATTTACAAAATCGTGGTTCCAAAGTTAACTCTATTTTGGTACTAAAGTGACGATATCTGCAGAACGGTTAGTGATACAGATACAAATTTCTATATTTGTATTTTAAATGTAATATTGAATCCAAACATGCAAAAATATATAGGGTGATCCAATAAAAAACACAGGTTTGGGTTGGCATATTTTTGTCAAACACTCTGTAAATACCTAAATATTTTTAAAATATAGGTCCAATAATCGTGTATTACCACACCAAAATAGTTTTGATATCTCTAATAGTTAAGGGGTAATCCTCCTTCCACGCGGTAGACACCCACCCTGTATATAACTCAATCATCAACTAGAGACCAGTAACGTAAATTTATTGTAAATAATAAACTCAGTGAAAAATAGTGATTAACGAAGTATGGACCTTTTTCCATTATTGCATCTTTGTCGATAATATTTGAGAAACTGCCCCAATTTGATTGAACAAACGATTATTTAGTAAATGACAAAACTTTTGTTCTATGATGTTTTGAAACATTTATCGGGGTAAGTAATTTATATACACAGGATTATACTCACCCCTTCATAATTATGTGCTTGCAAATTTTCTACGAAAATGCGAGTTTAGTACGTAATTGATGAATAAAATTTTTAATTTATACATTGATCATGTCACTTAACCTTTAGCAAATTAAATGAAGTGGAAATAAATGCATGTAAATAAAGCACAAAACATACAATGACGTTCAAACACGATTTAACTATAAATATTAGAGAAGCAACAGAAAACATCGTGACAGCAAAAAATAAGCATAACAAAGTTTGCTGTGTGTTTCAAACTAAATTATTTAAAAAGAAAATATTAGTACAGGTAGGGTTTCCTCTGGATTTAAAAATTTAAAACGTATTTTACAGTCTTGACACTAACATGGGATTTTCAAATTGTTTCCAACATATTATATACGTAATACTATTCACACGGTTACCAAATATATTTTATAACATTTTCAAGTACAATTTTAATTTTTTTTCATATTACGGATGTATTGGGTTGAATTACAAAATAACTTCATGGTAAATAAGAGGAGATTGAGAACGCCAGCTTGGGTTTTCCACAATATTAGCACTGATATTAAAATCTCATAACTCATACTAGACAGTTTATCAACGTTAAATATTCAGGGAGTACAAAGTTTTTCAGCTTTGGCATAGCTAAACTCCACTACATTTTTAACCTTTCGCAATTTATCGTCGTCAAATAGATATTGCCGTTCTGAACTGCATAAATCAATGATAGTTAATGGCGAAGTTATGTCCAAACGTTATGAATTATCAAAACTAGCAATTTTTAAGCCGTCCTTAGTTTTAATCGAAATACTAAATGACTTATGAATATAGTTATTCCGTTTTCAGCGTGTCATAATGGAATTTCAGGTATAATAGTAGTAATACAACAATATAACCCAGGTATATTCAACTCAATGATTAACCTTCATCAGCTAGAGTTCACAATGAAGGAACAAAGCCAATTAATGCGGCTATTAAACATGTAATAATGTAAAATTGAATGGTGAATACGAGTCTGCCCTCTCGGTTTGTCTTATCCAAAATGACGTTCATTAGTTTAATGTATTAGATGGCAAAGTAGATGATTTAGTCTAATACACAACAAATGCACATAATGGAACGGGTTTTAAAAACAAAAGCAACATAAAACGTTTTTTCACGATAAACTGCGTCATATTTAATTTTTAACTTAAAAATTATAATTAGGTACATGATTCAACTATATTTGCTTATAGGCTACACTAAGCATGGTTGTAACGTAATTACGTCATTAAAATAAACTTAATATTGATTAACTGAGGTTTCTAGAGCAATTTCTAAGTCTCTTACAATGCATTTTTCATGAGATCAGACATGCATAATGCAGCCTCACACTGTGTAAATTTCTATATTAAAATTTTTTAGCTATATATTAAAAACTTTATGAACGTTTTAAAAGGAACGTCTCTTAACATTAGTGCACTTCAAAGTTAAATTTTCTGGAATTAGATTTTGTAAAGAAAACTTTATAGTAACTGTAACAATCGAATTATTTTCACGGAATATCAGCAAATAAATTTATGGTAATGATTTTTAAGACAAGGTTGCATTTTTAATACATGTTATTTGAGCATTAAAGGACTGAAAAAAGACTGGAATATACTGAGATGTTATTTCGTTAAATCATTAAAGAATGCTGAAAAAATTCTAATTTTTGCTTTATTTATGAAGTACAAGAACAAGTATGAATTTTAGGGAGAGGTCTAAATTGATTAATTAGTTTAATAATAAAATGATGAACTTTGTATAAGAACAGAATATTTTATATAAAACCATTTTCTTTTAGTGTTGAATGCAAAAGACTAAAGTGTTTATAACGACACTGTCTTGTTTTATTAAATGTTCTTTGCATTTAACAACTTCCAAACTTTTGTGATACAAGTAGAACCCCGGCACCGCCGCCATCTTGGATTTTGACGTCACAAGGCCGGCCAAGTGGGAGACCGTATTTTTCACCCTTATTTTTATTATTTATTTTCGGAGGCCTTTTTCAACCCCTTGATGGAATTTTCATCCTAATTATGGTCTTTTTGACTGCAATTTTTTTTGTCGGCCTTATTTTATGGTTTCTTTTCGGAGTCTTTTGACAGCCATGCTTTTTTTGTACTTGCTCACGTGAGGGGTGTACTTAGGGTTTGGTCTTGGACTTGGACTTGGGGTTGGTCCAGGCGTTGGTCTTGGATTTGGGGGCTGGGGCTGGGTAACGGCTTCTTTTTGGGGGACCTTTTTCAACCCTAATTAAGGTCCTTTCGGTAATATTAAGAGCAGTACAACCCCTGGTGGTTAGGCAATTGCACGTGTTCTGATTGAAAAAGATTTTTATTTAAGCTGTGTTTAGTAATATGTATTAGGACCCATTTTTATTTTATCAAATGAGATTGCATAATTGTATTTCTTTTAATTCCTATCTACAGATTGTGATCTTTTACCTATACGAAAATTTATTTATATATTGGAGTTGTATTATAATAATTAAATTTCACTGTCATTTTAAATTAATCTCAACACGCAATGAAAAAATTATTTAAAAGTTAATTACACGACACAGTAATCAGAATATTGTTTTTCTAAACGAATATTAAAACTATGAAAATGTAAACTTTACTTAACACTATAATAAAATACATCTTTTTGGATTTTTAATGGTGTACTTTAATATAAATCTAAACGTTTCGATAACATTAAGTTATCTTCGTCAGTAGTAATGTTTATTATTTTAATAAACATTATTTTAATAAACATTACTACTGACGAAGATAACTGTAATTTATCGAAACGTTAGTTGTATAATTAAAGTACCATAAACAAAAAGATAAATATTTTATTATGAATATTAAAACTGGTTGCTTACCTTTGAAATATCTTTAATCAGCATCCTCTCGTTAAAATTGTTGTATATACACAGGTCCTCGGTATCCAAACACTTAATATTTTTAAAAAAGATATGTTGTTTGCACTAGCTGTAATTAAATCTGTACAACTAAATAAATAAATTAAGGTTATAACTACTGTTTTCTGCTGCACGTATAGGCACACTAATACCACTTTCTATGTTTTGACTTATGCGTAATTGATATAATACTGGTTATCGAGTAAAAGTAATTCTTGGAATGTAAATAAAATATTATATGCTGTACATAAACACAAAATTATTTTACAGAAAACGGATTCATTCTAAAATCCTCATTAAAATATAACATAGAGTTCATTACAGTTGGTGTAATAATATAATACCAATATTGAGAAGCATACTTTGTTTAATAATAAATGCTAAAAATCCTAAACTTTTATAAAACGATTAAAAGAAAGAAATAACTGTTGGTATTGCGTAACGCTTAATTAAAAACCAAAGTAATAATAGTATATTATGCAACCAGCATTTAATAGCCATTAAATGCGAGTTGCATACACTATTTTTTCTACGACCTCTTAATAAAAAAAATAACTAGGTAGGTATGTACTTTATTTTGAACATTTATGTTTATAGTATAATGAACAGTTCTAACTTGTACTAAAAAACCTTTATTACAAAAATAGCAAAAAATGAACTTTGACAAAGAAAGAAACAAAACTTTACAATTACCTATTCTTTTTGATTAATAATTACATTTTCTATAGTACAATTATTAAATTGTATTTGCGGCACTTTTGGGATAACATTAGTTGATGCCATTGCTGATGTTGCAGGTAATGGATTAACATTTATTGAATTGTTGATTTCGTTGTATTCAATCGAATTTGAAATTTGATTGGCTACATTGATTTTATTTTGAACTGAATCCTCAATGTAATTTTCGGCTACTGCCGTAGATTTCCACCCACCGTGGCGTTTTAAAGAGGAGATGTCACCACCAGCATCAACTAATATTGTTGCAGAAGTGCGACGAAAGCAATGTCCGGTATATAAATTGGGACCAGGAAGATTTAGGTAGATAGCCCACCAAATTTATTTATTCCTACGTTTTATACGGTGCATTTTCCATTTATGTAATTGATAAAAAATGACGTAGTTATACAGTTTTTAGGGCGAAGGTTCATGTACTTTTTGCATGTTTCATAATACTTTCCTGTTATTGTAAATTTTCTTGTTGTTTTCGTTTTTGTGTCCCTAATTGTAACTAACAGCGTTGATTTAAAATCATCATTTACATCTTTTAGTTCCAATTTGTGGAGCTCGTTCCTTCTGCAAGCACCTATACTGCCAAAAATACATACCACCTATGAAAGAAACACTATTTTTCCTGTATAAACAAAATTTAGATTCACTGACCTTTGCCAATAAAAACGTTTAACATCAAGGGCTTCTCCAATAAATTGTTTCATTTCATTCGTAGAAAACGTTTTAGATTTTTTGGGTTTATACCCTTCAGATTTCCTTTTCATTAAACTTGAAGATTTAAATTATTTAGCCGCTTCTTCAAAATAAACAATTAGAACGTTTTCCGAAAAGCTGTTAACGTTCTTGGTATTTCTCCAATCCATAAATTTGGAATAACATTTTTCATACGCTTTTGCCGATTTTGCGGGTAATAAATTGCTTGCAACTATTGTAGCTTGTTCTGTAATTTCTGGTGGAGTTAAGTTTTCTATTTCACTGTCACTATCGTCCATTTTTGCGGGGTTTTTATTTGAAGAAAGTAAAAATTTTCACAAATTTTATTCAAAGAGCTTAGAATTGTCACAATTAATTAATTTTATCTGTCAGAAATACTCATATGGCCACTTCGATATTTAGCGAACACTGTGCTGATGTTGAATTTCTATTGGTTGTAAAATTACAGCAAATTTGATAGTTAGCAGATATTGTAGTAATTTTGCATTTCTATTGGCTGTACACTTGTATCATTATGAAAAATTTGAATCATTATGGGTATCATTAAAGTACGGGGCGTGCACATTTAATAAACCAATTAAAGAATAGGAGTAGAAAAAATCTCTTTTTTTATTTATCAGGAAAACAAAATTGTACAATAATTTGAGTATCTCGTCATTTAAGATTATACAGTGAAAAACTTATTTATAAAATCAAACATAGGTAAATTATGTGGTACTCGACCAGAGGAATCAAAATATTCCCCATTACCATTCTCGTCAATGTAGATATCAGTCCAATGCTGACCTGGTTTGTTTGTAGGATCCGTGTTTACGATAATTTCACACGGTCTAGGTGCGTGTCGTGACAGCTGATTAGAAGCACATACAAGCTGAAACGCATTCTTGTGGTTGGGAATCGATTTCAAGCTTCTCAACACTTGTGCCGCATACATCTTTGGAGGTCCAGTATTAGGTGAAATAATCATTTTCTTCATCCGCTTCATCTTGAGCGATTATAGCTTATTAACTAGTAAAAACATCTAATACCCTGATGCTGCTTCATAATAATGTTCAACCGTTAGTAATTGTACTTTAAATACACGCAAGGGCTAATGTCTAATATTTTATTTTACCATTAGTATTACACAGATATGAGATTATTCTTAAAAAAAATGTTCCTCACACTACCTTGAAATACTACATAGGCTTTCAATTCTTGTTTGCCCCTGAAGCTGTACCGCATACATCTTTCTTTATCCAACTCTGGATCAGTAGTATGTTTTCTAATACACACAAGACAGCATCTTCAATATAGTGGTGTATACGCCGAAAAAATGACTTTTGCCTTCATCTTCTTTAAGCTAGATTTTGCCTCTATAAAGCATTCAAGCTCTATCTTAGCTGAATTACCTCTATCAAAAAAAAGGGTTATAATCAAATTAAATATACCGGCCTATTTTAATCTTTGAATTTTTATCGATAAGGGCCTGACATGCTATCACATAAGACGACATACAGGTTCTGTTTCGAATGAACGGTCGAAAAGAGGCCTTTTAGATTAATAAGCATGCCCCTAGGGAAGATATTAGAGTGTAGTTACGGAAATATTTTGAGTTATGACCGGCAGATTTTTGCGATATCATATCTCATACAGGTAAAATTTCGTGACGCGAGGCTTTCGGCGAAGGCTGTTTCGGCGATCCCGCTCCAACCCTCCCCGAGCATAATCGAGATTGTACGACAGGTGTAGGGTATGTAGGGTATCGAAACTTGTTCTCGGGTCTTTACCCCTTGTCGTGATCGCAACTTGTTCGTAGGCCTTCGTGTATGTCGCGGTGCCCTTGCGGGAAAGTTTGAATTTGTATTATAGTAATAATGAGCCTAATGCTAACTGGTAAGACAGGTGTAGGGCTGCGCAACCTGCTCTCGGGACTTTGTCCCTTGTCGAGACCCCAATGGCGGAAAATTTGAATTTGTATTTAAGTCTCTACAGGCAACTTACTTTCAGGCCCTCGCCCTTCGGCCAAAAATTTGAATCTGTTTGTGACGCCATCTATGAGGGGAAATCTGAACTTGTATTATTATAATAATAAGGAGGCCTAATGCGAACTTATAAGACAGACATAGGGCTTCGCAGCTTACTTACTTTTGCCTTAGCCCCTGGCCCCTTGGTGCGAAATTTGAATTTGGATTTGTATTTAAGTGTTTACATTCTGATTACTTATTGCGAGAAATTTGAACTTGTATTCTAATAAGGGGCCTATTGTTAGCTTATAAGACATAGCATAAGAAGCTGTGTTGAGAAATTTGTATTTGTCTCGTTATCTAGTTGTGTATGGCCTAATATTTTCTGTAATAAAGGCCACCTAGGGGTATATTTCTAGGACTAATTAGGGTTGTTTGTGGTGCAATATAGTGGTATAAAGGCTAATGACTATTTTCTGTAATAGAGGTTGATCGTGTTCGTCTCTCCCTCGTCTCTTTCTTAAACATACAAATCAATTAAATCAAATCAATTAAATACCAAACTGATGTAACTTAATCATACAAAATCACCTCTCAATTCAAGAAATAGCAGTATGATTGAACGCATAGAGTGCAAAAGAAAGCCAATCTCACACTTATTATAGCTGCCCATGTAACCGCCCTTGCGCATCAACTGCAGCATTGCAGGTTCAGACACCATTAAGAAAAATAAGTTTATTAACAAAATTGAAGGCAAGCTTAGTGTTTGAAAATATATTATTATTATAAACAACAATACATCATTCATTTAATTACAGCCTTTATCGGTCTTGTTCTTCTTCTTGAACAGTGATTCGTCGCTATCACCATCATGGTTTTGAGACTTGTCCTTCTCCTCTACCTCATCGCTCTTCTTCCTCTTCTGTGAATCATCACCATCACCTTGGATGTGTGATACATTCAGCTCATCCACGTCATCGTTTCCATCATCATCTTGAACGGTTATGTTGTAATAGTTTATTAACAAGTCAGTAAAATTTCTAATGTCCGCTGATGTTGGCTCATAAACAGGAGAATACATTATAATAATGTTCTCTCGATGACGGTTACACTTTAAAGAGCGAAATGCTCGAGAAACGAGTGTCCTGCGCTAACACCCAAATAAAAAGTTCATCAATATAACATATTTTTTAAAACAAACTACTTAAGCGGTTAAGCGTGTTAAAGAACACAATTCCTAGATTAAACTTTGGAACAATACTTATACTTAATAATGAAGGAAAAAAATAATAGCACTCTCGTCTTTTAACGAACACCCTGTATATTTGTAAATTTAATTGTATGGCAACTACGTTTTGTCTTTCTTTTATGTCTAACCTTCGTATTGAAACGATTCACTTCAACGAAGTCAATATATACAGCGTGTTCCAGTTTTTTGTAGCAGGACTGTAATAGTCGATAGGGCATTCAAAATTAAGACAAAAAGTTCATATAAACATAAGTTGCCAAACGTGTAGTTTTGGAGATACAGGGTTTCAAAATTTTAATTTTTTTCAGTTCTTTTAATTTATCTTCAAAACTATTTAAAATAATAAATCCAAATTTAGTACCATATTACACTCCTTAAACTCAATATTAAGAGTAGTTCAACGTTTATCAATATCTACGGGTAGTACATTTTCTGGGTGGTACACCTTTATCCCCGAACTTTTTCATGCGACGCCTCTAACTCTTAAAACCAAAAATTTAGATTGCCCATTTGATTTAGGAACTTTTTGTCTTCTGCTTTTTTCGAAAAATGCATATTTTTTGAGATAAATTAACTGTAATCCATGAACAGCTTCCAAATGGTAAGTAAAGAACGTCTGATGCTCCCGCAAAAAATAGTGTGCCATGAAAAGAACAATAAAAAAAAAGAATCAAATTATGTCAAATTTCACGTTTTATTTTAAATACGACTTGTGCATAAGAAAGAATGTAATTTATTTACATATTTTATTGTGTTAATTTTTATTGCAAAAGTGATCTTTTAAAATGCCATTTTTGTTTTCTAATCGAGAAATAGCGGATATCCATTTTATTTATGGCTTTGTAAATGGAACTTCAGCAGCAGCAGCCCGTGAATGTAGGCGAAGATTTCCTATTAGAAGAACTCCGCATCCTTCAGTATTTGTAAGAGTTCACCATCAAATTATAAGTCAGGGGTTAAATAATGTCCATGGTCGTCAAAATGATAATCATATGCAGCAAAGAAATATTGCACGACGAATTTTGCGTGAATTTGACAGAGATCCCACAACTAGCATTAGAAGAGTATCCGTAGCTTTAGGTGGAGTCTCAAATACTACTATTCACCGAACATTAACGGGATCACCGATATCCTTACCATCTAACAACCTGTTCAAGGACTACAACCAGGGGATGCAGAACGGAGAATTGCGTATTGTCGATAGATTCTTGCTGAAAATAATAACAATCCAGGTTTTTTAAATAATGTTTTATGGACCGATAAATCCTGATTCACTCACCGTGGTGTGGTAAATTTTCACAACCAGCACGTTTGGGCATATGAAAATCCACATGTAGTTCGCCCGAGACATTTCCAACAAGAATTTGGTGTGAACATCTGGATAGGTATTAACAATAATCACCTTTTTGGGCCCTACTTTTTACCACCTCGGATGAATACTGCGGCTTTCTTGGAATTCTTAGAGAATGAACATGGGAATATGTGGGAACATATTCCCTTAAATTTACGAAGAACGGCTTAGTTCCAGCTTGATGGTTGTCCAGCTCAGAATCGTTAGAAACTGGCTGGACGACCTTTATCCAGGAAGATGGATAGGTCATGCAGGCCCAGCTCCCTGGCCGCCAAGGTCTCCAGACCTCCAGTGTGGGGGTGTTTAAAAGAAAAGGTGTATGCAACTCCTGTGACAACAAGAGATGATCTCATTAATAGGATTAGGGATGCGTGTAATGAAATAAGACAATTTTTAGTTAATATTCCACGTGCAATTATTCGCCGGTGTGAATTATGTATTCAACAAAATGGTTCACATTTTGAACTCTTTAAATTTATTTATTATTACGATAGCGTTTTTGTTTTGTTGTTATACGTTAAGTTTATTTGTTTAATTTATTTATTTCGTTCGTTTCGTTCTTGTTAAAATCTTAAATAGACATTCTTTCCAATTTTTTCCAATAAATACGTATTTTTTTAATATTTATTTTCTTGTTTTACTTTTATTTTCCTTTATTTAATTGAACTGAAAAGTTAGGAAAAAATCAGTGGATTACTACTTTTTATTAAGAGACAAAAAAAACGTGGGAACTGACATAGTTTGATTCTTTTTTTTTTTTGATCTTTTCATGGCACACTATTTTTTGCGGGAGCATCAGACGTTCTTTACTTACTATTTGGAAGCTGTTCATGGATTACAGTTAATTTATCTCAAAAACTATGCATTTTTCGAAAAAAAAGCAAAAGACAAAAAAACTCCTGAAAATCAAATGGACAATCTAAATATTTGGTTTTTAACAGTTAGAGGCGTCGCATGAAAAGGGGGGGATAAAATGTGTTCCACCCCAGAAAATGTACTACCCTGTAGATATTGATAAACGTTAAACTACTCTTAATATTGAGTTTAAGAAGTGTAATATGTGTACTAAATTTGGATTTATTATTTTCAATAATTTTGAAGATAAATTAAAAGTACTGAAAAAAAATTAAATTTTGAAACCCTGTATCTCCAAAACTAAGCGTTTGGCAACTTATGTTTATATGAACTTTTTGTCTTAATTTTGAAAACACTGTCGACTATTAAAGTCCTGCTACAGAAAACTGGAACACCCTGTATATTGAAATTTAGTATCGTACATTTTTTGTGCTAAAACCTATATAAATGTTACAAGTAAAATAAAATATCGATACCAACAAAGCGTTTGTCAAAATTTATCAATTAAATTATTAAGTTATTTATCAATTAAAGCGAGTTATCATAGCTACGGGCAATCCGCAAAAAGGGAAAAATTTAATGAACTGACGTTAGATATTAAACAGGTCGTTTTAGATAACCTTTTTCTAGCGATCGCAAAAAAAAGATCTTACACAAATCGATTCTTTTCTTATCTTACATTATATGCCATAGCGTAATAACCCCCCTTAACAATTGTAGCAACATGTAATTTATAAGGCATTGAATATAAAAAAGCTTGTAAAAGTTAATTTTAGCGGCAGTGTAAAGCACAAAAAAAACAGTTATTAGCATCACTTATCTGCGTTAAATGGTGATCCTCGTGACATAGATGCACCTGGTGTATCGCAAAGGTTGAAAATTATGTCTTAGCGGCCACTGTCCTTGACGTTGCAGATGTAGAAACAATGAACGGCGCAGAAATTTTAATTTATTTAATTATTTAATGAATCCACTGTAGTCACCCAGAAACCAAAAATAAGGATGCAGATGCAGCCCCTAATAGAAAGTAAAATTAGAGGAGAAACCAAGCAAAAGAACCCTACAAGCATTAGAATATCGTAAGTGATATTAATGAAAAAGAATTATCATACATATACATTTACCAAGCAATCCCTTTAAAAGGAAAAAAGTGACGGACATTTAGGCAATTATGTAGTTATCCATATCACTTCTATTTGTTTAATTATTGTTTGATCCGGTAGTTTCCGTTTTTAAAAATATTACAATAATAAACTGGTATAATTGCAAGAATAACCAAAGAACGGTTCGACTTCGCGGTGCGGCGTGTATTAAATTCGAATAGCAAGTGACCGCTATACGAAACAGGCATCGTATGTTAAACATAATGCATTGTTTGGATGCGGTTGAAATTTAAATGAAGACTGCATTTACACTGTGAAGAAATAAAAATGTAACATCGAACTGTTACGTTTCACCTGCGCGTGATTTCCAACCTTAGGATGGGCACGTTTAGCTCATTTGCTAAGCAGTAGTTATAGCGGGTGTAATTTGGAAACGTCTGCTAATATGCTTCAACCGATTAAAGGGGTGTAACTTGGAAAACGTTAAAAAAAGCTGCACTTAATTAAATCCTAAATCAAAAGGAACACATAAGGGAAGAAACTCTATATACCGAGCAAAATATACAATACGTTCTGTGTGTTTGAGGGTACTTAGTTCTCTCCCACAACGACAATGGGTTGCAATTTGAAAAATAATATATTGTGAACAAAAATTTATCCTTATTATGCTTTAAGCACCCTTATTGCCAACAACATAAACAACACTTGCCTAATCGCTATGCCTGGAAGAGGAAGTCAGGCAAAGATCAAGCGAAATAATCGTATATGATTATTGGAAACCTAGACTTGCAAATAGTTTAAAATTTGTATAAACAGTTAAGAGTTAAAATTTTTCCCCCAAATTATAAACTATTGTCATAAGGTGTAATTTACAATGGCTTCAACAGGTGTTGACTATATGATGGTAAAACACGAGTTACAATTGAGAAAACCTTTACATTACAAATTGAAGAAACGAAGCAACTCATTAGCAAAATTTGGCAATTTGGGAAGTATCAAATCCATTGTACCTTACAATAAATTGAGAACTAAATCTAAAACCGAGTGGGCGTGCGCATGTGCGTGCGTGTGTGTGTCTTCGTGTGGTACTGTAGGTATAATCTCCATTTGGAGATTATAAACTATAAATTCACAAAATGGAAAGTAAAGAATGTATCTACTATGAAGAAGAGAAGTATAGATTTAAGCTTTTGACTGCGTGCTCTATTGTTTGATACGGAATTTCTCAAATTATTAATGGTCAACTCATACAATACTAACATCAATATTATCTTATCTAACTACTGCTAAGTAGTAAATGTAATCATGAGATCAACGTCAGTATATTTAAATAACCGTCTTAAATTAGGAATGCATAAACACTTGGCATAAGGCAAGGTAATGCAATGTAAACTTAAATAAAATATTTGACCTACCTACCGGCACAATCACACATCAATTGCGATACGCCACCCGTTACCTGGTTAAATACATTTTACTTAACTTTGCTACGTCAGAAAGGTACAGTGTACGCTTTAACGACATTTTACGTCAAGTGGTTATGGCTTTGATATCGGTACATTGATTTTATCAATATAGCATTACCGTAATCCCAGCAAAAAGAGATTGCTTCCTTTATCAATGTTTTGATTAAAAAACAATCTTAATTTTTAAAATATTTCGACAGCACCACCAGCCTTATGAAAACTGTCCGAAAGTTGGGGAGTTCAATCAACTTTATTGTAATAAACTTTATTAATAGATAATTAATGATCAGTAGATATCAACATTTTCCGTGGTTTCCCCTTGCAAACGTTCTTGGTTACAATTAACTGGTTGTACATATGTAAAAAATTTTAAAATGCGTAAAACTCTGAGGGACAATCAAATAAAGTAGCAGTCGCTTCGATACTTGAGTTGCTGCATAACTTTTTCTAGTTTTTCCCAAAATAAGGTTAAAGTCCCGGAAATGCATGTTACGTTGATCTTTGAGGGTAAACAATGGTTGATACAAAAGTTTTAAGGTCCCCCGGTACACCTTAATACTGTAATATATCTGTACGGTAGCGATTGGTATGTAATACTAGTAATATAAAATTTCGTAGTAGATGTCACTGTGATTTAATTCCTACTCGTTTTCAGTGGTGTCATAAACATTTTTATGTGTGCGGGTGCGTATGCGTCTGCGTGCGTGGTCGTGTTTGTGTCCATGTGCGTTCTCGTGCGTGTACGTGTGTGTGGACGTGTATAACCGTGCGCGTATATGTACGCGTGTTCACAGACTAAACGGTGCCAGGTTAAAACCATAAATTAAACAAGCAAAAGTGAAGTTGGCTTTGAGAAGTAAATAGTACCGTTCCTGTGTAATAACAAGACACCAAAAATCATACTGTAGTCAATGCAACACAAGCGGAAATCTACACTCATTAATACATAAAAAATTATCCTGAAATAAGAAATCGTGATCTTAGTAAGATAATGGAATTTGGGACCCAAACAGGGATTAATGTACAAATTTTTAATAATAAATATTATCCCCTTCTAATGGTATAAGCAGACATAAACAAAAATAAACGTTGCTCAATTTTCATTAATAGAACAAATTGCACAAATGGTCCAAAAAGCGATGCTATTTTGCAGTTTTAGCAGTCACATAATTAAAATTTTTGCTACTAATGCCTTTAATTGGTCCCACGCAGAGGCAGATAGTTTTACACCTTTCATGAAGTCCTAGCAGTTCAGAAATCCAAATTGCAGGTAGCGCTGCTAACAATTTACATCGAACGGAACCAGCACTTAACTATAATGTAAATTGTATTACTTTAAACTCAATGTATACAAAATAGAATCCAAATTTTACATCTATACCATTGAAACCAATCTTTAACACATTTCTTGTCTACTCAATACTTTGTTTAGAGTAACTTGATTCGTGCGGCATCGGGATAAAATTCTGAGCAGTAGTCACTACAGCTGTACATGCTAGCTAATCACGACGGTACCCCTTTTTGAGCGATATCTTTACAAAACGACATAATGTACAACTTGGGATCTCTGCAAATCTACATGCAGTTAGGAGATCCATGACGGTAGTATTATGTTAGAGCCGCAAGCTTTATAAGAACCGTTCATGCGAAGCGCTAAAATCTTTATCATTCACGACCAACGCGGGTAATCGCGGCTACCACTGCCCCATTGGCATTACTGCTAACTACATCTTGACACTCTGATATCTAGACATCAACTGATTAAATCAAAAGTACCACCCTTCCCCTATGATTTTGTTAAATACTTTATATATCAGGAAACTACATTTTAATAAGCTGAAATGGCAAATTCGGTAAGAATGTCCATTGCCACGCCAAAAAGTCCGCCATCTCAACAAAATATTACTGTCATAACATATCAGCACTCTTTTAATTAAACAAGATATGAAAACCTACTATTATAGTAGTGCTTAAATACTCTTAATTCTAATCTAAAGGCCGCAGTGATTAAGAAATTTTTCACCAACGTCTTCAAAATGTATACTTCAAATAAACCACAAAACAACTCCTTTTTCCATCAAAATTAATGGTTAAAACATAAATACACAATCTTATCATGAAATCCAAATGGACCTTAACAGGTATATTTACATATGTAGAAAATCACACCCAGGTAACAATTGTTACGCGGTCAAACTAGACGTCGTGAAGGCTTATCAAGGTTGCAAAGCAAACTACAATGGAGATGGGCGCGTTCGATATAAAACGTAGTTAAAATTTCCCTTTACCAACTTTACACTTACCATAAAAGCAACAAGTAACCAAGTTCAGTCCGGGAAAATAGTCCTTAGGCGCTACCATAATTAGAACTTTCTCTGAAGTGGGTAGTGTAAGCGAGTTCTTAATTTAATTGTACCTAGCTTTAAAATGGTATGATAAATTTCGCCCAAATCGTCTTATTAGTATTATCTTAATCCAAAACACAAACACATACACGTCAGTTCAATTTTAAAAATCCTTATGTTCAATTAATATTAAAAACAAGATGGTCCAAAGCTTAAGAAAATTTTGATACATACACGTTTACTGAAAATTCTTGATTTCGCTTTGTATGCTCGTAAAACCAAAGTGGTAAGATTACTATATAATTTCTAATTTACCCTCGTATTGTAAAGATCCAGCTTCTTTTACGTATGTTTTTTAGAAAAAATTATTCGCGGACCACCCTATATTTCAAATTACAAAAGATTGCGCGATATTACACCACAAATAATTCATTAATCACCGCTGACGTGTATTTCTAAAAACCAGTAAGTTTTTGCACGTCAGAGCAATTTAAACCAATCCAATAACGGCATCCCCGCACGGTAGCACGAAGCCGCCCACAGATGCACCTTTATAAACCCGCGCCGCGCTGCAGAATAGCGAGACCAGAAGAAGACGAGAATAACCCCCAGACTAGAAGAAGACGAGAATAACCCCCAGGCCAGACCAGAAGAAGACGAGCCCGAGACCAAACCAGACCAGAGGATAGAGAAGATATTTAATGCACTTCGCTTCGTTCATTCATCCGTACCGTACGTGAAATACCTGCTCGATCGTGACCGAGACCGCTACGCCGTTCCTGATATCCAGTAGCCGCCAATACCGACTGCTTCTTGTAATCACCGACCTGTTAATCGCCGCCGCGGAGTTTTTCGTGATCGGGTGTATATAATTGAATTTAATTACGCCATTAGGACTTAATCCAATTGTTTAAATAGTCTAAACGCTTTTTGAGAACAAAACGCGTTCTCAAACCGGTTCTAAACATATAATTATGGTCCAGACATCTCGCCTTTATTTTACGCGAATCTTCCGCGTGTATTTCTTCATTGGAGTACGACATACAAGCTTCAGCGCTCCAGAGAGACTGAAGAGTTTAAACATGCAGTGCGCATAAGCGGGGACAAGTATTGATTTTCCCCCGTGACCTAGAAACAACTCGAGTTCATTGCGCTGGCGCTTCCGACCCATATTTGCTAAGGCTACCGTATACGCTTCTGTAAGACAGGACCGTAATTTAAATATTAAGAATACATTCCATTTCGAACGCGAGTGAAAAAACTAGGTAGGGATAGATTAAGATATTATATATATATATATATATATATATATATATATATATATATATATATATATATATATATTTGTTCACAGAAACGACTTCGCACCCAATAACCAGGCGAGAGCAGAAGGAGTGATACCCATTATATTTAGTTTGAGTTTGTTATTAATATTATTGTAATCTTATAAAATAATATACGTCTTAAACCGCTTTAGTATAATTATTTAAAGTGACAGTGTTCAGCCCACTAAATAGTACGAATCCACACCCCGTTTAGTAAGAAATATATAAACACGACTGAGCTTAGCCGAGGCAAAATAAAACGCGCTGGGTTACACCCAAAGAAGGGCGGTTATATATATATAATATATATATATATATATATATATATATATATATATATATATATATATATATATATATATCATATAATATACACTGACTTCAAAGGAGGACATTATAGTATAAACATGTACTAATATTTATAATTGTCAATTTATTCTGAAATAAGCAAATACCGCTCAATTTGAGAAATAATTAGCTTTATTAATTTTAACCACAGAATCCTATCTCAAAATTAAAAGAAGCGTAACCATCTGTGCATTCTTTATAAATTATATTTTCTCTCAAACACCGGTTGCAATTTTTATCGTTACAATATAAATTTAAACCTTTGAAGTATGAATCACCTCGAATTCAAATCGTTTTTTTTTATTCTTTTTATTTTCATACGTCACAGAAAAATACATAAACGAAAGTTGTGATAAACAGTCAACGAAACAAAGAAATTCGGTTTGTTAACAAGTCAAATTCTATTATCAACTAATTTACAAAAGTATTTATACATGTACGGCTGTTTTTGCAATGAAGTAACTGTCAAAACGACAGAAAATACCATACTGTAATTTACCCAACTAAACTAATTCTATTCCTTAAACTTAAAGGTACACACAAAAAGAAAAGGTAGTGATTAGCATGGATTGTTCCTTAGCATAATTCAAATTTCAATATCAAAAATAATTTCCTTATAGGACATTCAATCGTCACCTCCCAACGGTGTACATAAACAAAAGAAATGATTATTGCTTATTATAACTCTCTATTATCTTATAATTGAGTGTCCTGGTTAATAAGGGTGTATTATTTTAATTAATACTTTGGGGTTAGTCATACATACGTGCGCGACCGTCCTTTCAACGTCAACTTCTAGGCTTGTCGGTACAGCGGTAAATAGCTGTACGTCGACACGCTTGTATAAAATGGACAATTCCTCGACTCAAATCCGTCGTTAACTGCTTTTCAATGAACTTGATCTTTATTTTGCTTTATAATCAAATTCCTAATGGTCTATATACCAAATTTGTCCTATACCGTTGGCCATCACACCCATATTTTATCTCTGCAACAGTAATTATTTACAGCAGGCTTAACTGTTGATTTACGGTGAACAAAATTTCTGTTTAGTTACAATGGCTCACTTTGAGGGCTTCTTTAACGGACGCGTTCATATTCACACAACACTTGCACTTAACATAATGATAAAGCAACCCATTTGATTAAATTTTTGGAAAATCTCACAACAGTTTCCAATTCCCAATAAAATCCGTTACTTGTAAACGTTTCCTCCTCAAAAATGCGTTCAACCAGTAACCAAACAAGAGTGACTACAGTACTGAGTTTTACAACATAATTAGCACAAATGGTTATATTCTCTTTAGGAAAATTAATCGCGCGCCGTTCTAGCTAAGGGTTCGCCAACAAAGGACTCTCTAGGCTACCAGTCTTTTTCTTTTATAGACCAACATCTATCCCGACAAACAAAATCAACCAATCTGAAAGGGTCCAAATGACGCCCAATTTTCATATTCGCTCAATACATTATATTAAAACTAAAGTCAAATTTTTGTGGAAGTTTTGCAGACGCGCGAAACTTGTTTTCGCAAAATTCAGTAAGCTCCAATGCAATTTGACCTGACTCTTCATAAAATTTTAGATGGTGAAATCATAACTCCGTTATATGATTAAGAATACGTTCATTTCTACTCTTAAATATAGTACCAATATATCATTACTTCACTTACGCTACCCATTCATAGCAATCAAAAATTATATTCCTGAAAATACAGATCTACACACAGTAGCGTTCATTATCGTCCCAAAGGGTTTTTACTAAAATATTAATTCTCATTCACATTGAATTATTTCAACTCACAATCTTTTGTACTACACCTGAATAGGCATTTACGTAATACTCAACGCTTATTTTGATTTCTCAGAAAATTTCATTCTTGATGATTTGCCCTGCTTGTTTTCAAACTCCCGAAACACAAATTACTTTCTATTTTACTCGTACGGTTCTCGAGATAATATCATTTCTCTTGAACAATTGGACTTGGAATGTTTTTCCTAATTTTCAGAAGTAACTTTAGTAGGCGGATTTCATTGCAAAACACCACTGACAGAAATTGTCAAATGTGATAATTCTGTTGAACTGCAAATTAATTCATGCTAATTTGAATTGTATGCTATAATGTTGACTTTACAACAAAGAATTTATCTAATTCAATGTTACGAAACTGGGGAAGAGTGCTACCGAGTTGTTATCAGAAAATTCAACCAAAAATACCCGGAGGTTGCCATTTCGAATGCCGGAGCAAAAAACTTGGTAACTAAATTCCTTCAAACAGGTTTGGTTTTAAACCTAAAGAAGCCAAATAAGTTGTTCGATGAAGAAGATGCTGGTACTGTTCTCGGCATTCATTCCGCAACAGAAGTTCAAGGTTGTCTTTAAGAAGGAGGGCACTACGAATTGGGATAGGTAAATCTCATTTACAAAGAATCTTCAAGAAGAACAAAATTTTATCATTTAAGCCGCAATTTAGGCAAACTTTAGAGAACGGTGATGAAGCCAAACGTCTGGATTTTTGTTTGGAAATGGGCAATAGAGTTTTGGAAGATTCAAATTTTCATAAAAGAATAATGTTCTCCGATGAATCGACCTTTTCAACTAACGGAGTCGGTTCCTCCCAACATGGCCGTTACTGGAGTAGGACGAATCCAAACTTCCGAATTGTTAGTCGCAGACAATGTTTGAAAAAAGTTATTGTGTGGTGTGCGGTTTCGTACCATGGAATTATTAGCCCATATTTTTTTGATCAAAATTTAAACAGTTATTCATATTTGGAAATGTTGCAAAATTTTTTAACTAATAAACTGGATGAATTGCCATTGAACTACCAAATTGAAATGTTCTTCCAGCACGATGGGTGCCCTGCTCATTATGCCGGTACTGTTCGCCAGTGGCTCAATACAGAGTTCCATGATAACTGAATAGGAAGAGATGGTCCCATTTTATGGCCGCCGAGAAGTCCTGATCGCACAATAATGGACTTTTATCTGTGGGGTCGTTTAAAACAAATTGTGTACAGTGAGCCATTAGACAATGATGAAGAGCAATTGAAAAATAGGATACGGAATGCTGTCCAGTCCCTTTCAATCGAAGAAATAAGTTTCAATGAATTCAGAGCTCGCATTGAAATCTGTGCGGAAAAAGGAGGAGCATTATTCGAATAGAAAATTAATAGTTTAGTTTTTTGACAATTTCATTTCATTTTACCATCAATTGTTAAATTTATTGATTAAAACTTGTGAGACCAATTTGATTTTTCCTTTGAAACAAATCAATTTACTTCAAAAAATTATGAAAAGCTCGAATTTTTCAAGAAAAATGATATTATCTCGAGAACCGTTTGAGTTAAATAGCAAGTAATTTGTGTTTCAGTGGTTTGAAAACAAGCAGGGCAAATCAGCAAGAATGAAATTTTCTGAGTAATCAAAAATAAGAGAATTTTCCTCTTTAAAGTCGATCCGGGGACATACTGTATATATATATATATATATATATATATATATATATATATATATATATATATATATATATATATATATATATATATATATATTATAATAACACTGACTTCAAAGGAGGACATTATAGTATAGAACATGTACTAATATTTATAATTGTCAATTTATTCTGAAATAAGCAAATACCGCTCAATTTGGAAATAGTTAGCTTTATTAATTTTTAACCACAAAATCCTATCTGAAAATTAAAAGAAGCGTAACCATCTGTGCATACTTTATAAATTATATTTTCTCTCAAACACCGGTTGCAATTTTTATCGTTACAATATACATTTAAACCTTTGGAAGTATGAATCACCTTGATTCAAATCGTTTTTTTTTTCTTTTTTTATTTTCATCTACGTCACAGAAAAATACATAAACGAAAGTTGTGATAAACAGTCAACGAAACAAAGAAATTCGGTTTGTTAGTCGGTTTGTCTAGAATAAATCGCATACCAATCGTAAACAAACAGCCAAAACTTATACAAATTTACCACATTAATTACTCATCATCTGTTGCGACACTATTAATTTTTAGTTTAACTTAATGAAGTCCTACATTAAAATTGTATAAGAAAGGGTTATTATAAATCAGATAAGCAAACAGAAAACAAGTCAAATTCTATTATAAACTAATTTACAAAAGTATTTATACATGTACGGCTGTTTTTGCAATGAAGTAACTGTCAAAACGACAGAAAATACCATACTGTAATTTACCCAACTAACTTATTCTATTCCTTAAACTTAAAGGTACACACAAAAAAATAAAAGGTAGTGATTAGCATGGATTGTCTCTTAGCATAATTCAAATTTCAATATCAAAAATAATTTCCTTATAGGACATTCAATCTTCACCTCCCAACGGTGTACATAAACAAAAGAAATGATTATTGCTTATTATAACTCTCTATTATCTTATAATTGACTGTCCTGGTTAATAAGGGTGTATTCCTTTACTTAATCATCTGGGGTTACACATACATACGCGCACCACCGGTCTTTCAACGTCAGCTACTAGGCTTGCCGGTACAGCGGTAAATAGCTGTACGTCGACACGCTTGTATAAAATAGACAATTCCTCGATTCAAATCCGTCGTTAACTGCTTTTCAATGAACTTGACCTTTGTTTTTCTTTATGATCAAATTCCTAATGGTCTATATACCAAATCTGTCCTATACCGTTGGACATCACACCCATATTTTATCTCTGTAACAGTAATTATTTACTGCAGGCTTAACTGTTGATTTACGGTAAACAAAATTTCTATTTAGTTACAAAGGCTCACTTTGAAGGCTTCTTTAACGAAGGTGTTCATTTTATACACAACACTTGCACTTAACATAATGATTAAATTTTTGGAAAATCTCCACAACAGTTTCCAATTCCCAATAAAATTCGTTACTTGTAAACGTTTCCTCCTCAAAAAATGCGTTCAGCCAGTAACCCAATAAGGGTAACTAAAGTACTGAGTTTTACAACATAATTAGCACAAATGGTTATATTTTCTTTAGGAAAATTAATCCCCGCGCGCGGTCATTCTAGCTAAGGGTTCGCCAACATAGGACCTCTCTAGGCTACCAGTCTTTTTCTTTTATAGACCAACATGTATCCCGCCAAACAAAATCAACTAATCTGAAAGGGTCCAAAAGTCGCGTGCCCATGTCGGCAACCAAGCTGAAAAAGGAAGTCAATGCAAACGAAAAAGCATTTTCCGTCGCAATTTTGAAATTTTTACAAAAAAAAACGTTATTACTCTTCGAAATTACCACATCCGATTTTCATATTCGCTCAGTACATTATATTAAGAACTAAAGTCAAATTTTTGTGAAAGTTTTGCAGACGCGCGAAACCTTTTTCACAAAATTCAGTCAGTTCCAACGCAATTTGACCTGACTCTTTCATAAAAATTTTACATGGTGAAATCATAACCCAGTTATATGAATAAAAATACATTCATAATTTTTCTACTCTTAAATATAGTACCAATATATCATTACTTCACTTACACTACCCATTCATAGCAATCAAAAATTATATTCCTGAAAATACAGAATCTACACACAGTGGCGTTCATTATTGTTCCAAAGGGCTAAAGTGTACTAAAATATTAATTCTCATTCACATTTAATTCTTTCAACACACAATCTTTTATACTACTTACCATATGCTAAAAAAATATTCTCTCTACAAACTGTAATGGGCTCAAACGGCATCAGACCATCGCACGGGCAAATAACTGAAAGAGCTCGTCATGAGGTCGTGGATTTTATTAAAATTCTGTAGTTACGATGAAACGGTACGTTTGTTCAGATAATGTTTTGCACGGCATCCTGTCTTAATCTGTCTAAAGTGTACGCAAACAAAAGGGGGTGCACTAGTATAAAACAGGGAAAAATACTTGAACCTTCCTTTTTGCTCGGCACCAACGGTTCTCTGTGTCGATTCCGAAACATACCGCTCCAAAATCCCACAATTAGCTCTTACTATTCGGCACTTTTAAATTTGTCTTTTCCAAGAGTAATCTGGTAGTTAAGAGAAACGCAATAATTCCATTTTAGCAATCGTCCATTAAATTATTTCATAGCAATTACTCGTTAAAGTTCACAACCAATGTCGACATCTCCAACAAAACCTTTATCTCAGGATACGGTTTCAAAATAAATTACTCCTTAAATCTTTGAAATTTCACAAAATTACGATTCCTTTCTTTTGCTACCATAAAACGGTTTCGAGTGCCAAGGATAATCACAAACCATACAAACACAACGTCATCAGCATTCAACATTAAGCAAAAGAAATTTAATATCTCAAGATATACGTGAATAAATGACTAACTAAGATTCCTTCAAACCGTACGCGCGGTAAAACCGAAACAATTTTCGTATACTCGATCTATAAAACATGTCAATGGCATCAATTTGCAACATTAGACTATTACGCAAAAAATTGTAATCTGATTTGTTTTCGCTAGACTTTAGAAAATCTACTCTAACTTAACATATTAAAAAACCACAGTCATCTACTTATACTTATAATTCCACGTATCGCGTCGTTAGATCATCCTCACTCGACATTCGCACAAATTTCTGCAGCAATCTTAAGTACAAACACTTTCCCATGACGTAATTTACGCTCAACACCAAGTTATAAATTAACAATTACCTAAAAATAGGATTATCCGATATTTACCATAACAAAATCTACTTTTTTTTACTTATTTCTCCTACAAGGATTAAACGTAAACAACTATACCTATAAATTATTATAAGTTTTTGTTATGAACGAATAAGTTCAAAGGTAAATATGTAATTTTAACTATACCTATAGTGTGGGACAAACATATTCGCTATTTAAAACTTCAATATCTTCATAAAAAAACGTAATAATCATACAACTAAATACGAATACTTACAACAATTTCTAATAAACTCCAATAACACGAAACAAACCTTATAATCATGACTAATCAGTGTTTCCCAAACTTCATTGCTGAATTTCTAATAAAATAATAAAACAAAACTAAGAATTTTCTACTACAATTTTACGCGCGGTGACAAACCCTTGTTTATACTGTTTAAAAATATTATGTAACAACATTTATAGCTTCAGTGTTAAATATTTTAATCGTCTGCGCTAACCACACCCAGGGGCTCAAAAACACTACGAAATAAATTAATTCAAGGACTAAGTACAACATGGTATAAAGCTACTAGTATGGAGATTAGAAGAGTTTAGCCATCAGCTCCTTTGGTAAGTTGCAATTTAGTTACGTTAATTACGTAAAATTAACTTACAAGTAGGATCACAGCAACACGTAGGTAATTTTAAGTTTAACCTACTACGTACATAACATTTTGCATTTGTATATTTTCCTTAAAAAGTCGGTTACACTAATTTAAAAGTCAAATCCAAATTCAATATTGTTTTAAGCGTGACCAAATTGAAATACTCGAAAGCGATCTAAACATTCCGGAAATACTCTTCGAAATTGTCGATTCCTTAGAAAAGGGTAAGTTGAAAAGGATATAGAAACATAGTCAATAACCATAAACGCATCTAACAATAGCTATCTAAATGAGGAGTACCTCCTCGTGTTGAATTGACGCCTTGGGACTGAACATATGCAAGCTTTTCAATATTGGATATCGTAAAACTGAATTTTATTTGTAACTGAAACAAGTAAAATAAAATGGACAATATAAATTAAATTAAAACAGAATGTAAAATAAATTATGCAAAATATGAAAAAGTACATCTTTTAAATAAATGATTGCGGCACGATTTTTAGATAAAGTGTTTTCTCCTACAAACACCTGTTTCATTTCTAAAATCATAACAGCATGGGTGATATTTTCGTTAATTTATGATATCTTGTAAAATAATGAATCTCTTGGTAATATTTTTCTTCAGTACTTGCCTGAAAATGAGAAAACATTGATAATATTACATTTGCATATAATCAGCAATTTAAATTCTACATTCTACTTTATCCTACAGAATCGTAATTTTATAAAGGTGTAGTCGGAATAAAATGATAAGCACAATTATTGTTGATACGTTTATATACTCTTAAATTTATTACAACTATTGTTGTCATAACTTTACTTATCTGTATTTGACAAAAAGTATTTTCACTACACATGAGAGTTAACGTGTTCCCTTGTTGAGGACATTTGTATCTGCCATCGAAAGAAGAGAATCGAAAACAAGCAGGCTTTGTATTGAATTGAGCATTCATTTTAGTAAATGCGTGCCTGTCAGAATTCAAGAAATGACAAATCACTGCAATTTCGTTCTTTGGACTGGACACGAATTTCTTAAAAAATAAAAACAGTTCATAGATAAAATCTTAAAAGCACTTTGTTATTAATGTTAAGTTCATTGTAGGAGGTAAAACATCGGGTATTTCTGATTCCAGAAGTACTGTTGGTAAACGTGTTGATTGCTAAAACAAGAAAAATGCAAATTACACAATTTATTAGCATTCTGAAACGCGCGAACATTGTTTAATGGTATTTTTACATCTGATCAATACCAGAATCTAAAGTATTAGCTACTAATACACTAATTGTTAAAATTATGTATGATTTATAAAAGTGTGGCAAATATGGCGTACTTTATTTCTAACAATTAATAGTAATTTATTACACAAGACTACAAGGGGCATTTTATCATTGAGCTGTAGATATTAATTCGTGAGTGTCGTTAAGATTTTAATTTCTCTTTATTATCGAGAATAATATTCTATTTCATTTTGTGCTATAGTTGAAATTATGAGAGAACTCCGATATCGGATTAGCGCTTTTATTCAAGCACTACGGTCGAACACGCAACTAAAACCTACACTGTACGTTAAAACGTAGGATCAATTTAAATACATGCGTTAGAAGAAGATGCAAATGTGTATCGGCATGCCTTTACATAAATCGCAAATATTGACTTAAAATCATTTACTTATATCGTTTTTAAAATGTTACAAACTTAACTAAATTAAATTGAATAATTCTCATTTATTTAAAACATGCATAAATAAATTCATTATGACCATATAAACAATTAAGTTCCTGAAACTACCTAAACAATTAAAAAATAATTTCTGATGGACCCGAATACCTACATAAAATATTAATATGCAATTTATATAAAACCGTTGTAAGGGAAAGTGGGGAACTCTGCGCATCGCGTTACCCGCTTAAATATAGAATATTAACGAATGAGGCAAGTGCTACCATCTAGCAGATATTAAATCAGGTAACATAGAATGACGTAATCGGCTTCATTTTGTTTCTTCGACCAACACCTATCAACATATATCGTTCATGGTTGCCTGGTTATAACTTTGTGGGTGCTTGAAATAAGAAGGTAAGCTGACAATTTATTTCTTATTATTCTTTGGCATTCTGCAAACAATTTTTTTTCTTATCTTTTTTGGGTTTTTTAATGTTGTATTTTAAATTATACAATTTAAACGTTTCGATAACACTTACAGTTATCTTCGTCAGTAGTAATATCTATAAAATTGTTAAAGATGTTGAAAACAATTTTGTCAAAATTGAAAAATTAAAACATAAATATCAACCCGCTATTAATATAAATAGGTTTTGGCATCTTATAATTAAAAAGAGCATAATGATACGCCTTGATTTCAATTTGTTTTCAACTTTTGGTATTTCTAGGTTTTTGCTGTGTTTTCCTAGACCTTGAAGCAAATGCTTTACCAATTATATGTTAAATTTCCACAGCACTATAATTTAACATAAATAGTTGAAATTAAATTGAAATTAAAAATTACAAGGAACGTTCTGCATTGTGCTTTTCATTGTTAATAACACTTCCAATTATTGATAAAGATATCTCTTTGTTAGATTTAACTGGGTTATTTTTTGATGTAATGTTTGGATTTGTGAATGCTTCTATCATTTTAAAATTGAAGTTTTTCACAACTTTACACTTACATCATAACTCGATTAAATTTTGTTAAATGTGTTTTTGGCTAATTTCATCGTTAGCTTTCGTCGTAGAGAGTGTTCTGGTTTGTCATCTTTGAGGCAGTTTAACAATATTTAATTTTAATGACCTAGTTATTCTTTACTACAATTTTATAGTTGGCTTATACGTTTCTCAAACTGTTAATAGCAGGCTTATGTTTATGTTTGAATTTTTCAAATTTGACAAAATTGTTTACTACATCTTTAACAATTTTTAAGAAACATTACTACTGACGAAGATAACTGTAAGTGTTATCGAAACGTTTAGATTGTATAATTTAAAGTACACCATTAGAAAATCCCAAAAGATAAGTATTTTATTATTAATATAACAGTTTGAGAAACGTATAAAGCCAACTATAGAATTAAATTTTAATAAAGAATAACTAGGTCATCAAAAATTAAATATTGTCTTAAAGGTGGCAAATCAGAACACCCTCTACCGGCGAAGGCTAACAATGAAAAATGTCAAATTTTGCGATAACACCAAAAGATTTCCAATATCGAAAACTTCAATAAATCATTTCCTTTCGATGCTGCTAATGAAGATAGATATAACACCGTTAGCATATTACCTAAAACAAAACCTACAAAGAGCAACTTATCCTTTCGGCAACGACGTGCTTTACTTGATAGAACAATTGTTGGAACCAGAGATTTATCGTGAAATACCAAAAGATCCAAAAAAAAGTTTCTTTTAAAAACTAAAGAACTGATTAAATTATCATCTATTCCTGAAGAAATAAAAAAGAAAGTGTCTAACTCTGAAGATATTTCACCAACACTATATGGTTTTAAAATCTATAAATCCAATATTCATTTAAGGCCTATTGTTAGTGCAATTGGTTCTCCTACATATAGTCTTGCAAAACCTCTTACATTTTTATTATAGCCTCATATAGGTAAAACACCATATTACATTAAAGATTCTGCCGACTTTGTTGAAAAAATGCATAGTTTCAAAATTGAAGTGAGTGATATAATGGTCAGTTTTGATGTTGTTTCTTCTTTTTCCAAAGGATATAACCATTATTTTTCAGCACTCTCTTACTTCAACTTATTTTCAGTGGAATACTAAATTTTATTAACAGATTGATGGTGTAGCACTGGGTAGTCCCCTTAGTCCTGTTAGAGTTAATTTTTGCAAGGAAAAATTTGAAGCATTAACATTACAAAATACATCTAAAAAACCTACAGTTTGGTATAGATATGTAAATGACACATTTGTTATTTGGAGACACGGAGAATAGGCACTGCATGAGTTTTTGGATTTTATAAATGATATAAATCCTAGTATTCAGTTTACCATGGAAAAAGAAACTAATGGAAGTTTACCATTTCTTGACATATTAATATCTAAAAATAATAATTCACTATCTTTTAAGGTTTACAGAAAGCCGACACACACTGATAGACACCTTCATAAATTATCCAACCACCATCCACGTCAACAAATTGGTGTAATTAAATCTGTAGTAGATCGAGCAAAATGAATTTGTGCCCCTGAATTTTTGAAGGATGAATATAAATACTTAACAAAATCCTTACAAGATAATGCATATTCCCTTAAAGATATTAATAATGTTATTACACCTTCTAGACATAACCTTAAAGAAAAACCAGTTTTTAATGTAGGTACTACTTTTCTTCCTTTTATATCTAATGTTACAGATAGAATCGAAATCATAATTAAACATGATATTAGAACTATTTTTAAAACTACAAAAAAAATTAAATAACATTTAAGATCACATAAAGGTGTTTGAAACCCATTATCATCTTCCGGAGTGTATAAGTTATCTTGTTCATGTGTAAAAATATACATTGGAACCACAAAACGTAGCTTTGGTACAAGATGTAAAGAACATATGAGATTTTGTAGATTAGGCCAACCAGGGAGGTCTGCGATGGCTGACCATGCCTTAAATAATCTAAATCATGACATTCAATTTGACAATATGGAAATATTGTCGAGACAAGCTGATTATTATGTTCGTTTACAACGTGAAGCTATTGAGATATATACATACACCCTAATAATTTTAATAGACAACAAGAAAATATCCGTTTAAATAAGTTTTGCCATCTTATAATTTAAAAAAAAGGCATAATGCTACGTCTTGATTTTGATTTTAATTTTTACTTTTGGTATGTCTAGGTTTTTTGCTGTGTTTTTCCTGGACCTTGAAGCTAATGTTTTTACCAATTATATATTAATTAACCAGCACTATAATTTAATAGAAATAGTTGAAATTAAGATTAACATTAAAAAAATTCAAAAAACGTTCTACATTGTGCTTTTCATTGTTAATAACACTTGCAATTATTGACAAAGATATCTCTTTGTTAGATTTAACTGGATTATTTTATTTGATGTCATGTTTATATTTGTGAATGCTTCTATCATTTTCAAATTGAAGTTTTTCACAACTTTACACTTACATCATAAGTTAATTACATTTTGTTAAATATGTTTTTTGGCTGACATTTTTCATTGTTAGCCTTCACCGTTAGACGGTGTTCTGATTTGTCATCTTTAAGACAGTTTAATTATATTTAATTTTCAATGACCTAGTTATTCTTTATTAAAATTTAATTCTATAGTTTCTCAAACTGTTATATTAATAGCAGGCTGATGTCTATGTTTTAATTTTTCAACTTTGGCAAAATTGTTTTCAACATCTTTAACAATATTAATAGATATTAATACTGACGAAGATAACTGTAAGTGTTATCGAAACATTTAGATTGTATAATTTAAAATACACCATTAAAAAAAACAAAAAAAGATAAGTATTTTATTACGTGTGATAATGGTGAAAGTTTACATTTTCAACTTTTTTTTCTGTTAGGCCGTTTTTTTTTAGCGGTAGGGGACCGCGTGGTAACTGTGCGCAATAGATTTAAACAAGAACTTCAAATGGAAAAAATATATATATTTTTTATTTACAGGTGCCACGCAATTATAAACGTAAAACCCAAAAGAGTTTCTGGGATCCTGGAAAAATGAAAACATCGTTAAACGAAATAAATAAAGGTAGAAAGATAAGAGAAGTGGAACGTGCATTTAATATACCAGAGTGGACGTTAACAAAAAAAAATGCAGAAAACCCTGAAGCAACATGACTTGGTCACAAATTGAATCGGAACTAAGAGAGTATGTGCTGACACTCGGCAAACTATTTTATGGTTTGACGGCAACAGAACTTCGTCAGCTAGCATCTAAATATGCAGAAGAACACAAGATCAAACATGGTTTCTCTATTACAAAACAAGCAGCTGGTAAAGATTGGTTATATGGATTTTTAAAACGAAACCCCGAAATAAAACTTAGGCAGCCAGGAGGTACCAATATAAACAGAATCGTTTTTTTTTCAACTCCGAGAGAACCAGAAATTTTTTTGCAAACCTCAAGGTCTTGATGGATATTTATACTATCCCTCCAAACTAGATATTTAACGTGGATGAAACTAGCGTTACCGTAGTCCAAAAAAGGTGTCCAAAAGGGTATGTGCTTAAAGGCGCCAAGAAAGTGGGAGCAGTTACTTCCGCGAGGACGAACAATAACTACTGTATTTTGCGTTAGTGCTACAGGTAACTATTTCCCACCTATGTTAATATATCCACGAAAACGACTGGCGACAGCGCTTCAAAACAATTGTCCAATTGGGGCCCTTTATGCATGTTCTAAAAATGAATGGATTAATTCAGATTTATTTGTTGAATGGCTAAAACACTTCCAAAAAAAAACGTCAAAGCTACCGTTATAGATCCCGTTCTTTTGATTTTAGATAATCATTCTAGCCATATTTCATTGGAAACGTACAATTTCTGCAAAAATAATTTTATACATATGGTGTCTCTCCCAACGCATACTTACGACCATCTGCAATCCATCGGCTTAACATTGTTTGGTCCTCTCAAGAGCACACTCTATGCGAAGTATGACTTTCATCTTACGAACACTGCTTATGAAAAAATAACAGAATATAATGTGGCTGAACTTTTAAATAGGGCACCTTTAAAAGTAGCTACCGTGGAGAAAGCTATCTCTGGCTTTAGAAACCCATGTAGATTTACTGACGATGATTTAGCAGCTGCAAATAAAATGAGGCCTTTAGTAGTTCAAGCCGGTTCAGCTGATACGCCAGGCAATAAAAATCAAAATTATAATATTCATTCTAGACTTGATATAGCTTTAACAGCCAATTTTCGACCCTCTACATCAAGTGAAGAACGTCAATTAACAGCTGATAGAGCATCAGCACCCGATCCTACACCATCTACATCTCGCGAAGAAACTCAACTTACACCTGATAGAACTATGTGCAACAAAATATGTCCACGTCGACAAACTCGTTTTTTAGTTTTGCTCCGACCCCAAAAAAAAGGTAAAGCCAGAATCTGCAAAGAGAAAGTCTCGTGATAAACAGAGTTACTAACAGCGGCACCTATGAAAGAACAATTGGAGCTAGTTCAGGAAAGAAGAAAAACAGCAGCAGGAATAAAAGGTGAAAAGGCTGTTAAAAGAAATTTGAGTATTTTGGACAACAAAAATAAAGGCAAGAAAAAATTGGAAATAAAAAATAGGAAGATTCCTGAAACTAGCGATGAATCTGACCTAAGCACTGATCTTTGTGACGATAACGATCAAGATGGTTTAGATCTTTTTGAGAAGTTTGTTAACACTGGCTGACCTAAACAGTCTATCTAAGTATGTGGCATTTGCAATGATTTCGGTCGTAACCGAGAACTATGGTACCGATGCGTCTACTGTTCAACATGGAATCATGCAGAGTGCAGTGGTGCTGACCGAGCTGGTGGATATATTTGTGACTACTGCACTGCTATTTAAATAGGAAATAAACTTATTTACTTACTATAGTAATTTTCACGAGTCAGAGCAGTTGCGCCACTAATATTAATACTGTCAGAGGACGCCGATGTTGTCAGATTGTGGAAAATAAGAGTTTGAAAACTGTCAAATCTCAGCTTGAGGGGTTATGCTTATTTTATTACAATAATAAAATTTAAGTTTTGTTACGTCAAATGTTTGTCAGAAATGCTTGACAACACCGGACAGAATTGCCAACTTAAATCAGTTCTATCTGCATCCTCTCGTGCACAATAGGCGGGTTCTAAAGGTGGTAATGAAACAAAGTTACTTATGACGCAACTGCTCTGACTCGTGAAAATTGGTATAAGTATGGTTAATAAAAATATAATTTTTAATTGATGTTTTTTTATATACGTCAATTTTTTCTATATTTTCAGTTTAAATTATCACATCAGTTACCTCATTATGCGCACAATTCCCCACCATCTGTGCACTATTACCCGGAGGTGGGGAATGGGTACGCTTTGTATTTGTTGTGCATTTTTACTTTGCTACTTGGTTGTACAAATACTTGAAAGAATATTCTTTTACATAATGAAAATACAATGTATCTTGCATATATTTATATAACTATCACTATCGTACGACCAACACTCTAGTCATTGGAGCACATAGTGCTTAGCTGCGCACAGTTCCACCACTCTCCCTTACGATCTAATTGCTTACGGTTTATTCCTTTATTCGAAACCTTCAACAAACCGCTTGAATTTTAAATTATGATGTTTTTCATAAATTGACAATTATTATTTTCAGTTATTTTTGTAACTTGTAACTGTAATTGTTGCGAATTTGTGTGCTTATTATAAAAGTTTGTGATAAGACAATTAGGAAGATTGTTTTGAGCAAACGGACGGACTATCCATTACTAGCAACGACTAAGGGATCCCATAAAAAGTGAAGATATTCCCGACGGATTAAAACATACAATAAAAGATATTGTATATGACATGTATGCCAGAAAGAAACATGTCACAATGCAAGCAGTTAAAAATATATTGCATTATAAAGGATTATTGGAAGCAACATGTACAACTATAAGAAATATTGTAGATAGCATCGGGTTTAAATATAAAAGAACTGCAACCGCAGAGCACTTTGCGAAAAAAGACATGTGGTATTTGCACGACTACAATTTGTTAAAAAATATGTTTCAAAAATATGCGGAAAGAATCACCTCTTCCCGTCGTGTTTTTAGATGAAGCTTGGGTATTTAATAATGAGTCATTTAAATGGTCTTGTCAAAATCATATTCCAAAGTGTGTGACAAATACACAATGATCTTCCACTGGGAAACGACATATATCCTACATGCCAGTAATTCAAATGGTTTCATTAAGGATGCGAGTTTAATATTCGCTGCAAAATCAAAGTCAGCTGATTATCATGACAGTATGGATGCAACAGTCTTCGAGAAGTGGTTAAAGGAGCAGCTGTTACCAAAGTTAAACGAACTATCTATAATCGTGATGAATAGTGCATCATATCATTCCCGTCTTCTGGAACGGATGTCATCTTCTAGTTGGAAAAAAGTTGATTTAAAAAACTGACTAAAAAATAAAAATATACCTTTTTGTGAAAGTGATCTATTGAATATTGCCAAGCAACATGAAGGTGAAAAATGCTACGTAGTTGATAACATTATTCTAGAACATGGCCCTTATACTCTCAGATTACCTCCATACCATTGTCAATTCAATACCATTGAGAACATTTGGGGAATTTGCAAATCATTTTATGATAAAAACTTTGGTAGAGATGGATATTTTGACGATAATGTATTGCAAATATGGGAGGAGTCTTTGAAACAATGTGATGCTGATATTTGGAAAGAAACAATTTTGCATACTCAGAAACTTATTTTGAATGGGTGGTCACGTGAAAAACTGTTAGATGTAATGGTGGAACCGTTGATGATTACTGTCGTTGGGAGTAATACAGAAGACAGTGATTAGAATTATGACAGTGATTACGGAATCTGCTAATTTTTTTGTGTATAATTTTTTTGAAAGACAAGAAACTGTAATATTTCAGTTTTTTAATTTTGTGAGGTGAAGTTCGTCTTTTTTGTGTACAATCGAAATTTAAAGTAGTTTTCGAAATCACAAAAGGCCTTCGAAATTCAATTCTCTTAACTGGAATTCTTTTTGTGTACAACTATAGTTAAAAGTTACAAATATAACTGAAAATAATTATTGTCAATTTGTAAAAAACATTATAATTTAAAATTTAATCGGCTTGTTGAAGGTTCTGAATTAAGGGCAGTCCGACCCGCATATAAACTCAACATTAACTCTATGCATGATATCTCAAAAACTATAAGAGGTAACAACTTCGTTTTTTTTTTATTTTGAAGGTTTGCTCTTTATACAGTTCCGTGTGGAAGGTTTTCAAAATAAAATAAAAATAATATATTTTAAACTTTTGTTTAAGAGGTACTTACAATTTTAATGAAAAAATAATTATTACAAATTTTTCTTTCAGCCTGGAATGTAAATTTTGTAAAACCCTTCCGTACGGAACTAGTAATTGTCAAAAATATACTAAAAAAAATTGGTAATCATATCTTTATTAGTATTGGCTACAGCTTGCATCACAATTGTCGAAAAGCAAATTTTCAGAAAACGAAGAAAACAGTGAGGGCTGAACAAAAAGTAAGCATACTTACAAAAATGGTAATACTAGTAATGCCCAGAACTGTAGGATGGGTGGTCCTGGTCCTCCTGATCCTCATATAAGTCTTCAAACTTCCTTTTTCCCAAACCTCTGGCTTGTAGGATGTTTTTCAAGGTCCAACGCAGCTTTTTCCGCCTTGCGAACACGGGCTATATCAAGTCTTTTCATAACTTTTCAAAGGCACATTTTTTTTTATTCTGGGTATTATATATGGTTGTAAAGAGAAGATTTCAGAGAATAACAATTACTTAAAACCCAAAAATTGAAAAAAAAGATTCCCGGTCGGCCTGCCCTTAAGGAATGAACCGTAAGGAATTAGATTGTAAAACGATTTTATATAAATCGCATATTAATATTTTATATAGGTATTCGGGCTCATCAGAAATTGTTTTTTAATTGTTTAGGTACTTTTAGGGACTGAATTGTTTATATCGTCATAATGAGTTTATTTATGCATATTTTAAATAAATAAAATTATTCAATTTAATTTAGTGAAGTTTGTAAGATTTTAAAAACGATATAAGTAAAAAGATTGAAGTACCACTTGTGTAAATGGTTCTTCTAAGTTGTATTAAATTGAACCTACGTTTTAACGGACAATGTAGTTTTAGTTCACACATTTATGCAAACAAATTTCTTTCAGTGTTCGTTATATAACATTGTAAAAACGTCAAAGTTGCATGTTCGACCGTAGTGCTTGAATAAAAGCGTTAATCCGATATTGGAATTCTCTCATAATTTCAAATGTAGTTCGAAGAAAACAGTGAGGGCTGAACAAAAAGTAAGCATACTTACAAAAATAGTAATACTAGTAATGCCCAGAACTGTAGGATGGGTGGTCCTGGTCCTCCTGATCCTCATATAAGTCTTCAAACTTCCTTGTTCCCAAACCTCTGGCTTGTAAAATTTTTTGCAAGGTCCAACGCAGCTTTTTCCGCCTTGCGAACACGGGCTATATCAAGTCCTTTCATAACTTTTCAAAGACAATTTTTTTTTTATTCTGGGTATTATATATGGTTGTAAAGAGGAGATTTCAGAGAATAACAATTACTTAAAACCCAAAAATTGAAAAAAAAGATTCCCGGTCGGCCTGCCCTGAAGGAATGAACCGTAAGGAATTAGATTGTAAAACGATTTTATATAAATCGCATATTAATATTTTATATAGGTATTCGGGCTCATCAGAAATTGTTTTTTAATTGTTTAGGTACTTTTAGGGACTGAATTGTTTATATCGTCATAATGAGTTTATTTATGCATATTTTAAATAAATAAGAATTATTCAATTTAATTTAGTTAAGTTTGTAAGATTTTAAAAACGATATAAGTAAAAAAGATTGAAGTACCCTTGTGTAAATGGTTCTTCTAATGCATGTACTTAAATTGAACCTACGTTTTAACGGACAATGTAGGTTTTAGTTCACCACACGCGGGGTTATGCACAACAAATTTCTTTCAGCCTTTGTTATATAACATGTGTAAAAACGTCAAAGTTGCATGTTCGACCGTAGTGCTTGAATAAAAGCGCTAATCCGATATTGGAATTCTCTCATAATTTCAAATATAGTTCGTAAGTTATTAAGAATTTGAGTTTTTCGTAAATGTCAAAAGCTAACATTGAAGTGTCCATGACAATTTATGTTACATAAAGAATAGATAAAACTCATTTTTTTCACTGTGGTTAAAGTGTTACCTTAGCAACTTGCCTCAGTGTATCATAGTGTATTTTATCCGCAAGCACATAATAACCTTATATTTGCTTAACTGTTAACAACTTTCACGTACAATAATAATTGAAGTAATATTCAGTAATAATATAACAAAAGAGTGAGAGCATTAATAATAATTCTCGAAAATTTTTGCCCGACACGAGATACGAGAGCCCATAGCGCCCTTGCTAAATTCTGGAAAATCTTCGCTCTCGAGTTATGTTTGACTATATATTTTTTTTAGTCACACATTTAATTCAAACACAGGAATAGAGATTTATTACACACGTTTGTCAACAGAAACAACAGCTACTATGAAATATTGCTGACATGACAAGATTGATTCTAACATATGCATGTAACTAAAAATAAAATGTTTCATTGAATTTAAAGTAAATCTGGCCGATGAACTTCGGCACAACACTTTCTCGTATAAGGAAATTAACTGTTGCCCGCAGCAATTCCTAACTCCGTATAACTTGTAATATAATAAGATATAGTTACCTGCAAAATTATTTTTCTCTTATTCACCCTGTATTTTTCAAATCACTGTATATTTTTACATATTTGAATAGAATTAAAAATTAACTTTAAAACACTTTAGATTTGTTTTTGAAACTTTGATATAAAATATTAAAAAAAATTAAAATAATAATTTTTTTTTGTTATTTTGGGCAAAACCGGAAGCGCTAAAAATAATCGAATATAGAAGTTTAGTAGCTATGTATATCTATTATGTAATCCCTTCATTTCAAGATTTCACTTTTAGTAGAAACATAGTTATACGGGATTGAAATTTTTAAATTTTACAATTCCCAACTCCGGTCCTGGATAAAATAGAAATCTCATAAGGCTCATTATATTTTCGTTATATGTGACTGTAAAATGTGTAAATTTAAAACCTATACGTTGATAGGCCAGTCACTATAACTTGCAATATAATAAGATATACTTACCTACCAACATTATTTTTTTCTTATTCACCTTACATTTTGCAAATCACTGTATATTTTTACGTATTTAGATAGCATGTGAAACTAGCTTTAATATACTTTAGATTTGTTTTTGAAACTTTGGCATAAAATATTAAAAAAATTTAAAAAATAATTTTTTAAATTTTTTTAAATATTTACCAACCGTTCGAAAGCATGTACTTTTATTTAGAAGTTGCGATTTTCAAATTGCAAATAGCTTTTATGGTTTCTTAGTGACAGCGCCGAAATGTACTAAAATCGCCATATTGGCTGCTATTTTGAATTTAAATTTTTTTTAAGATTTTGTTCGATCGGGGTTTAGGGCTACTAACTTTTCACCAAAGGTAGACTTTCTGGCTCTGGTTTTGGAAATGCACCTCCAAAAAGGCCACCTTAATTTCGCTCCCCCCCTAAATTGATTTTTACAAAAGCCAGTTTTATACATAACTTTCAGATATAGGGACCCATGTCAAATCTCATTAAAATTGATCAAATAGTCTCGGAGCCACAAACAGACACATAGACAGACACACGAAATTGACGTTTTTCGACTCAATTTCAACGAAAACGTTGAAATCCGCGAAAAAAAATTTAATTATATGTATATTGGAAGAATGCGTATGAAGATGAATAATTCCAATATTTCCATTGGTGGCGCGTTTTTTTTAACATTTGGTTTTTCACGTTTGCATAATAGGTATCTATCCCTGAAAGTATGTAGGCATCTCTCCCATTTGTCTAATAGGTAATTTTGAATGTATTTTTAATATACACTAACAAAAATGAAATAATGAAAGCATTAGGTACCCATTAGAAAATTGTCTTAAAGACGATTAGAGGGGAAAAACATACTTATCTAAATAATAAACTTATAAGCAGTTAACATAATGACAGTTTGATATATAAATATCCGGATTCTTGGTACATATGCATATTAGTTTTTGAAAATTGATTATACGGTGTCAACATTTACTGATTTGTAATCGGTTTTAAAAAATGTCTAAGTCTGGAAAAATCTTAAACGGTCAAATGCGAGAAATAGTCCATAACGTGTTTCAATACTTTTTAACACAAGAAGAGGAAACCGAAACCTTACGGAGCATCAAGGAAAAAACTTCAAATGCAACAATTGTATCAGTCACAACAATAGAACGAATCATAAAGGAAGCCAAGGAATCGTCCGCAAAAAATAATAGTACAATTATACTGAGATCTCCGGAAAAGAAGCGCCAAAAAAAAACATCCAGTTACGGATGTTGCAGAATATGATCTAAACATAATAAGACACATCATTATAACTTCCATAAAACAGAAGAGAGTCGTGTGTGCGTTAAATCCTTACGACAGAAATTAATGGAAGATTTGGGTTGGAGTGGTTCAGAAAAATCGCTGAGAATAATCCTTAAAAAACTTAACTTTAAGTGGAGGAAAACAGTGCACAACAGAAGAATTTTAATAGAGAAAAGCGATATTCGAGAAAAAAGAATAGTGTACCTTCAAAACATTAAACGTTACCGTACTGAAAACAGACCGATCGTCTTTTTGGATGAAAGCTATATTCACAGCGGACATACCAGTTCACAAAGCTGGAATGACAACAGTAACGAAGGATTATTTGCTCCTATTTCAAAGGGCCAGCGAGTAATTATGGTTCACGCAGGGGGCGACATGGGTTTTATACCTAACTGTTTATTAACATTTAAATCTGGCACAAAAAGTGGAGATTACCACGACGACATGAATGGTGCCAATTATAAAAAGTGGGTCAAAGAACGTCTTCTACCGAATTTGCCAAACAACTCCGTCATTGTTATTGATAACGCCCCGTACCACAGTGTTCTACTAGATCCTGCACCAACGTCGAATAGTAGGAAAAGCGAAATATTAGAGTGGTTACATCAAAAAGGAATTCAAGTTCCGGCGAACCTATATAAACCACAACTTTACAAAATTGTACTAGAAAATAAAAATCGATATAAGACATAAATTTGACAAATTAATGAACGATCATGGACACATTGCGTTACGACTTCCGCCGTATCATCCGGATCTAAATCCCATAGAATTAATTTGGGCAAAGATAAAAAGCGAAGTAGCACAGAAAAACTTTACATTTAAGTTAAATGATGTCATGGAATTGGCCAACAGAGCATTAACGACAACTACAGAAGATTGGAAAAGCCGATGTAATAAAGTAATTAATATAGAAGACAAATATCTTGAAAGTGAACAAAATTTGGTTATAGAAACTGAGAAGTTAGTTATAAATATGGGTGAAGATAGTGACAGTGATTATCAGTTTAGTGATTTGAGTGACAGTGAAAATGAAACATTTTAGACAATATTATTTTAGTAATAGGTATCAATTATGTGTAATGTAATAACATATTGATTTTATTAATTTAATTATAGTATTACTTCCAGTATAGCTTTTAATTATAATAAATTGCGTATTTACATAAAATATAGTTCTTTGAATTGCTTTTAATATACCATTTAAATATACATTATGCACCATGTGACGCCTCTGAGGTAAACGAACGCGGGAATTTGAACAACATCATAAAGTCGTCTTTCGCGCATAGGCGGGCTCGTCTTCTTACACGCCGGCCACTGTATATAAGTTTGAATGCGTTAGAAAAATACAATGCTCCTCTCTCAGGTTACACATTCATCTATCCAACAATAAAAACAATAAAAATTAAATTCGAAGTGTTGAATGGTTATCTGATCTCGGAAGAGTGTATACGCTTGGTAATTACCTTTTACAAATAGTAACCAAAGCGGTATATATACCCGCACAGCAGCCCACTTCTACCCAAATATAAATATAAACAACAACCAACAGTGCTAATGCACACAAATACCAGAGTGAGAGGGCCCTGTACTACCCTTTATTTTAGCATATTTTCGTTTCATGAGTCCGCGTATGAATAAGATATATTTGTAAGGCAATGTTTGATCCTTTTGATACGTTACATAGGCTGGTAAAATGATCGTCTGCGAGCGTACATTTATATAAAAATACATACTTACAGTAGAATAAATATTTCCTTAATGGATCACAGACACAAATCGTTAACATACGTGGTTTAACCCCGAAAGAAAAGACAACTTAGTGTTGGCGAATTCAAAAGAAAAATGTACACGCAAGAATTATTTTAAAGACAAACTGTTTACAATGAAGGTATTTAATTAACCCAAAAATCGATCTGGCTCGATTGACACGTTAACTGTAACTGCCCCCCTTCAATTTCAAAACGAACTATATCTACTCCCGAAAAACCACCCCCGTTTTTCAAAAGTACTAAAAAAACAAGCAACATTAATTTCCGTTGGAACAGTTTCATATTATTCTTACACGACATCTTAATTTTAAAAATATGCATTCGTCCGTAACAACACTGCATTTCTCTCTAGAAGTTACAAGTAACACAGATATCTTTTAATCGTGGTCTGTACCGTCACAATTAATCATTAGATCAGTGACATTTTCACATCAAGAACGCGCATAAGAAATTCCAATGATTCGTTACCCCCTTCAGTAAAGCATTTTAAAGCGTGCACGTTCCACTCACCCTCTAACATGTGTTCACATACATATTAGTTACAAACAATCCTACATTCCTTAGATAAAAATATATAAATAAAAATATTTTGAAAACATTAGCAAATTACGACGTATTATCAAGACATTAAAAATCCACTAATTATCTTTTCTATCGTGGTAACAATGGCGCTTTGACAAACGTTTATTATAATAATAAAATTTTCGCGGTCCGCTACCTACATGCTATAGTAGTGTTAGGAAATGCCCCTTCTAATTTATTTTTAATAATATAATTTAATGTCTCAATCCCTTATTTTAATTCAAAATTCATGTAATAATTCTTTACACGTTCATTTTTATTCTTGTCTGTTAGAATGCTATCAATATTTGCGCAAAATTTGGTTAAAACTGGATTAGCAATGTAAGTAAATCTCTCATGCATAGATTAGATGCTCAATCTTACTCACCAAAAAAACCAATCACCTTTCAAACGTAATTTTCTATTTTTTATTACTTCATCATCATGCTTGTAAGCGAATTGCCTTTTCATTTTTCGTATTCTTGGCTTTAATACTTCTTTAGTCTAAAATTTTGCCTCAACATCGACTAATAAATTAGAAAACCCTTTGTTTGATCTGTACTTTTTTAAAAAACTCGGTTAATATGTTTAAACTTTAACAAGCATCAGTAATGACAAAATCTTTCGTTTGTAATATTTTACTTAAAATACTTGCCTTGCTTAAAATATTATACCATAAAGTTAATAAAGACATGAATTCAAAATTTTTAATTTTTTCCTATAACGGTTGCTACATTTTTTGAATTATTATCAAATAAATTATTTGGGTCGCTGGCTATTTCAAATAGAGAATATTATATTTCTCATAGTTGATACCTTAAAGGAGCTACAGCTACAGCTACAGCTAGATCACCTAGTATCTGATAGAGGTTGTACAGTTAAACTTAAAATATATTTTTTAAAGGTGACCACCGAATTGTCGAAGCCAAGAAAAAATTATAAATTTCTTGCATGGTTGAAAAAAAATTAACACATGAAATATTTATTACATTTTGCATCGTCCTTCGTCAACAAGGTTTAACGTGTGGTTGCAACAAGGCATAAAGAAAGCTCTTGAATTTATGTCTAGAATTTTTTGAACTCCCCCGCATATTAGCACATTGTCCGCATAAATCGTCGATATTAAAACCGTAATGTTCCAATGTCGATAACAAGAATGTTGATAACGCTGTCGTATCTGTAGTAGGGCAAAAGGTTAAAAATGTTCGTCGACGCAGCATTGCCTTGGAGTTAAACTAAAATTTAAATTCATGAATCGAATGCAAACTGATATTTGTTCTTGGCGGCTAACACCTGGTGCACAATCAAGGACAATAGAAAATTATTTACATTTTTTAACCCTATTTAAAATTTCCGCCCTTAAGTTGGTGCCTATTAAATTTATTATTTCGTTTTGAATTTTATCTTCTAAATAATGAGGCATTTTATTATGGTCATTCTAATTATTTTCCACTTTTTTAGTATGTTCAGCCATTACCGAGTCAAATTCTAAAAAGTTACCCATATTTTTTCAAATCATGTATTATTTCTACCACGAAAAACTTGATTTTGCTCAAGACAAAAATTGTATTGTATAAAATATTCTTTCAATAACAGCAGACCAATATTTTGTTTCTAAATTCAACAAACTTGAACTTGCAGAGTAAATGGTTGTATTAGAGTTTAAACGACTGTCTAAATCCGGCCAATTTTTTTTAAGTTTAAAAATATGATTTGCTGTTTTCATACACATTTAAACTTTCACCCATATGTTTCCAATCATTGAAACCATCCGTATCACAAAATCTAGTAATATTTAAAGAAGTAGAAAATAATCTACAGAAGAAACAAATTACTGAATTCTTTGATTTAGAATATAAAAACCATTGACGTTTAATTTTTCCTAAATTTGGTAGAATTCGAGTAAAATAGACCGAGAAAAACTTTTGACCTGATGTATCACTAGGATAATCATCACATTCGTTTTAACACCGAGAAGGCTATCAAATTTTCAATTTGAAATGGAGAGAATTATTTGGCCACAAACCAGGGTCTGCAGGAATCATAAAGCCTTGACTTTGGACATTACCTATTTTTATGCCTCCTACTAAATCTGAGGCTTAGTTTGAAATATTTTCATTGAAAGAGTATCCGTCTGTGTATCAATAGTTGCCATGTACGTTTACAAGGAGGACGTCGGTGGTTCACCTTGTTGTGTTTTTCCAAAAAATTGGGTTATTTTCCCATTATTTATCTTAACTTTCTTCGCGTCTTCTTTTAATGAGGTTTTGATGTCCCGAAAGTTTCTTCTTTCACGTTTCTGAAGACATCTATCAAAATAATTAATGATTTTAAAAAAAAAGTGCAGGATTAATCGAATACTTAACTTTTTTCAGTTTAAATTATTTTTATATTTTATACAATATTTAAAACAAAAATTATTTTTTTGTACTATGACATAGACTTATATCTAAACTGTTAATGACATTTTATGAATGAATTATTACTACATCTTAGTTTAACATTGAATACTAACAACTTATTTTAAAAAAATCCGAGGAAATATATAATAATTATGTTTTTTGTGTTACCTTATTGAACGAGTATGTTACACGTCGCACGCACTTTCATCGACTGCTAGAATTACTGTTAGTTGATACTTATATTTAATTCCACAGAAACACGCAGATGAGACGAATAGGACGCACTGAATATTTCTGTAACTTTCTAGTCTGGAGGCTTTAAATGTAATCGCTTATATTAATTCGGATTTAAAAGACGAATTTGCATGGTAAAAACCAGGCAACAAAGAAACATACTGACATTTAAACGGGACACTATAATCACTTATGTTACTTAAACGGACAACGTCGGACTACGCTGATATGAGACAAATGGACGACACAGCAGGGCACGAACACGGACTACACGTAACACGGACACATCAGACAACGACGGACCAACGTCACGACGCGGACGACAGGACTACACGGACAACACGAGACCACGGAACGCACAAGACGACAACGCGACACAACGACGCACGGCTACAGCACGGACCACGGCACAACACGACGGACACACGACGACGACGGAGACACGGACACACGACACGGCACGCACGACACACCACACACACACGCAGCACGCACACACACTACACACTCACAAACACACACACCGACTACACACACACACCACACTCACACACGCACCACACTGCACACACACACACACACACTCACACACTACACACTCACACTCACCTCACATACACACTCACACCACACTCACACTCACACTCACACATCTACACACTCACACACACACACCACTACACTCACACTACACACACACCACATCACACACACACACACACCACACACACACACCACACACACGCGCACGCACACACACGCACGCACGCACGCACACACATACACACCATGGCCGATTTTGCGATACGTTGCAAAACGAATTATTAAGTTGATTTAGCGTTAGTGAATAAAAAGTCGATTGCATAAATTTCTATACCTGTTTATGTATACATATATACGTTTACTTAGAGAACATCTTGTTTCAAGGATTAGTTGTTCTACCGTATTTCTAACAATTAAGCGGTTTTATATATAAATATGTGTGCGTGTGTGGTATATGTAGTGTCGTGTACAGTGCTGTGCTGTGGTGTGTGTGTGTGTGTGTGTGTGTGTGTGTGTGTGTATGCGTGTAACTTCTATTTGTCGCTTTCACTGTTTACCCTATTATCTTTTCACTAGTTTTTACTTTTTTAATTACCGTCTTTTAATTAGCTACTTTCCTAAAATCTCTATTAATTTTAGTTTGTAATATTAACGTTTTTGTTATTGTATTATTATTCTACAATTTACAACGTTAAAAACTAGATTTAATTTTTAAAATTAGAAAGAAAAGCGCCTGCTGCAGTAGTATAAGTTACAATTATAAATTTTATTACAATGTAATTTACTTTTGTGAGTTAGTCTGCAAAATATATGTCAATATATTTCTTGTTTTTCAACTTCTAATTTTCTTAGCTCGTTTGTAAAGTTTCGCTTCCAAATATTTTCTTTGTCCAATAAAAATTTTAGGAGGGTATTAATATACTAACAAAAGATTATGCTATATTTGCGTTCCGCATTTTGTATGAGTTATTAACACTTTTCCTCGCCTAATATTACAAGCCTTTATTAAGAAACAATTTACAATGGAATTTAGAGCATCAATCTTCTGGTGTGCAAAGTAATGAAGGAAATGATAGTCCGTAAGTATGTAGAACTCGAGCTTTCGGGAATAGCATAAATTACAACTCATGCTCACAGATTTCAAGTTTAAGCTTTCAAACTCTCGGGAGAATGAATTTTATTATTCTGAAGACCAAATAAAAAAAAATTTTACTTCAGTTTACTTATTGCAGAGTTATATGAATTCTTTGAATTATTCTTTATCACATTGTTATGATATACGTTCAAATTGGCCAATTGTGGTCGTTAAAAGAATAGTGCTTTAAGTTTCTTAAAAATTATGAAAACGGTAGTTTTATTGTCTTTAGACTTTATATATATATATATATATATATATATATATATATATATATATATATATATATATATATTATTGAGTATTATATATCAAATGTGTTAAAAATATCAAGAAATCATTACTTTGTGTCAAACTTAATGTAAAGTTTTCCTTTGTTATGGTTGATTTATCATCTCAGTGTCGAATGCTTTTTGATATACGAAATAAATTTATTTTAAGTATTAACGTTTAACATATTTCAATAGATAGGAAAATTTTTTTCAAACCACTAATTACTTTAATCGTGTTTGTAATTTGCATATTCGTATAAATACCATTCTCATTGTTGCTTAAACCCTTCTACATCACCAATTGTTTTTGATATTTCGTCAGGCCTCTTCCATCAAACATATTTTTTTAGTAAATAATGGCGGTAATTGACTGTCTTCAGATATGTAATATTCAAAAAGAGGTCCTGTACTCATGAATGTACCCATTTGTTTGTGAATGCCATTATCTTCGAACAAAAAGTTTATAGAAAATAAATAATAGGTACTGGGACGAAAACGACCGTAAAAAAATATTTGTGCTTCGAAATTGTAAATTAACAAATATTGTGGACAAGGGCATGTAATATGTTCGTTTACAGAGAGAATTTACACCCAAACAACTGAATCAGGCTAGAATAAAATCTCAGATTAAATGTATGCTTAACTTTAATTTTATCTTTTGGTATGCCTAGGTTTCTTGCTGTGCTAGACCTCGAAGTAACTGCTTTTCCAATTAGGTATGTTAAGTTATCACAGCATTGTTAATGAAACTAACCGGGAATAATTATTACATACCCCGAAAAAATTACATACCTGTGGTGGGGGTTGCATAACAATCGTGAACTTCATAGCCATTACTATTAATTAAATTATGTGTTGTTAATTGATATTCTTTATTGGACTTCTAAAAGAGGCAATAGGTGACACAACATTTCAAGACAATGGTGATATTGCCCAATTTCGTAAGTAGCTTCGTGCAAACAAAAATATTCTATACCCATTATGAAAGTAGCAAAACGATGGAAAAGTACATACTCTGAAACGGTGAACGCGCGAAAAAATCATATACTTATTGCAATTACAGCCAAATTCAGGTTCATATTTGAACGCTTCTCATACAAATAACATAATCAAATAAAATCTTGTAAAATTATGAAGTACGTCATATAGTTAATACATGCGTAGCATGTTGCATTTCATTATTTTTGTGTTTCAATTTTTAATAATATTAACTCTAAGGGTTTTTTTGTTTGAATTTAATGTTTTAATATAATACTAAATAAAATTCGATTGATACAACATGCTATCATCTTACATTTGGCTAGATTTTCTTCCTGCATGTTTTCTACGGGTATTATATGATATTTTTTGGTTCTAAATACAGGGTGTTTCAGCGAGACCGTTCGTTAAATGTTTATGGGGTTGTAGCCAAAATAAAACTTTAAAATTTAGAATCAGGTGTAATTAATGGTTATGTGACATTTCGATCCCACCGTTTCACCCCCACCGTTTCGCCCCCACCGTTTCGCCCCCGGACGCTTCACCCCCGGGACGTTTCGCCCCCGGGACCTTTTTTCTTCGAAAATAATAGAAAATTTTGAAATTAATATTTATTAAATAACACGTACCTAATACATAAAATATTAAAATTCAAAATTATGGGCAATGCCTAACAAATAATCATTAATATCTATTCTGCCATAACTTTCAACAATATTATTTATTCTTGTAGAAAGTACAGAATATTTTTTATTAGTTCTTGGTTTAAATTTTAAGTACTTATCAGAAATTCCTTAGAAAGATAAATGATAATTACCATTAATAATGGTTAACCCAGATTACCTACCTAATTGAAGTAGGTACAAACATTTAACGAACTTATCCATAAATTAATTTTAGAAAACCAAATTATATTAATATATTATAATATTATATTATTATATTATTTATATATTATTTATATATTATTTTATACACAATGATTTGTTCATTTTTTCCTACTTGTTTATTGTTTTCTCAAACCCACATTCAGAAAACGACAAAAAACATTTTGCTCCTAATTTTTTCAATTTTTATAGAAGTACACCATTTAGGGGCGAAACGACATCGGAAGCGAAACGGCGGGGGCCAAACGGTGGCGGCGAAACGGCGGGGGCCAAACGGTGGCGGCGAAACGGCGGGGGCGAAACGGCGGGGTTGAAACGTCCCCATCCCGTAATTAATTCCTTATGGGAATCATAATTTTAAATATTTTTATTGAAACAATACCATGCCCATCTATTACGGTTTTTGAGATAAAAATTATTTTCCGAAATCTTGACAACTGGTTGACGTTTACACAATGGACCGTAACTTCCTATTGGGATTGAGATAAAAGTTAAAATCCAATTCAGTTTGTAACTTAAAGGTGCCTGTATCGTATGCATTTTAAAAATAAAAATCTTTGGCTGAATATAATGCGTAAATTTATACCGTTAACCCAGAGTTAAAAATATAAAAAAAAACATTTTTTTTAATGGAATACCCTATTTTTTGTTACATAATCGAATTGGCGATAACATTTTCTACAAAGTGATATGATAATTTTTCAAAATTTAAGTTTGTAATTAAAAATTATTATTAATTTTATTAAATACATAAATAAAAAGTTTACCTCTAGTAGGATTTGAACCTACGACCTGTACTTTGCTGGAGTACCGCGCTAACCATCTGCGCTATCGAGATTCAAGCCCCAATCGATGCAAATTTTGTCTTTATGTATGTAGAATTAATGTAAATTCAAAATATTTTATATTATAGTATAGTTTCTATAAAAGAAAGGTTCAAATTTATGGTTCCCAAACAAAAATGCAAAAATAGATAGTGTTCCATTGAAAATAACAAGGTAGACGACTTACAGTGTAACCGGAAGCGCTAGAAGTCTGATAATCAATTACACCTGATTCTAAATTTTCAAGTTTTTATATTGGCCACAACCCCATGAACTTCTAATAAACGGTCTCGCTGAGATACCCTGTATACTTACTTCATTATCTACGGTAAACTTTTAAATTTTTACGTTAGTAGTGGCACTCTAAAAAAATTTATTGTATCCTTTTTTTGGCTTTCCTGCATTTATTTTCGAACAATTGAACAAGTCGAGTGGAAATTTTCAAAACTAATGCTACAACTAAGCGAGTTTTGCTTTACAACCAATTTACAGAAATACTAGTGGCTTAGTTTCATCAACTTCTAACTTCCACAAAGCACAAACGCGCTCGTACCAACGGACTCATACACACACATAAACACAGACGCAAGCACACCCACACGTATACGCACAAGCATATGACTAAAACCCAAGTTCCATACAGGCAAAGGTATAGGTAAAAACATAAATCAAAAACGTAATCTAATATCCAATCCGGAAATTAACCTAAACTAACTAGTTTCACTCTTAAAGGGTGATACGTGTAAATTTGATTTATAAATTTATGGTCTTCAGTTACGACTCATCCTATAGGTTATTGGAAAATGGTAACATTGCCAATAAAATCGTTCTTAATAGGAAAATTTTTCAAACATGTGACCGTTTTAAATTCTTGGATTGGTAGAAACTAATCAGGCTTTTTTTTATTTTCTGGTACCTTCAGAGAAGAAGGAAAAACGCCATTTTTGGCAAAGAAATTTAATGCGAAGTTAGAAACAAATGTAAAATTTGGAAAAGGTTCCCTTAAAAATTTGATTGAACTTTTCAAGTAAAATTTTAACACAGCCTGTTGCTGGATTTAATCTTTTCCATATAAATAAATCCTGTTGGGATTTCGAATTTGAGTTCGGCTTTAATTTTTTTGTTTCTACTACACCATAGCTTCGTTCAAGAGGTAAGCTACTCACTTTCTTTTCTTATTTACTAGACATAACCTTGAAATGCAGGTGTACATGTTTTGAAATTTTAATACAGCGTAAAGATCATATAATCATATCACACACTCACACACTCACACACTCACACACTCACACACTCACACTCACACTCACACACTCACACACTAACACACTCACACACTCACACACTCACACACTCACACACTGACACACTGACACACTCACACACTCACACACTCACACACTCACACACTCACACACTCACACTCCACACTCACACACTCACACACTCACACACCCACACCTCACCCACACCACACACTCACACACTCCACACACTCCCTCACACACTCCACCACACTCACACCTCACACCTCACCTCACACACTCACACACTCCACTCACACTCCACCACTCACACACTCACACACTCACACCTCACACCACTCACACTCACACACTCACACTCCACACACTCCACCTCACACACTCACACACTCACACTCACACACCTCACACACTCACACACTCACACACTCACACACTCACATCACACTCACATCACTCACACACCACACCTCACACACACCTCACACCACACACTCACACACTCACACACTCACACACTCACACTCCACACACTCACACTCCCATCACAACTCACACACCTCACACCACTCCCACCTCACACTCACACCTCACACTCACACCTCCACACTCCACACTCCACACTCACACACTCACACACTCACACTCACACCTCCACCACCACTCACACCTCACACTACACTCACACTCACACACTCACACACACTCACACACTCCACACTCACACCTCCACACTCCACTCACACTCACACACTACACACCACACTCCCACTCACACACTCACACACTCCACTCCCTCACACTCACACACCTCACCACTCACACACTCACCTCACACACTCACACTCACTCACACTCCACTCACACCACTCACACCTCACACACTCCACACACTCACACACCTCCACACTCACACTCACACTCCACCTCCACACTCACACCTCCTCACACACTCCACACTCACACACTCCACACACTCCACACACACTCACACTCACACTCCACCACCTCCACACTCACACACTCACACACTCACACACCTCCACTCCACCTCCCACACTCACACTCACACACCACCTCACACACTCCCACACCCACCTCACACACTCACCACTCCCCCCACTCACACACTCACACACTCACCACACTACACACTCCACCACCTCACACTCACCACTCACACTCACACACTCCACACACCTCCCACACTCACACTCCACACTCACTCACTCACACTCACACACTCACACTCCCACACACTCACACACTCACACTCACACACTCACCACTCACATCACACACTCACACACTCACACACTCACACTCCCACTCACACACTCACACACTCCACACTCACACTCACACACTCACACACTCCACACTCACACACTCACACCACACTCCACACTCACACCTCACACTCCACCTCACACATCACACCTCCACTCACACTCACACCTCACACATCACACTCCTCACACACACACTCACACACTCACACCTCACACCTCACACACTCACACACCACACACTCACACACTCACCACACTACACTCCACACACTCACACACCACTCCACACTCACATCCCCTCACACACTCACACACATCCACACTCACACACACCCACACACTCACACACCTCACACACTCACACACTCACACTCACACACATCACACCTCACACACACTCACACACTCACATCACTACCACACACCACACTCACACACTCACACCACACCTCACCACACTACACACCACCACCCACACCCACCCTCCACCACACTCACACCTCCACACACCTCACACACCCTCACACACTCACACACTCACACACTCCACCACACTCCCACACACTCACACCACTCACACTCACACACTCCACACCACACTCACACACTCACCTACACACTCACACACTCCCCACACTCACACCTCACACTCACACTCCCCACACTCCACCTCACACACTCCCACCACACACTCCACCACACACTCACACACCTCACACACTCACACACTCACACACTCACACACTCACACACTCACACACTGGCATACACACACTCACACACTCACACACTCACACTCACACACTCATACACGCGCACACACTCACACTCACACACACGTACACGCACACACATTCACACACGCAGGCGCACTCGTGCTCACCCACGCACACAGAGTTGAAGAGAAAGAAAGACATCAAGCTTGGATGGTACCAAAAAACTGAAAATGTGTAAATCCGTTAAAACTTTGTCATTCTTTCAAGGCTACTGATGTACTCCCACTCGATCGTAAAAGCGTTTAAACTAGCTAAATTTGTTTAAAGAATATTACACACTTTATTATTGAACTTATACTTCACATTATTGCGATTTTTAACTAAGTATTTTTCCTATTAACTTTCTTTTCAATTGAAGTATTTTTAGAATCATGCCAAGCTGCTTGTAATCTGAATTTTGAATATTCATTAAAATGAAAACTAATGCATATGGGGTGCACTTTATTTCGCTATGAACTGTATTATTAAATGAAAATCACCAAAATGATACCCACGTACTCCAAGTTGTATTTAATATTGATGTTTGGATTGTTAAATATGCATTTAAATTTTTATGTTTTCCAATGAGCCTAAAGTTTCGTGGTGATATGTTGTTCAAAGGATTTGATTTACAACAAAAATTTTGTTGATTCCTTAAATATTTTGCTAAGGACTTTGTCCCTTGGTCCGTTATTACATTTTTTAGATTACCGTATTATTACTTCCGCAGCTTGACTTTCTACTGGATATGCTTCTACATGTGCTATCAGTTTGAATTGTATAGTTAATATATATTTATTGTTCTCCTTATCTTGGTTTCAAGAACCTACTAGATCTAAATAAATTGTCTCAAATGCGCAAGATGCTCTTATTTTCATTAATGGTTCTTTGCTTCGTTTAGAATGTTTATACCTTTGACAATAGCTATACTTATTAATAAATTTGATGAAATTTTTAAACTGTTCCAGTAAAAATAATTTTTAATGTTTGGATAACCTCTATTTATTCCTACTCTCCACTTGTTGAAAATCTTCATAATTTCTTTGGAGTCTATTTGTCTCGTGTTACCTATGAGACATATTTAAATGTTCGCAATTTTTCTAAGTGTTCTAATTGTTCCAATGCATTAGTTCCATATTTGAGTTTTCACTTATTACAAAGTTGTATGAAAAATTGTTTCAGTAGCGCTCCATTTTTCTGTGTTTGAAATATACAAAAAGTTACCTTATATAAATTATTTGTGTCGGTTATATAACGTTAGATCACGGTGTCGCCTCAACAATTCCAACACCTCCAGTTGATCAAGCTATTGGTTTTTGTCATTAATAATGTTTACCTTCAATTCCAGCCGAAATTTATTTCTAATTTTCAAATTATTTTCAAAAAAATAATATCTAAATGTACAAAACATGGCTCGTAGTTTAAATCTGGCATTACAGCCGTCATCATCCTTGAAAAAGAATTATAATTATGTTAACGCACTGTTTATATTTCCGCTTAGCTTGGCTTATTTATATTGATATAATTTCGTAGGTATTGGTACTGCATGCTATTTTTATTTAATTTTTACTTGATGATTGCTTACTTGCTTGTACTTTATACGTACATTTAATTTATTTAGCAAACTTTTACCACTCTTAATTTTTATCTCACGTCTCATTGAAATCTTTTATTTACTACAATTGCCATCAAAAACTGCCTTACAACTACTTTACAGTATTCTTTCCCTTTCAGTCTGTACTACCTGCAATTTTGCGTTTTCGTTGTTAATTCTTAGATACCACGTTAATCATACTTTCCTTATGTATGATACTAAATGTACTATTGTCACTACTAGTTCAGTACTTAGTACTGTGAAGTTTGTAGGAAATATATACAACTTGTTTGGTTACCTAGATAGTAGATTATTATACGATCAATACCTCTTCTATTGTGCGTTGCCAATAAAAGTATCATTAAGTTATATATTTTTTGAATCATTGGTATGGATTGAAAAGTGTCGATTATTCGGTGCTGACAATAAGGAGAAGTGTATATTTTAATTCACCAGGTTGATCTTAACCATTAATCCAATCTTTTAAATGTGGCAACTTTCTAAACAGAAGGTAGTCAGTTTTTACTGGTGGGTCGACTGAATCAAGATCTTATATAAAATCTTTTTCCTTAGTGAGAAACCGAGGAAGTCATTCATTCATTAAATCTGACCATCAGAAAATCTTATCGGCAGTCGTTGCAACTTCAAATGCTTGATAAACTGCAGTATTCCCGTAAGTTTATCAGAAGCTTATGTTCAGGATTTCAATAAAAGGATATTTTTGAAAATGCGACAAACTTAAAAAAGACAAAACTGAAAAAAATCCAAACGCTACAACTTCGAGTGAAGCAGCCACGAGCGAAAACTTTAGTTTTGAATTGACGGGTTGTTATATTTTGACAAAACCTAGTGAAATGTTTTTGTACGAAACAGATTACGGCAGTAGTGATTCGATGTCGTTTTTAAAAAATCCATGTGATATTTAACTAACTTGTGCTACAATTTTTGAGGACAATTTTAGATATTATAAATGTGTAAAACACACATTAAAACATTATTGTTACGAATACAAGGAACATAAAATGTTTTTAATACATGATTGTCTTAAGTGCAAATTAAGTAAAAAAAATTCAAGCGGATATCTCAAAATTTAAGATGAGCAAAACCAACTAAAACAAACAACAAAAAGATATTTAAATAGCACATGAAGGTAAATACAGTGTTTGTCTTAAAAACGCTACTATGTAGTAGCCAAAATTGTCATTTTAAATTCTGTTTATACAGGGTGTCCCACGACGTTTTGACAGTCCAATATCTCGAAAACTGTTCAAATGACAAGTATGAAATTTGTCAGTTATAAACTTTCGAAACTGATGCGTATAACTACCATAAAAAGACTTCCAGTTTTCCTCTCATTTCACGTGACTCCAACATGTTTTTTAAATAGGACAACCCGTATAACATTACATTTTTTTAATATGATTATTGAAAATGCTTACTCCAGTTAGAATTAAAAGTTGTAATTACTTAATGAAAATATGTTTATTACATTAATGTTAACAATGTAATGTTTCATTGATTTCTTTGTCTGGAACTCTGTCAAGTGACGCACTTATTTGTAGAAGAGAAACTCTCTGGAATTCTCTATTTCATTCTAAAGTTCCATTTAAATAATACCCAATTATTGTTGAAATAGAGAACTACAAAAATCTAAGGAATGTAACATTAAAACAAATTTAAAAAAAACAAAAGTTTTAGATTTTGCTGAACGCAGGAACGAATTGAAACAGAAAATTCAAATTTTATTACGCGGTCCAGATCGATCGTGACGTCAAATCGTATGGTCTTTTGAGTTATTTATAAGGAAAAAAATATATAAAAACAATGCAACCAAGTAACCTAAAAACACTAATAAAACTCCAATAAACTAAGCTACGACTACGGACGTTGTCTGACATCAGACATTTTTCAAATGCTCTATAAGTATCTATAACATTAAATATTAATTACTAAAGAACTATTGATTTTTAAGACGTCATACTTTATATATCTTATTTTCTAGAATAAGGAAACAAATGTTTGATAGCTGTATAATATTTATAAATAAAATTTACTTTTATTAAATATGGAAAGGAAACGTATTTTGACAGGGGTATATTGAATTTTTGTGAATTGGGTTTTCATTTAATAATTAATAAAAAATGTAACTATAATTCAAAATATTAGAAATAAATAACCTTTGTAATTATGCTTGTTATAGGTAAAATGACCACGGCAACATTGTGTTGAAATACATGAAATTTCTATTCAGCTACAGTCCGCGCGGTCAAAGAATTCCTCGTGTCGCGCATGGATGTTCGTGCATTCGGCCGCACTCGTTAACGCAATAGCGACTGAAAGCATTACCAGTGGCGTCGGTGTAGCGTTTTCAATTATTCGTCACCAAACCACAAGAAATTTTAAAATATTTTATTTATTTGAATTACATATGAACAGTAATAGTTTAAACATTTATAAAATAAAAAAATAACCATGTTGACAAGTAATAAATTTTATATTTGAATTACAAATGAACACAACAGTTTAATTTAATTATGAAAATCAAAAAAGTATAGGTTCGATTTTTAATTATAGAAACAGAATAGGCTGTACTTTAAGAGTATTATTCAGGATTTAAAAAAATTATGATATTTCTTAGGTTATCAATTTTTACATTTCCATACACTTTGGGGAAAAGTTACTCAAACGGCGATAATTACCTACTATAATAATATTAAATACTACTAACAAATAAGTCACACAATCATTCATCACTAGACCAGCCACTTTCAGTTTCTGAATCGTCCTCCAAATTTATCACCAGTTTTTCGACTTGTCAATCAGTATATGTTCCTTTTTGTGTAGCTTAATTATTTCATAAAGTTGTGGTCTGTACATCAAAGGAGTGAACGGCATCTTTTTCTCTATTAACCACTTCGCCATATCTGCCTTTTTCGAATTACTTGTTGGAGCACGATCCACCAGAACATTATGGTACGGCGCATTATCAATAACCAAAACCGATTGTGGAGGGAAGTTTGGTAAAAGTTTCTCACGTAACCATTTTTCGTAGTTGCTACCATTCATCTCGTCGTGATAGTCTCCGCTGCTAGTTCCTGATTTAAATATTAGACTACAACCTGGTAAAAAACCAATTTCACCTCCTGCATGTACCAAAATCATTCTTGGTCCTTTGAAAATTGCAGACAGCAGTCCGTTAGTTGTGCCATCACTCCACGACGTTGATTGTGTGTGTCCACTATGAACATGTTTCGTCCATGTAGATAATTGGACGATTTAATTCTCGGTAGGATTGAATTTGTTGTAAGTAAGTAATTCTTAGAGCCCTTATATCGTTCTTCTCTATTAAAAGTTTTCTATTATTCTCAGTTCGATGCCATTGAAATCCCAGGTTTTTTTATATAACACGTAAAGATGTAGCACCACCGTGCCAACCTAAGTCATTGTGGAGTTTCTCGCGTAGAGCAGGAATTGTCACCCGTGCACCCTCGGTCTTGTGAAAATTATATACTATATTGCGAAAAAGGCTCTTTTCGAAATCTTCCAAGTCGGCCACAGGAGACGGACTGGGCGTTTCTTGCCTGGAGTTGAAAATCTTGGTTTTCCTTCTTCTGTTGGACCTTCACCCTCTTTAATAATATTTGCCACTGATCTAACAGACACTTTTGTTGCTTCAGACACGGTTTCTTTTAATTGTTTCAAGGTGGGGTGTAAGTTTTTCAAATAACTGTACACATTATATATCACCTCACGCGTTTGACCACTTATCACTTGGCCACTTTTTCCCAATGTAAAACTCATATTTCTACACTCGCATTTAAATCACAGTTGAAAACGAACTAACTAATAAAAACATTTTTGAATATTCGCTAATCTGTTGTTAATGATACTAAGAAATGTCAACTATTAGGATTTCTTTAATGAGAATTTAAGCAAATGCCATTAGCATTACATGCGCCGCAAAACTACTTATTTATTTTACTATGTATTGTGAAAGTATTTGTTGTTTATACATATCTGTCTAATAAATTTGAGTATTATGAGCTTTAAAATTCACATAGGACACAAAATGGTTCACTGTCGTTTTGTTGCAATAATTGTAATAAAGTTAAATTAACAAGTACGTACGTAAATTAATAACAGAAATAAATAATTAATTAGTGTAATACATGATAATAAACGGAACGCGATTTTGGTGCGCTTAAGAGACTTGAAGTTGGACGAATGCGCATCCAACGTTCAGGCATTCTTTGGCCGCGCGGAGTGTATGAATTACATCGGATAATTGTTTACGACATTAAATGTTGGTTAAGGGTATCAATTATTCGTCAATGCCAGATCATACACTACATCCATGTTTTTCGGTTGAATTGAATCTCTTTATACTTTGTACTCTTTAGTAGTAGTAGTAAGCAATCAAATTTTCGATAGGCTTTCTAAAGCTTAATATAGGTAATCTAAAACCCTGATATTGTACAAAATAATTTGATTATCACTAGTGTGTATTCCCAAAGGTATAAAATTATAAATACGCTAATCTGTACATTTACACAGTGAATGATCGCAATGCAGTAACTGATTTGAATATTAAAATAACGTCTTATTTATTACTATCTTTAATAAATAACATATTACAAAATTACGCAAACGTAAATCAAATTATAGTTTTATTTCGTACAACAAAGTAATTAGAAAAAGAATAAATAATGCAATAGTCTTTCAGCGTTTAACTAAACTGAAACAACTTTACAACTAAACTATACATCTACAAATTAAATTGCAACTTATGATTTTCTAACAACGTGAGCGACATTTATTTTCTCCTTTAAGTTATACAGAAAGCGCATCAAAATCAAATTAGAGTCGAAATAAAATTCATAACAAAACAATAAATTCTCATTTCGTTAGTAATAAGATATGCCATACCTTTAAGACGTCTGCTTGGCTCTCAAAAACCTATTATCTTTAGTGTTTGTGCTTTGACAGATAAATAATTGCTCACGACAGTTCAATGGCGAATACTATGAATATATTAAATAGATGCGTCAATTAGTGAGCGTTGGTAACGGTTCTACCTATATTCATAATGTGATATGCTTACCATTCAAATTATCCTACATTTTGAATGTTTCCCAAATGTAGCCCATTTGCTATTAACAAACTGCTTTCGTGATGTTAGTTCCAGAATAATATACTTGTGTAAATTTAAAGAAGCTAATAGATTTATACAATTCAAAGTCAAATACAAATTTCGAATCATACTAGAAGATTATGTGCTGCGCTAGCGAAAATTTGTTTGGTATTAAATGCTTGAAAAAGTTACAAAGGGAGATTAGGTACACAAAAAATTTATTTGGCTACTATACGATACTTAATTACATTGTACAGTCACAGCGCAGTTTCTATTACATTTTAGTATGTTGAACGCTAGAAAAAATATAATTAATATGCCATTTTCTGGTATCCAGCAGGATCTAAAAAATAATTTACTAAAATATTGCGCAGTTTAATCGAAATGACACTAGAAGTTCTTAATGCTGAAACAAGGCGGTTTGTTGACTGTCCTGTAAATTTTGTTTCATTATTTTAGGTTATCAAACTGATTTGCATACCACTATATTAAATATAAATTATTAAACAATTTATTATGTTTATTATCATACAGTATAAAATTATGTATACTCTTACAATTGCATATGTACCTATACCGCGTTAATTGTATACCGCAATAACTACTGGTTAACCAAAGTGTTACAAATTAAAAATCATGATATTTCTTTCTATGTGCCATTACATTGGCTTTGGTGTAAATGCCTTAAATTTATTGTAAATATCAATATAAATTTTTCATAGTAAAATCAAATTCGCCACAAGGCTCCTTTTCGTTCGTAATAGTGTAATTTACTAAAATCGATGTCCACCATTGTGTGTGACATTTATAACAGGTACGTTATGACAGTGTTTTAATATTTGAGTATATGAAACAAAATTTTCTTCTCGATGTTGGCACAACCTACAAAGTTCTTTGTTGATGTAAAAGCGAATATACACATTTGTATCTGAATTGTGTATATATTTAAAAGTAACAACTTCTTTTATATGAATTTATAATGTGAATACATGATAAACTAAAACACACACATGCATACACGTACGCACACTCATACGCACACTCACACTCACACTCACTCTACACACACACTCACACTTACTCTCACACTTACTCTCACACTCACACACACACCCACACTCACGCACGCACACAAACACATTCACACGCACACTCACTCTCACACTCACTCAACACACAGTCACACTTACTCTCACACTCCCAATCACATTTCAACTTCCTCTTCTACTCACTCTCACACATAGCCACATTCACACTCACATCCACATCCACACACACTGACACCCACACACATCTCCATACTCATATTCACACTCACTCTCACAACCATACCCACACAAACTCACCCTCACACTCACACTCACATTCACACTCACACTCACACTCGCACTCACACCCACTGTCACATTCACGCTCACACACACTCACACTTACACTCATACTCACGCTCACACTCACTCTCACACACATTCAGACTCACACTCACACGCACACAAACGTCCACAGGCGCACACATTGACTCCGACACAGACACACACACCCGCAGACAGGCACAGACACGGACACGGACGCAGACGCGGACATGGACACGGACGCAGACGCGGTCACGGACACGGACGCGGACACGGACACAAACACGAACACGGACACGAACACGGACACGTACACGAACACGGGCACGTACACGGACACGGACACGAACACGAACACGGACACGGACACGGACACGGACACGGCACGGACACAGGCACGGACAGGCACGGACACGGACACAGACACGGCACGGACACGGACACGGACGAGGACACGGACACAGACACGGACATAGACACAGACACAGACGCACAGAAGACAGAACAGCACGACACGACACAGACACGAGACACAGACACAGACACAGACACAGACACAGAACAGACACAGACACAGACACAGACACAGACACAGACACACAGACACAGACACAGACAGACACAGACACAGACACAGACACAGACACAGACACAGACACAGACACAGACACAGACACAGAACACAGACACAGACACAGACACAGACACAGAACACAGACACAGACACAGACACAGACACAGACACAGACACAGACACAGACACAGACACAGACACAGACACAGACACAACAGACACAGACACAGACACAGACACAGACACAGACACAGACACAGACACAGACACAGACACAGACACAGACACAGACACAGACACAGACACAGACACAGACACAGACACAGACAGACACAGACACAGCCACAGACACATAAACACACACAGGCACTTAAACAGACACAGGCACATGCACAGACACAGGCACAGACACAGGCACAGGCACAGACACAGACACAGATACAGGCACAGACACAGGCAGAGACACAGGCACAGACGCAGATACAGACACAGACACAGACACAGACACAGACACAGACACAGACACAGGCACAGACACAGACGCAGACACAGACACAGACACAGACTCAGATACGTGCTTCCGATTTACGATGTTCGACGGTCCGAAATCTGTTCTCATTGGTTAGTTTTAAAACATGTTTTGGCGGTAAAATCTTTCCGATATACTTTCAACTTTCATCAGACGTCGGATCGAGTTGAATGTAGTTTAACTTTTCCCGATGTCGGAGCTATTCCAACCTCACTTTTAGTACTAGTACAGTTTGTGTTTACAATGGGAAGTATGAGTTTGTATATTAGAAATGCTATCAGTATAGTTTTGGCATACTTGTGTTTGCTTTGATTAATAAGAAAAAAGAGAAGACCACGCAAGTACTGGATTCGTAACATTTTTACAAACCGCAAATTACAAGGAGCCTATCATAATTTATTAAAAGAAATGCGACCCACTGACCCAGAAAAACATTTCAATTATTTAAGAATGTCAAGTGAAGATTTTGATAAATTATTAGATATTGTAGGTTCAAAATTAGAAAACCGTATTGCCTACGAGAGCCCATTTCACCAGATGACAGGTTAGCATTAACGTTAAGGTAACAAATATTAGACAATGGTATTATCATTTATTATACCTAACTGCGTGGTTGATTTTAAAGGTATCTTGCAAGTGGGGACAGCATGGTTTCCATATCTTATGCTTTTCGGATTGGTGTTAGCACCGTAACACAAATTATACAAGAGACTTGCAATGTTCTATGGGACAGCTAGCACAAAAATGTTTTATTGACACCCAACGAAGCTTCCTGGATGCAAGTAGCAAAAGATTTTTATGCATGTTGGCAACTTCCCCATTACACAGGTGCTTTAGATGGAAAACATGTCATAATTCAGGTAAATATTAATGATGTTATTTTTAAATTTTCTAATTTTTAATGGTAGGCACCGGCACATTCTGGATCAACATTTTCTAACTATAAAGGGTGCCACAGTCTTGTTTTATTAGCATTATCTGATGCTCATCATAAATTTACACTGGTTGACATTGGTGCAGAAGGACGTCATAGTGGTGGTGATATTTTCAGAAATTCTGATATAGGTAAACTATTACCCAGCAATACCTTGCATTTACCACAATCTTCGCCTATAGAATATTCAGGTGATCCAATTAACTATTATATAGCAGCCGATGAAGCATTTCCTTTAACTCCAAACATTAAGCGTCCTTATCCTGGGCACTACTTGCCGAGAAATAAAAGGATTTTTAACTACAGGTACTATTTTTTATTATCACAATTATTTTTTATGTATACTAGCTGCCTACCATTTCTAGAGTATGTTGAGGCCGGCGAATAATTGAAAATACGTTAGGAATTCTCGCTTCAAGGTGGCGTATTTTTCAAAGCCAATAATATCAAGTTTGTCTATTGCAAAAGTATCATTAAAGCTACTGTGTGTTTACGTAACTGGTTGATGATTAACGAGTCTAACATCGACAACAAACTAAAACGTTACTGTCCTACATCTTTTATAGATACAGAAGACAAAGATGGATAACTTATTCACGGTGAATGGCGCAGTGCCAATTTTGTAAATAATAACTTAATGCCTACACATCGTGTAAGCGCCAATATGTTCTCACAAAATGCTTGTTTATTGAGAGAAAGACTAACTTCATTTTTCATGCTTGACGGTGCTATTTCATTCCAATGGAATAAAGAAACATTACATTACTTACAATATAATAATAAAATATGCGAGTTATTTATAATTTATTTTATACACATCCTTGACAAATAATTTTCACTTCCATCGTATGCCATTTGCAAAGTGCTGGTACGTTTTAACCTTTTCTTTAGATTCTCACTAGGTGTTGGGTTTGGACTGGATGCTGTGCACTCGGTGGTGTTAGATACGTGCGAAATCGTACTGAAATAATTTATACAAAATTACCGACAATTCTACAGCGGTTGTTGCCTGACGTACGGGCGATATTCCAAGCTGTTATTTAAAAAAGACATGATGTCAAAAAACTACCACTTTTTCTTCTTCTTTTTTGCTTCGGTGCCAGACTGGGTGTAAGACTCGTGCCCCCTTAAGACGAACGTACGTGTCTCTTAAATTTTGCCATTACTTAATTAAAAAGCTAACAGAGTACTGTTCTTGTTCTACAAAAGAATATGTACAACATCCATATATATAATCAGATCATTAAAACTTAAACGTTGCAATTGGTAACTTACCACCCAACTGTTTATAAATTTTCAGCCATAAATTATCCCTAATACTTTTGAATCTTTCTTTAAGAGGCAAACGGGAGTTCCATAAAAGTGGCCGAATTTGCACCAAGCTTATGATCACTTCCTCTAAAGTAATATTATCTACTTCACTCGCATCCTCAAGCACATCATCGTTATTATCCTGCAAACATTATAAACCCATTTAAACTGCTGTCTGTAGCTAAAATTGTCTTTTACTTTCCAAAGCTGTATTTTCATCCGAGTCTATCTTCAATAAATTAATAATATTTAACACCACAAAACAATAACATAAATTTAACACGTGGAACACTTCCGCAATCTCGCTAATAAATTGAAGGTTATAAACACATGCTCAACTTGGCAAATTTAAAACCAATGCTAACAACCCACAACATTGCAATATCCAGTTACCCATAAATCACCCAAAAAATACCGGACAAAACCATACGAAATTCGGATACATGTGAAACGGAAAATTTTATCCGAAATATAATTCTTCCGATTCGTACATCGCACATTGGAAATCGGATGCATATGAATTAGGCAGATGTTGGATTAGGCTCGGTAAATATGTTGTGGTAAGATGCATTATCAACCACTAACACAGAATTAGGCTCGTGATTCGGTCAACCACTTAATATGATTCTTAGAATTCATGTCGTCATGCTAATCTCCTGCCTTTAATTCCGATTTAAACATCAACAATGCATTTGGTACAAATCCTTTAGCACCACCACAATGTAACACTATTAGGCGTTGTCCTTTTGAAACAGGTGCTTTTGCTCCCTTGTCACTGCTTTCATACCATCCATGCAAACTCCTATGTGAACTGTGCAAGTATGATTCGTCACTATAAATGATGTTTCTGCCCTCTTCTCTGTGCTTTTTCAATTTTCTTAAAAATTTGGTTCTTTTCGCCCTTATTGCGAAAGTTTCCACCAACAGCTTCCTGTTGTCCTTAGTCTTCTGCCATTTGAAACCCATTTTTTCACAATCGATCGAAAGCTGCTTAATTTTCCCCTTAAATGTATCCCTTCTTCTTGGACAGCTGCGAACACATCTTGCATTGTTGGTTTTTGCTTTTGGATGTACACAAAATTGTAAATTACTCTTCGAATAACTTCTTCATCAAACTTGTCGATGGTTGATCTAGGTGCTGGTTTGTTTATTACTTTACGAGGTGAACCAAATGTACTTCCTTCAGGTTTCGATCTGCCTTCCTGTGTAATGCGTTTAATTGTTTTTCTGGATATGCCTGTTGCTTCTGCTAATCTTTCATACACACAATCGACAGGGATAATAAAATCCTTTGATTCTTTTTTTCGCTTAATAAATTCATACAGTTTATAAATAATTTCACGAGCTTGCCTGTTAACAACTATTCCACTCATGTTCAAAACGTTTACTTGTCAGTTTGGACAACAAATAACGATGAAATAATAAAAAGTGTCTTGAAAAAGACAGATTTTGTGTAAAACAGAAGGAATAAACTCAAGCGGCAACGTACGAATACAACGAACAAAGCGAATGACTACATTTATAAGTTAAATAGTAGCATATTTGTCGAATACTGCGAGGCGTTTGAATCATATGCGCATGGAGGGGCGATTGTCATGACATTTTGAAACTACTATATCTCGATTTTTAAATCTTCAAGATAAAATTGCATTATCATGCACGGCATTCTATGTATTTTACTTCATTGACAAATGGGGACCTTCCCAATTACAGGGCCTTCCGACTGTCAGGGGATTTCCCTATTAAATATAATGGTATATTCAACAATGTAATTAAAAGTAGTTGCATACCTTGTGCAGGGAAGAAACTTAAGGTACGACATTCATTGGAACAGAAAATGAAATCGAGTTGCGCAAAGAACAAAATTGATGTGTCTCAATACTAATTACGGACAATAATAATATATACACAGAGAATCGTAATTATGTACACTAACGAGAAAATAACGACATAAAATTTAATTATTGAAAGAAAAATGAAATGTCTTAAAATACCAAGGTAATGTAAGTATATTTACCAATAATAACACTAATTCAAAACTTAAATTATAGTATCGATAGAATTGGCACGTTATAAAATTAAGAAATCCATTTAACACGGTAACAATTTAACAAATTCCGAAAATATCGCATTTTCAATGTTAGGGTCTAGATAGTAAAATATTTCAAACGGATCTCAAATGACATCTAATAATTTCTGTAACGTAAATTAAATTGTTACAATAGGGCCAAATAGACACACATTTGCTTAAAATAGAATTTAGAAAAAAATATTATTGATGTTCAATTTCAAAGAATGACAATATTCTTCACCCTGAGTTACAGGTTTAGTCTCAGTCTTAAAGTATTATTCATACATGACCCATTCGCATGATTTACATATACATTCCCTTGCATAAAATATAATAATTCTTATCTTTTTCTTTTTTAATATTTAGGGTGAACAATAAAGTGCATTTCACGAATAATTAGACCTCTATAATATGGCTGCCATTCCACTATGAACAACATCCAATTATAAAATAACTAAAATGCTATAAGTGTAACACTGTAATGAAAGGGATATTTCAGTTGGCTACCCTGAACCGCATTTTCCATCCTTTCCTACAACCTTATAATAGCAAAAGACAAATATAATAACAAATACGACCTTCAAACGTCTTAAAATATTATTTGCCAACTCAGTAGCGTATCACGCGAAGAGGTAACTTAGGTTAGTAAAATTGAAAATTTTTCAATTAAATTAATTATTGTAAGAAATAAACATCGTTAAAATAAAGGAATGTTCCAAACAAATATCATTATTGTTAAGAATTTCTGAAAATTTACCATTACTAATTCGTAATTAATGTTGAAACTGCAAATTAGTCCATTAGCATAATGTGAATTAGAAATCATTAATGACCACTTGCTTTGCTTATAAATGTGGAATCAATTTTCCATTTTGTCATTATACTGTAAACAATAATTTGTAACGGTTGTAGTGATTGTGTAGTTTTTATACTAAAATGGAAGAAAGTTTTGTTTTAACTGAAGACGAGAACTTTATTGAAAATTTGCACAGTTATAGTGCAACTTCGGTAAGATTATACAATATTTTCTTAATTGTCATATTTTAACTGTTATTATTACAGCGTAAATTATATATATCCGTAAAAAAGTCTTCAGAAGCACAAGCAATAATTGTAAATAATTTACTACATACTTGTTCATTTTTTTTTAAATTTGTATTAAAATAGTTAAAATAGTATATAATAATAATACTATGTGAGCGTGGTGATAGCGAATTTATTAATAATAAATTTATTCAAATAAGTTTTTCACTTTTTTTTATATGACAAAAGGTACTACGCCAATGAGTACTCCCGCGATTTATTTGATGACAAATTTAAATGGCGGCCATATTGCAGAGGTCTAATTACTCGTGAGATGCACTATACCAAACGGCACTCAGTTTCGTGGGTATAAGTGCATTAACATAGACTACATTATAAATTATATTGAAATATACGGAGTGTTCCGAATTTATGTAGCATATCACATTTGCGATTTTTTAATGGAACACTATGTTTCTTCATCCCATTTTCAACTGCACGTAAAAAATGTGCCAACTTTTGAAAAAAGAAAAGATTTCCCATAACTAAATGTAGGCTTTATTATAACACGTGTCTATTAATGATTGCAGCTGACGTCATGTCAAATCTAGGAAATTTCTTTGCTTGGTATTTGCAACACTGAGAATTATATTGTAAAATCAATCGGTTTCTACCTTTTTTACCATAGTCTCACGTGTTTGTTTTTCATTAGCTTTTATTATAATTTATCCGTTCAATCTTCATTCCTGTATTAATTTTTCGTTATATTCACAATCAGTTATTTTCGTAACTTGGAAAGATTAAAGTCAATATTTATAGAAATAGAATGCATAATTTAGATAAATTAATGGAAGCAGTTGAACACGAGATTCAGGCTATTACACGGGAAGAAAACATGAAGCGGAGAATTAATTTATGTCTACAGCATCAGGGTCATCATTTTCAACATTTTTTGTAATTATACTAATTTAATGAAAAATGTTTGTTTGTATTTTTGTCATAACAACAATTTTAAAATTTATTTTGTTAAATAATTGTAATTCGCAAATATTGGTAATAAACATTTCCAACAGTAGGGGTATTCTGTTTAATTTTAACAAACCATGTTTATAATTACATCAAAGGTGAACTACCCCACGGGATGCTAATGCCAATCGTTGCGACCGAAATGAAGTGTAGTTGTACAACCTAACCAAAATTTGCTACATGACGTCAGCTTCAATCGTTAATAGACACCCGTTACAATACTTTCTTTGAAAACCTTATACTATTCAAACAAACACACATAACACAGATTCTTAGGCAATATAATTGATATTATACCGTATACACTACATGTGATCATTGTATCTTCACTACTGAGGGTGTTTTCTACTGTGGTTTATAAGTTGCTTTTATTAGTTGGTCATAATCTTATTAATTTAAATAAAACATCCTGTATTTTAATACAATTTTGAATTTGACTTAAAAACAGGTCCACCGTGTTAAGGGTTCCTTATACTCATGCGTAGTTGTTTTTGAGATAACACAATTTTTTTGAAAAACAAATTAAGATAAAATTATAAATGAGATAAGCAAATATAATCATGGAACATTTTGTTTTGAAGTCTTAAGATCGAATGGAACTATTCAGAGCTGTGAAGTAGTATTGACATTTTTTTTCTTGAAAATTGCAATTTTTGACTCACAAGTGTTATCAAATTTGTTCTTTCATAACTATTATAAACCTAACATTTCCATAATGTGATATATTTCAATTTCTTTGATAATTTAATTAAATGGTAGTAAAATGTTTTGGATACAACCGTTCCAACCAATCCGATTTAGATAAAAATTACGGGCACTATGTAGTTCAGATGGTTATTGTTACAAATTTTTTGTTTATGTTGGTAAGGATAACAATTCCATTCCAGCTGTGCTGGAAGGTTCCCAAGTCATTTTAAATCTTTTGGAAGTCATTCAAAATCATCATGTTCGTGTTAACTTTTTTTACAAATCGAGTTAAATTTATTTGAAATCGATCAGGTTTCAAGCTACAAGAGCAATGAAAGAAATAGAACTAAAAATGCCCCCATCTAAAGTCTAAAGATCAAGGCATTTAATTACAGACTTGACAAAAATGAACAAGGGTTGATCCTAAATGGTATCAAGTGTGCTACAATAGACACATATTTTGACACCATTGAACCACTAGATAAGGTCTAAATCGAGGCAACATAATGTAATTAAAACTTATAATAAACACATTGAGGGGTATTGACCACCACAATTGGTTGGTTTGAAAAATACAATTCTACTCAAAGATAAAGAATAGTATTGGCCTCTAATTGTAAAAAATGAATATGTCGATAACAAATGAATAGAGTTTATACAGAAAGGTTCATGGAACTACTTCATTGTCTAGCTTAGATATTAGAAATGTAACAAGGTTTTATTTGAATCTAGAACACTATAGGGCACAAGAAACACTCAGTGTTCACAGAGTTTTACCTGATGTACTCCTAACAATGTAATATTTTAATTTACACAAAGAGGAACAATAAGTTTAATAAAATACTTACAATAACACGGTAAATCTTCACAATTTTCAACTTGTTTAATGCATTGTTTTCAACGAAACCTAGCAACGCCTACTGCTGCTTGCCAGAGCACGCTAATTAAATCTAACTATTCCTCATGTTCACAACCTAATTATTTTTCCTTATTTCAATTTAAGTGTGAAAAACGTCTGAAGAAAAAATAGTATATTTTATGCGGTGCAAAGTGACTTTTTGTGGCTCATCTGTATTTGCCGAACGCACGTAGATTCGCCACAAAAAGTGTCACTTTAGCTCCTTATAAAGTAATATACTATTTTCGTCAAGCATATAATAACAACTATATTACTTTCGGCAACACAGGTCGTAGAAATAACCTATTATTTTACTAGTACAATAATGAGTTTTCATTATTGTACTAGTACAACAGTAATGAGAAACGATAGCAACGCCTGATTATGGGCGTTGTAATCCAGTAGGTAGGAACTGTCATTTTAATACTTATTTAATTTGAAGTTTATCAGTTTTGAACATTTTATTGCAAAAGTGTCTCAGGAATTACAATGTACACCTTCAGAATTAGTCAAAGTAGCTAATTCCAGTATTGAAACACTAATTCCAATGAAGACGCGCGAAGTGTATGACATTGCATATGAAAAATTTTTAAAATGGACTAAAGAACATAATGTTTAAAAGTATACGAAAAATGTTATGATTGCTTTCTTCACGCATTTGTCAAAAAAATACAAAAGTTCAGCACAATATTCAATAGTTAAGACTGAATTAAATATCAAACATAATGTGAACATGGATAATTATACCAAATTAACGGCATTTTTGAGACGACAAGGGAAAAATTATATACCGAAAAAATCAAAAGTATTTACAAAAAACCAATTTGATAAATTTCTTCAGGATGCACAGAATGCTGTTTATTTAGTAGCAAAGGTTTATTATTTCTTTTTATTATTTTAGTTATTTAGTTTATTATTATTATATTTATTAAAACGTTGCCAATAATATCCTTTCGAATACCAATATTTAAATTGACAACAATTAACGTATTACGAACATAAAATACACATGCCGCGAAAGCTCAGCATTAGAGGATCTGTCTTCAGCCGCGGAGGTCGGCGGTTCAAACCACCGCGCAGACTTTTTTTTATTTATTTGACGTTTGTTTTTAGGTTGTACTAACATTTGGAGTCGCAGAAGCCTGCAGATGTAATGAACTCGTTCATTTAAAGTATAGCGACATCCAAAACTTAATTTAAATGTAATTTTAGTAAATACCTCAAATACAAAAAACAACGGTCGTTCACTATAATGGGTGATTTCTATTTGAATTTGTTCAAACAGTATACTGCACTTCGTCCGAAGTATATGAACATGGAGCGATGTTTTATTAAATACCAGAACGGTAAATGTCACCGTGTGATAATGGGTATACATAAAATTTCAAACGTACATATAGACGTCGCTAGACTTTTGAAATTAACAAATCCTCATGAATATACGGGACATTGCCTTCCGAGAACTTCTGCAACGATTTTAGTTGACAACGGTGGGGACATTACTGTCTTAAAATGACGTGGTGGGTGGAAAACCACCAGTGATCCTGGAGGGTACATACAGGATTCTATTTACGACAAGAAACAAACGGCACAAAAAATAGATCAACAAAGTACGAGTTCTGAAATTAAAGAGAAACACATTCAGAAAACCTTTCAAATGAAAATATTTCTAACATAATAAACGTCGACAGACACCTTACTAATGGTAACATGTATACCATTGACAAAATTCTGAATGTCGAGGCCGAAAGCAGAGGCAAATGGTCTAAATATAAATCATTGTAGTATACAAAACTGCACCTTTAATATTACAATTAATAAATAGGATATATAGGTAAGCCATAATTGTTTTTTCTCATTTTATCAATTGAATTAGTAAATAGTTGTCCTCTATTTTTTGCTGCATATACTTGAATTATCTTTACGCTTGAAGGAAAAATAGTATACATTACTCTGAGAAGAAGGTTTCATTATTTGTGTTTCGCTCAGATTACACGATTACACTGCCGAAGTTTAAACTTCTGAGCTCACACATAATAAGCGCCTTCTGCTCCTAGTAATATAATATACTATTATTTACAGATGACAGATTAAGGTTTTCATGTGAACAAAGTTCATTGCAAAAACATACATATAGGTAAGACGTTACCATTATCATTCTTTACCTTTTTGAATGAAAATATGCAAAATTAAAAGAATGGGATTTTATATACATATATATATATATATATATATATATATATATATATATATATATATATATATATATATATATATACATATATATATATATATATATATATATATATATAACACGTTAGTGCTACCGTTACCGTATCAATTACCGTTACAGTTACTGTTGATTATTACTCTTTTAGAAAATACGTAATGGTGATGTTGTTAGAAATTTGATTTTTTTCTTACTAAATCTTAGTAAGTCTTTTGTGCTTAAGGTTCAATAAGCTTAATTCAATAACTGCATTATATTTTCAGCCATGAAGGAATAATTACAACAAACATGGCCCTAGGCGCGCGCGGGCGCGTGCGCACGTAGGCATGTGCGCGTGTGTGCGTGTGTGTGCGTGTGTGCGAGTGTGTGCTCGTGTTTTTTTTATAATTGTGGACCGTAACAAGCTAAACTTGGCCTATCGTTCTAACGTACTCAGGAACACTTAAGAGGATGGATAAAGGGACATTGAATTGCCAAGAGATGCCTATGAACAGCTACCATAAATTTTTTCATACCATAAGTGAAAGGAAAACAGGAACTAGGGAGATCTTTCCAGAATTTAGAAGCCGTGTAGAAGAATGTGGATTGCGACCGTTTGGTACGACAAGTGGAGGTTTGTACTGCTAAGGTAGCCCGAGATGGTATCAAAGAATTTAATTCAGCAGTGTAATATCCATTGTAATACCAATAATACAAACAAAGAACTGAAACGATTCTTCTATGCTCAAGAGACTGTATGTCAAAAGTTAATCACGTGTCATTGATAAGTCAATCGGTCTCTTTTGAATACGATCAACGATATCGAGATCGAGATCGAGATCGTTTGGGCCTTATATAGCAGAAAGAGTTGTTGGGGGGTAAAGTACTGCTTAGATCTGTACAAAAAAAACCTATTACGAGCAGCTTTTTTGGTAGCTGACAGAAGATGGTCAACTCATAATAGATTTGAAAATAATCATTCCCAACAGAGCATAATAGAGTCTGAAAACTTAAGATCTGAGTCATTCATACTTGCAACAGAAAATGATCGATTTTTTTTGTCGGACACAAGGCAACTCTGAGTTTTGTTAACATTAAATTTAACGATTATTGCTTCCCCATTCGAGAATACATTGAATGTCTTTGTTGATTGAATTTGCCATTTCAGCTTTAATGTCTTGAAACATAGAAGGTAGATTACCAATATGAGTAGACTCAGATGAACTATAATGAAGAGTGCTGTCGTCAGCAAAGGTATGGACTGGATTAGTTGTTGAGTAAATAAAGTCATTAATGTATAGTAGGAAAAGTGTAGGCGCTATAATATCGCTGTGGCACGCCCGCGTTAATGCTAACTTCTATTGACATCAACTACGACCCGTATTCATCTTTTATCAAGGAAACTAGAAACCCAGTTGATGAGCGTATCGTTTCACCCAAACAAGGTGAGTTTGGCAAGTAAACATTTATGCCAAGCTTACTCAAATGCCCTTCAGCCATATAAAGCGACAACTGTTTCACCAGATTGTTCTATTGTATTACTACAAACTTGGCTTACATGAATGAAGATCACGTGTGGAACGACTCTGCCTAAACCCATATTGGTGGTCACTAAGGAGCTTGTTAGTTTGAAGGAACCAAAGCAGTTGCTGATTGATGACTTTTTCCATGATTTTAGATAAAATGGAAGTGATGGCAATTGGTCGGTAGTTCGAGGGATCGGTCTTATCGCCTTTTTTTCAATTGAAATGGAACATTTTCCAGAATTCAGATACAAGGAAATAGAACTTAGATAGGACTGGTACTAGTTTAGGTCAATATTCCTTTAAGACAACAGCTGGGATACCGTCTGGTAGCAGCTACACATACGTCAAAAGATGTCCGGGGAGGCGGGATGAAGATGTACCAATGCTTTTACTAATGGCGATAGCTGAAAACCCAAATTTACAACTACCCAAAGGCATTTTCGTTGTTCAAACAATTTTTTAGCTTGAGTGATGACACTTTTGCAGATATTTCTAGCACTAACGTCTACTGCATGACTCTCAACCGTTTTATTAGATTTCCAATTAATATAAGACTTATTTTTCAAAGATGTTGCATCAGCACAAGTCCTATTGAACCAGGGTTGGGAACTTGAATGACCGATACGGTTCTGTTTTTTGGGAATGTATAACTGTCCATGAGGATGACTTCAGATACTGAAATGGCAATGTTCGAAGAAGAGGACGATTTAAATCAATATTCACGCCATGGAAAGGTTACAAAGAATTCTCGTAAATCACTCCATCTAGCTAACTTAAAACACCACAAGGTTCTACTAGCGTTGCGAATAATAGCGGAATTAGGGACAGTAGAAATTATTTCTATTAGACAATAGTCAGATTACATAGACCTAGAGGGAAAATAATGGAACTTTTATAAACAAGTGGATTTGATGTATGAAAGAGATCTAGAAGATGTGGAGTATGAGTTGGGTTATCAGGGATTCTTGTGGGTTCAGAAATCATTTGCGTGTGACCACAAGCAATAGCAAATATTTCTGCTCTATGACAAGGTGGATTAGTAATAGATGAAAATTGAAGCCAATTAGAGTTATGAACATTGAAATCTCCTACAATTCGGATATCGCAAGATGGAAACTGAGACAGAAGATAGTCAACTTTCAAACTAAGGTAATCGAAGAAGTCTTAAAAGTTACTGTTATTCGGAGACCGATAAATGCAGCATTAAAATTTCACAAATTTAAGACCAGAATGTTTAAACCAAATCACGCCGAAATTTTTATTTTCCAAGGAAGGAATCCTCTTGCAAGTAATGCTGTACTTGATATACGCCTCCTTTATATAGAAAGTTAGAGTGAAATTTGTATTGGGGATATTGCAATTCGGGTGACTCGAAACTTTCAGAAAGAAACAAAATGTCAGGTTGTAGTTGTTCAATATGTTGCTGAACATCATTATGATTAGACCTGGTAACGCGAATGTTGCAACATTGAACCTGAGTGTTAGAAATTTCCATGAAAGAGGTCGCTTAGGCACTGCCCTCCCGGACCTCCGAACGGGGCAAGATTTTACGTCCGGTATTTATTACCCTACAAACCACAGCCATCTCTTTTGTAACTTTTAATTTTGGACTTTCAATCCGATAGGAAGACAGCGAGGGTGACAAGGAAAAATAAGGATGAGAATAAATTAAGGATGAAGAAAGGGTGACCGACAGCCGTTACCGAGCTCACAAAATCGGAGACCCAATATTAAGAAGCGCAAGGTAAAGGTGGTGGTACCCGTCCGGCTGGCATGGGGTAAACATGTCTCCCTCCTGATTATTTGCACGTGTGTGCGTATGTGCTTGTGTGCGTGTGTGCGTGTGTGAGTGTGTGCGTGTGTGCGTGTGGTGTGTGGTGTGCGTTGTCGTGGTGTGTATGCGTGTGTGCGTGTGTGCGTGTGTGTGTGCTGTGTGCGTGTGTGCGTGTGTCGTGTGCGTGTGTGCGTGTCGTGTGCGTGTGTCGTGTGCGTGTGCGGTGTCGTGTACGTGTGCGTGTGTGCTGTGTGCGTGTGGTGTGCGTGTGGTGTGTGCGTGTGCGTGTGGTGTGCGTGTGCGTGTGCGTGTGCGTGTGCGTGTGCGGTGTGCGTGTCGTGTGCGTGTGTGCGTGTGCGTGTGCGTGTGCGTGTGCGTGTGCGTGTGCGTGTGCGTGTGCGTGTGCGTGTGCGTGTGCGTGTGCGTGTGCGTGTGCGTGTGCGTGTGCGTGTGCGTGTGCGTGTGCGTGTGCGTGTGCGTGTGCGTGTGCGTGTGCGTGTGCGTGTGCGTGTGCGTGTGCGTGTGCGTGTGCGTGTGCTGTGCGTGTGCGTGTGCGTGTGCGTGTGCGTGTGCGTGTGCGTGTGTGTCGTGTGCGTGTGCTGTGTGTGCGTGTGTGCGTGTGTCGTGTGCGTGTGTGTGTGCGTGTGCGTGTGTGTGCGTGTGCGTGTGGTGTGCGTGTGCGTGTGCGTGTGCGTGTGTGTGCGTGTGTGCGTGTGCGTGTGCGTGTGTGTGTGCTGTGTGTGTGCTGTGCTGTGCGTGTGTGTGCGTGTGTGTGCGTGTGCTGTGCGCGTGTGTCGCTGTGTGCATGTGCGCTGGTGTGCGCTTGAATGCGCATGTATGCTCACGTGTGTGCGTGTGTATTTCATGATTAATTATACAAAATGTATACGTTCCGATAACAATTACATTGGGAAACCTTCTGTAAATTCTTAACCAATTGAATGAATAATCATCACAGCATTGCAATAATTAACATATATGTACAAGCAAAATTCGAATTAGATAAAATAGGTTATGTTTCAATATATCCTAACAATTAAAGTATTTCTTTAAGTAGAAACAGAAAATAATGAATTCTTTATTGGATTTGTTATGGTTTGACTGGAATTTGGTAGGTAAGTCAAGTTTTTTGTTTTAATGCTTTTACCATTTTTAAATTGAAGCTTTTCTCAAATTTGCACCACGATTATAATGTAATTAAATTTTGTTAGGTTTGTTTTCTGATTGTTTTCTGGGTGTACTGGTCATCTTCAAGGCGGTTTAAGTATTTGCCTATTATTTTCTAATTTAAAGGATTAAATTAACTGTTTGCTGTTAGCTGCTCAAGCGTCGTTGATTTATTTTTCGATTTCTTCAGGGGCTACAAAGTTAAATAATTAGTTATAATAATGGAAATAATAACAAGAATTAAAGGAAACTTACTGCCATTGAATTTGCAAAATTCTAGTTGACATATTGAAATTGTCATCACCCTTGGTGCAAAGGTACTCTACATAGAAAGGCCACCATCTTTTCTCAACAAAAAAACTATTTTGAATGTAGACTGAATGAAGAACAGCAACTAAACGTACCATTACAAACAGAAGAACATCTCAGAAACGCAGTCGAACACATTACCCAAACTATACAGGAATCTGGCTGGTAAGCTACTCCGAGTGAACTAGGAACAAAAGCAATCATAGGCTGTCCAGTACTGGTTAAAAGAAAGTTGCCGAAAAAAAGGAGAGTGAGACGCCGACGGCAAACCACTAGAGCACCGATAAACAAAATCTAAACAGGGCTGCAACTGAACTCAAACAATTACTCCAAAACTTAAAAAACCAAGCAATATAACATTATCTGGAGAATTTATCTTCCACTGGAGCATCCGACTACTCGTTGTGGAAAGCCACTAAGAAAATAAAAAGAAGATCTATACAGCACACTCCACCTCTCCAAAAAGCAGATGGAACATGGACAAGAACTACTTCAGATAATGCCGTCGCATTTTCCAGTCACCTATTAAACTTTTTGTATCCTACCCTGCCGAAACTATACCAGAAGAAGAAAACGAAATCCACCAAACTCTGACAGCACCATTTCAAATGAGTATTTCATGCAAACCTTGTAGTAAAAAGGAAGTAAGGTCACTGATTCAAAATTTAAAACACAACAAAGGACCAGGCTATGATCTGATAACAGGCAAGGTCCTTAAAAAGTTATCAGAAAACGGCATTATACTCCTTACCAAAATCTTCAACGCAATACTCAATTACAGTACTTTCCTGAGCAGTGGAAGGTCGTCACCATCATTCTTATCCTGAAACCCGGAAAACCTCCAGAAGAGGTCGCTTCGTACAGACGAATAAGTCTGCTGCCTCTTCTCTCTACAGTGTTTGAGAAACTACTTTTGATAAGAATTCAACCACAATTTAAGAACAACAATTTAATACCCCAACACCAGTTTGGTTTCCGCGAACAACACGGGGTCACAGGATAGTACAACTAATAAATGAATCCCTTGAAGACAGAAGCTACTGTTCAGCAGTGTTTCTGGACATCATCCAGGCCTTTGATAAGGTCTGGCACGAAGGATTGCTTTTTAAGATCAAAAATATCTTCTCCGCTGACCTGTATCAAGTGATCAAGTCATATCTGCTTAACAGATCCTATTCTGTTAAACTCCAAGGGGACTCCACCAGCCTGTTCAACATAAACTCCGGCGTTCCACAGGGCAGTGTCCTTGGCCACTTGTTATATCTACTGTACACGGCAGACATTCCAACGACTGGGTCAACAACAATAGCTACATATGCAGATGACACAGCTATCTTGTCGACGCACCCTGACCCTCAAACAGCTTCACGCAGATTGCAAACACACCTTGAAAAGGTACAAGACTGATTAAAGAAATGGAGCATCAGATCAAATGAGTCAAAATCCACGCAGGTTACATTTACAGTAAAGCATGAAACATGCCCGCCAGTTAGTTTAGACGGACAACAGATCCCACAATAAGAAACGGTCAAACATCTTGGTAGTCACCTCAATCGACGACTCACGTGGAAACAACTGGGGTTCCAATACAAACCCATGTACTGGTTATTAAGTCGGGGATCAACGCTATTGACAACCAATAAAATTCTACTGTACAAAGCAATATTGACATCTGTGTGGGCATACGGCGTACAACTTTAGGGCGTTGCAGCTAACTCCACAATCGATATAATCAGACGGTTTCAGGCAAAAGTGTTAAGATTTACAATTATTGACGCACCCTGGTACGTGGTTAATGAGGTGATCCTCAAACAAGTTCAGTGAACGACTTAATTACAAAAGTGAGTGCCGCCTATCGCGATAAACTCAATGCGCATCCAAACGAATTAGCGAGTAACTCAATAAATAATAATGGACAAGCGCTGAGGTTAAAAAGGTTTAAACCCTCGGACCTACCCAACAGATTTGCATAGTTTAAGGTTGAAGACTTTCATATAACGATATTAATGTTATGAACTTAGTTTTAGGTTAATATAGTTAATAGCCAAGAACACCTAGCTATTCTAGGAATACTGTAAAGGGAAATTGCTATTATAGGCAAGATCCCACAAGTCATTTAGCTAATCATACTAATTACTGATTGGCAGATTGTAAATAAATAGTTCAATAAAAAAAAAATCGAATGCCTTAAATTAGGAAATAATATACAAAAAAGACGATCGAAATATTATATCACCACTATCTATCGTTACTGCAATAAAATAATATTCAATAGTAGTCTTCCAGATAGACACATCGCTTATTCATTGCATTTAATGTTAGATTTGTCTGTTAGTAGTTATCTGTAACTGTTATCGAGTTTTATTGGTTTGATATTTATGTTCAAATATACAATTTATGAATCCAAAAGATAAATATTTGTATTAAGGTACTAATAATTGTTATAATTTTTGTATACATTCTGTAACATTTGTTTTACTTCGAATTTCATACACGTTGTTAAACTATACGGATAAAATGTAATTATAGAAAAATATTGCGATATTCGGAACAAGTAAACGATTAATTTAAATATTGTTTCAAACCTAATGTCTAAGCATTTTTATATAATTAGGCACTTATTCCGCCTGTTTTGTAATGTGTGAGTGATCCCTAATCGCGATCCTGACGGTTTCTGCTGCGGGGAAAACGTGTGGTGGGTGGTAGGTATTTCACACTCTATGGGCGGTTCTAAGACCTAGACGGCAAGCGCGTAGGAGTAGTGCAGGTCCAGCGATGCCAGTGCCTGTAAATAGTCGAGTGAGAAACCGTCCAAAAGTCTAGGTCTTGAGAAAAAAAAATCGAAATACAACTATTTGAAACCTATCTAGTGTTGTTCGCTACATTATTCTCCACATGTTAAGGCCATTCACGACATTTTTAGTTGGGACTGACTTTTTTTTATTTAAAAATGGCTTAAATTACTCAATTTCAAGAATGGTGTTTTTTATCAATTTTCAATCGATTAAAAATTATTATTAATTTTATTAAATACATAAATAAAAAGTTTACCTCGGGTAGGATTTGAACCTACTCTAGCAAAGTACGGTCGTAGGTTCAAATCTTACTCGAGGTAAACTTTTTATAACGCCACAATTTTTTTGAGTTGAAAGCTTCGACTTGCACGCTTTTTATGGTTTGAACGAGTTTTTGCAGTTGTTATTTTTTGTATAAAAAAATTATAAACTTCGTACATTACCTGCCATGTAACGAAATTTTCACTATGCGGCAAACTACTATATTTGTGATTTTTTTACCCATATATGCGAAATGAAGAGAATAGTCAAAAAAAGTTTTTGGAAAAAATAAAATTGCAGTATTGGTGGTAGTTTGAGTGATAACGATTTTTTTTCTAAGGCGTTGCCGAGCGCACAGCGATAACGATAGGGAAAGTACGAACTTTATAGCGGTGACTAGACTGTCGACGGTGCTGCGAGACTGCGATTGTCAGGTATTAGGAATAATTATCTCGATTAAATTGTACAGACGCTATACAAATTTAAACTTTATAATTAGGTATTTTTACAGAGAATATAATTATTGCAATGAATTATTAACATTCGCAGAACTCGTTGTCACTGTCAGATTCAACCAGCAGTTGATTTGATGTCCATATATGTAACTGATACAAGCAACTAAACTTGTTTATTATTGTATACATAAGTTAAAATAACTATAAACCTTTTAAAATGTTGCTGAAACGCATCACCAGTTGTTGGAATTTCCGATATTTACTTGTTCATGTTCATAGTAAACTGGAAGCGAAGTTCATTTAGAGTTTTAATCTCTTCCCTCTTATTGTTATATAAATAGATTATACAACGAGCAGAAACATTTAATGCTTTATCTTCAGAGAGTGAAACAAGATTGGACATTTCATATAAACCATCTGCAGCAAGAGTAATTCCACGAATGTTTAAATTTTGTAAATTAAATCCGTTTTCGAAAAAATATTGTTTGTATCTCGAATGTGAAGTGCTTTGTGCAGTCTCGAACAATCTTTTGCTCGCTTCAGCTCGGAAAAAAGCTAAGTCCCGAACACAAAAAGTTACATTTCGCAGTCTAGAAACAGAAATAACTTTTACAACTCCGCGATGTAAAAATATATTCAGGTCTAGTTGTAAAATAGACCGAATTTAGGTACAACAATTAAAAAGTTGAAGAAGGAAGCGAATACATCATTAACATCAAAAGACGACACTTATTTGTAAATTTTGTCCGACAATTCCGCTTCCAGTTGTGGATCCCTAATCGGCAAATTTTTTGGCTGCCTAGGGAACAAAATTTCAGGCAAAACAAAAAGTTACAAAAATTCCTCAATTTTGGAGGCATTTGATTTTCCCAGAATTACGTATCTCGGTGAATCTAAAAAAAGTTCACCAGGTTACAACCAATAATAATTATTGTCAAGTATATAGTGTAAATCAAATAGGGGGCACCCCTGTAACGTTTGAACGGGTCGTTAAACTTTGTTCAAGTTTTGGTGGTTTATATTAGTGCCAGTTTGGGATTTTTACATTAAAAAAACAATATGACCGACTTCCGGTTTCACCGAAAATGACACAAAAGCTGAAAATTTAAATGAAACACCCTGTATATTTTTACATATTTGGATTCTAGGGCTTCAAATACATACAGTTCATCTGTCAAATGTCAACTGAGGCGCCATTTTAATTTTATTTTTTTAGTTTTTCACTTTTAGATCATTATGACGTCTTCAAAATTATGGATAATTGACGTACAATTACCACCACAGTATTTTTTTTTCTAATAATTAATTTGTGTGAAGATTGTTAACGATCAAATTTAAAAATTACGGTTTTTTCACTAAAACTGACTGTTCCCAATAGAAACATACATGGGTCACCCTGTGTATTAAATAGCTCGTTCAAGTACTAGTAAAGCGATATGCATATTAATGTTCTTAGTTCCTAAATTAAAGCAGTAATTTTTAATTTTCTAATTTTTGTTAACACAACTTACTCCTGAAGCCGATTCTGTCAATGTAAAATGGCGTTTGAGTTGACATTTGGCAGATGAACTGTATGTATTTGAAGCCGTAGAATCCAAACATGTAAAAATAAACAGGTTGTTCCATTAAATTTTCAGCTTTTGTGTCATTTCCGGTGAAACCGGAAGTCGGTCATATTGTTTTTTATGCAAAAAATCCCTAACTGGCACTAATATAACCCACCAAATTTGAACAACATCTAACGACCTGTTCAAAAGTTACAGGGGTGGCCTTACACTAACATTCCTTGATCAGACCAGATAATGAAACCGCAAGTTGTCACTGATTTTCCAAATAAAGTGGAAAATGCTTTGCGGGCCCTCGTCTCCGATAAATTGCCATAAGATGTAGCCTTACTTCCCGTAAACGTCGGATATAATAGTTGCTTTGCTAAGCATTTGTAGGAAGTATTCTTGCGCCTTCGACAAATTTCCCCGAGGTAGTGAACCTTTGGATGCGAGCATCTCTCCATGTTTGGCAATTAGATTGGAGTCTAGTCTCAGCTTCTAATGCTAACGGTACATCCAAAGACAAGGGCAATCTGCCGAAATGTTCATGTCTCTTAGCGAGGTATAGTTTCTGCTCAGCATCATCAGGAAAATACACAGTAGAATCCGGATATTCTATTATCAATGATCGAATAACAGTTTGACGCTTTCTTTTGTTTTGAATTGGATGGTAGGTATTCGTTTCCCAGAGGATGGCTTACGTTTGGTCCATAATCATTATAGAGAGGTACAAACTGTTTAGATTTACGAGATAATGGAAAGCACTGACGTTTTCTCCATTTCTGTCTCTTATTTGTAATTTTGGAGATACACTGTTTGGTGTATTTCTTGGGTGTTTTGTTTATGAAAGCTCTGTGCATGGTACGATGGAATTCGCCTTTTTTGTTGAAGGAAATAACCGCAGCCTGACACCTGGTCGTGCAGGAACCGCGTAGCGAGAAATTGACTCTCTTCCTTCCGACAAACTTACAGACCACGGAATTGTCAGCTAAGTTATCGTCCATGTTCAAATGTAAACTTTCCACATTATCAATTAGACGTAGAGTTGATTTCATGTGATCATAAAGACCACACTCTTTCATAGCGGGAACTAAGTTTTTTTGTTCAGACTGTTTGGCGTCACATGGAAAATGACTTATTTCAACACAAGATTTATGCTCGCCGAAAACATGTGACGGAACGTTAAGGATGCCTCTTACTAATAGTTCCGTCTTTTACTTTCAAAGGTGTTTTCCAAGCGTCTATGTTTTACAGCCATCACAATGTCGGTACGCAGTCTTCGGCTACTTGACGATAATGCATCGCGAATATTGAGTGACACATTGCAGTTTTTAGAATTACTGCTGCTGCGATCTGAAAGATAATACGATAATAACTACTCCTAAGCCAGTATTAATATTACAACTAGATCTTTGTGACATTACTCACCATAAATTTGTCGTAGTCTTGTAAAGCAGTTTCCCAGGAGGTGATTTTTGCAATCCACTTTTTATATGAGTTGGCTATCATAAGGATAAATTTGACAGAGCTTTATATAACCTGTGCTGTCGCAATTGCATACCATTTAAAAATATTTCAACCCATGAAGCTCCTGACTTTTTATAAAGCCCTCTACTATTATTGCAGATTCCACTGAAGTTGAACTACCTTGCCAATTTTTGAAGCATATGTCAGATGAGCGAGGCAGTTCAGGCGTTGTCGCAGAACTATGTCTGGTAGAAACACAACGATATTTACTTTTTACTCCAATGTACAGAAGCTTTCCTGTTCGGTATCCTAGAATGGAGCCCTAAAATGATTCATTTAAACCATAACTTACAAAATGCCCACGGTGATGAAACATTGTAGAGTAATACGTACAACTCCAGAAGCAGAATCGTAATTTATATCAGTGACAACTGTGGTGTATGGCACCCCATCAGTGTCAACTTCGCATCAGTCTCTTGCAAGCTTGGGCTCTTCGGCACCAGCTGCTTTCATTTCTCTCCACGCCATCTCTTCGACAGTCGCAGCTACATGACCATGATATTTTTGATAAGTAGCATTAGTCATAAATGGCATGTTCAGGACCTATTACAAAAACACCAATTGGTACAAAGACTTATGGGGTTACACCACTCTCTGTAATACCGCAGCAATTTCTTCCACCTGAGAAAAACTCACAGCTTTAGCAACACTTGCCAGAGTAATGGCCGTATTGACATTCATTGTAGACTTTTCCAAGGGATCGTCTGTCCAAAGTTCCATTATTACCTTGCACATTCTACATTTCAAGTGAAAAGAACTTCGAAGTCCATTTCGCGTCTCTTTGACTACGTACATATCTATAATGCCGCAATAGAATGGAGAGGAATTGGTACTCGATGTAATTTGCTTAATTAAAAAAGCCCTTTGATTTCTATTTCCAGCTCTTCCTCGTCGACAATGCCAGCTTCAGAAACTTCGTGCTCGTTCTAAAATAATTTAGCAATCCATAAAAAAGTATACTTCTATTACTTACCAAAGGAATTGTAGGAGTAGAAATTACCTTTGGATCTCTTCGGGCTTACCCGCATTACTTGCATATACTACTATAATTTGGTCAATTTCTGGTTCATTCTAAAAAACAATAAAACGCTAATACTGGAAGTTTTTTATATGTAAGTACCTTACTAGCTGGGAAATCCTACCACTCTCCATTGGACTATTCTTTTGAATTTCGAAAATCTTACGCGAATTCCTGTAATAATAAATTATAGTAGGAAGAGGTAAAGAAACATTTCCAAGTGAATACGTACACATACAGGGTGTTACAAGACGAGCTTGCATCAACTTCCGGTATAACCATCGCTATCTCGAAAATATTTTTAATTTATTTCTAATTATCTAAAATCTCTGCATCCAAATTTTCGCCACATGAATTTAAGTATTTTCCGAGATATGTCTAACTAACGGTCGTCCTGAAACACCCTGTATATCTAATTTATTATAAGTTTTGTTATGAACGAATAAGTTCAAAGGTAAATATGTAATTAAAATTATTGTTAACTTTATTAAATACATACAATAAAAAGTTTGGCACAGATGGTTAGCGCAGTACTCTAGCAAAGTACAGGTCGTAGGTTCAAATCCTACTCGAGGTAAATTTTTTATTTATGTTTTTAATAAAATTAATAATAATTTTTAACCCTGTATATCCTTCATCATGCTCAGTGCTGCGACCGATTGCAATATACTTACCACATCTTTCTAGCGGCACGTTTTCGACTCTTTCTTTTGGAGAAAACAGCTTTTCGCCTGTCAACTGATTCCTTTTCACCTAATACATATCTCCCCATTTCGGAATATACTTATTGTCAGTGAATTCACAAACAACACAACTCTATTTAAAAAACACTTATTATAAACTATAGACATATCAAGAACACTATAAAATAGTATCTGCCGTCCCCGTGAACCGTGGTCAGTCAATTATTTGAAAACACTTATAATAAACTATATACCAAGAACACAATACAATCTACCGTAAGAGCTCTTGTTAACGACGACGGACAACGGTCCGTTGTAGAAAACGGACAGTTGTCCGTTGCACAGTATTCTGTAGGTTAATATATATGTTTGTACACGCACCGGATATTTATCCGTTTGTTGTAAGTACCGGACTCGTATCCGTTGCCCCTCTGTGTACCGAACGCCGGCTTGTTGCAGTGAACCACGCTAGTCTATACGTATGTGTCAACGACGCCGGATCTACGTGTTTAAATTTTTAATTAAATAAATTATTAATTTTTTTTTATTAATTTTATAATTAAAATTATTAAAATTACTAATTATTAAATTAAGTAATTATAATTACTACGTGTTTTGATAAAATGAATCAAGATATAGATATTGAAGCGTGGATTTCCTTGGTTGAAAGTAGACCTATGCTTTGGGATAAGACCAGAAAGTTACAAAAACAAGCAGCTTAATTTTACGGCATGAAAGGAAATTTGCAAAGTTATAGTTATTAACTGATAAAGAAAAAAATTCTAATAAAATAGGATGTACCCAAATCTTTCGCTTTCAATTTTCTTTTTGCTGCATTTTTTTGTACGTAATTATCAAAAATTTTTTTCTTTCTAGTCGACATTCGTCGTGTTTGGAACTGATTAAATTTAAAGAAAATTGATAAAATAATAATATAGATAACAGAAATTTATCCGTTATTTTAACGTGTCGTCAACAACGCCATCCGTTCCACAACGGACCCGTAACCGTTAAAAAAACGGGCGTTAACAAAAACTCTAAGGCAATATATCTATAGACCCGTGGTCGGTTAAGAATGGTCTATACAAACACCGCAATCGTGGATGTGAGCAGATTTTTTGTTATCCTGTTTTTCGAGAAAATTGTCTGGCGCGGGAAATAACCCTATACCTTGCTGCTGCATGAGTTACTTATTTTGTTTTCTGCTACAGTAATTGTTCACTATGTTGTTATGTGTAACTACCATGTTATAAAATAAAAAATGTCGATTAATTTTAAATTCCTATAGCTTTATTATCACAGCTTTAAAACTAAATCAAGTTCTAGGAATGTTATATTTTTGATATATTCATAGCTACGTTTGAAGCATTATTCATATTAAAATTATTATTAATTTTATTAAGTACATAAAAAAGCTTACCTCGAGGAGGATCTGAACCTACGACCTGTACTTTGCTAGAGTACCGCGCTACCATTATTCATATTATGCATTTAAAATTTTTGCAAGCAAGGTATTGCTGATATATTTCGAATATAAAAAGAAACATCTGCTTTCTATCAACACCGAGGTGGTAGCGTAGTGGTGACACGACCTGCTTAGCATTCTGGAGGTAATGGGTTCGATTCCCATTACCGTCTACCTTATATAACTTTTTTTCAGGGTTTTTCCTCATACCCATGTAGCGACATGGTCACTGCATATATGCACACCATGTGCGGCTACTTAGGCGAACGCTGAGGTAGTATTTTCCCCCTCAGAACCCTAACTCCATTCACGAATTTTATGAAAAAAGCTTAATAAAATATAAGTACATGGTGGTCAACTAAGAATGCGAGATACTGTATCTGGGAAACTATCCATCGTAGAGGCTTGCGCAAAAAAAATTTATACTAAAACGGCCAATACAAAAACCTGGAAAATATTTTCAAGTTTCTGTAATGGCCGCTAGGAGGCGTAACTGCAATCTTGAATCTAAAAAAGTGGTGTTTCTGTGAATTCTGCTATATTAACCTAATACAAAAATGTTTGGCACTTTTTGACGTATGTCTAAAAATAAAGTGGTGGGGGTATTCAAACGTTTCCTTAAATAACCCCCTGTATCTTCGAAACGGTTAAGCCGATTTTAACAAACTTGGCCGCGCTAAAATGAGCTATTCTTGTGCTACAAATGTTATAATATTTGAGGTTTTGTTAGTTTCACATGTCGTCGCTAGAGGGCTTTGTTCGACATTCCGACAGAGACGGTTAATTTTCGCAAAAAAATTAAATGCATTGGTAGGACTTTTTTTCATGAACAAGTAGCTAAATGATGCCTAAAAGAACTCGCGAAAACCGCATTTCGATATCTTGTTCCCAACCTAAAATATCGGCCAAAGAAAGCTTTGTACGGAAATCCCTTAAATTTTTATTTTTTTTAACTATATTTTTCTGGAATTGTTTCTATTATGTAAGTTGTGGCCCTAAAAAGGACCGATTTAAAGGAGGAAGGTTTTTAATGTCCCCGTAAATGCTCGAAATGCTGACCATCACGCTCTATGCATTGCTGAAGCCTCTCATGACTAAACAAAACTGCAGCTTCAATTTCGGCTCTCGGTATGTTACGTATTGCGTTACGAATCCGGTTTTTCATATCTTCTCTAGTAGTAGGTTGAGTACGAAGCACGATGTCCTTTAAGTGCCCCCATAAATAAAAATCAAGGCAAGTTAAGTCTGGATATCGCGGAGGCGATAGAAACAGACTTCCTCTTCCAATCCACCGCTGTTGAAATACTGCATTAATATGCTCTCGCATATTAATAGCAAAATGTGCTGGCCAACCATCCAACTGCAAAAACAATTTTTGCCTTGTTTCCAGAGGCACATCTTCCAACAACAACGGTAATTGATTGGCCAAAAATTCAAGAAATACATTGCCATTTAGGGGTTGCTCGAAAAAATATGGCCCACTAATTCTGCCTCCCAGTATGCCACACCATACATTTAAACGCCGAAGTCCTTGGCGCTGAACTTCCCCAACCAATGGGGATTTTCTGCAAACCAATAATGCATATTGTGCAGATTGACTCTCCCGTCACTACTGAAGGTGGCTTCATCGGTTCAAAGAATTTGAAATAAAAATTCTCTATTTTCGCGTATCATGCCTAACATCCAATGGCAATAGTCTAACCTTCGATCAAAATCTTCCTCTTTCAAGGCCTGATGCAGAACGACCTGATATGGGTGCATTCTTAAAGTAATTAAAAGAAGTTTAAACGAATACCTATATATTTTGATGGCCATTAGAACTTACCTATGGATAATGCTCTTGTGCTAACATGAGGATTTCCTTCAATATAGCCCAGCACACGGTTAATATTTTCTTGTGTTCTTCCAATTCTTTGCCGTTGAAACGTAGGCCGAAAACTACGTAAGCTCGCCACTAATCGGGGAAAAACTCTTACGTCGCAAGGACGCCGATTTGGATATCGAGCCGCGTAAACTCTTTTAGCTACAGCGGCATTCTGAAGACATTCATTCATTATTCGTAAAACGCATTTTGGAAGCACTAAAATTTCTCAAAGGAACGCGAAAATATTGACAACTATTGACAATTTGAGGATTATGTATGTTTTGTTTAGGTATCTGTTTCCATTGCCTGCTTATATTAATTGTATTTTTCGTATATATCCATAGTGAATATGCATTTAAACAAACAAAAAATAGGCCTTTCGTATAACTTTAGCATTGCTTACTTGCCCGTAGTAATTTCAAAAAGGGTGATTTTATTCTGGTGTATAAATTTACAAACATTTAAAATCGCAATTTCTAGGTAACCTATTCAGAGCCGAAATTGAAGCTGCAGTTTTGTCTACCCATGAGAGGCCTCAGCAATGCACAGAGTGATGGTCAGCATTTCGAGCATTTACGGGTGCATTAAAAACCTTCCTCCTTTAAATCGGTCCTTTTTAGGGCCACAACTTACATAATAGAAACAATTCCAGAAAAATATAGTTAAAAAATAAAAATTTAAGGGATTTTCGTATAAAGTTTTCTTTGGCCGATATTTTAGGTTAGGAACAAGATATCGAGCTGCGGTTTTCGCGAGCTTGTTTAGGCATCATTTAGCTACTTGTTCATGAAAAAAAGTCATACCAATGTATTTAATTTTTTGCGAAAATTAACCGTTTCTGTCGGAATGTCGAACAAAGCCCTCTAGCGACGACATGTGAAGCTAACAAAACTTCAAATAGTATAACCTTTGTAGCCCAAGAATAGCTCATTTCAACGAGCCCAAGTTTGTTAAACTCGGCTTAGCCGTTTCGAAGATACAGAGGGTTATTTAAGGAAACCTTTGAATACCCCCCACCACTTTATTTTTAGACATACGTCAAAAAGTGCCAAACAAAAAAAGTTCAGATTATCATCGACTTTAAAGATCAGTTATTTTTTATTAGGTTAATATAGCAGAATTCACAGAAATATCACTTTTTTAGATTCAAGATTGCAGTTACGTCCCCTAGCGGCCATTTCAGAAACTTGAAAATATTTTCCAGGTTTTTGTATTGGCCGTTTTAGTAATAACTTTTTTTTGCGCAAGCCTGTACGATGGATAGTTTCCCAGATACAGTACCTCGCATTTAGAGTCCTTTTATGCCGGATTACAAATTTTTGCATGAAAATTCATAAAAAAAATCAAAGATTGTGCGTAATATTCTCATCTTGCAAAAAAACTATATTTTCAAATTATTTTTTGGAAATTTTTGAAAAAAACTGAAGATAAAAGTACTTCCCTCATTCACCTCACTTTATACTCAAAATAATGTATAAGTATTTCGAAATTTACGATAATAATCAAATGGGAGGTAAAATCCTTATAGATGGATATGCTTTCAAAAGAACAAAAAACTGCACCATCAATACTATTCAACATCTTATTCATCGCAACTGAATGATTCAACATAAAGGTAGAGATGAATTATTGTAATATAAGTAATTGCTACTCTTAGGGATAAAATGATAAATGTGTGAGTCTGAATCATAATTTAATAAGTAAAGCGCGGTTTCGTAATAAAAGTTTCGTTGGAGTCTGAAAGACAGTTACACAATAAGAAGAAAACTGACATGATTTAATTTTATTTTAGTCTACGTTCCTTTATAATGCTTGTTTAAAAGTCGAGCAGATTGCAAATTCACAGAATAAAAAACACCGATCGTGATTTTAAAATTTATGTTAAATCTAAAATTTTAATAGTGTCTACTTCTTAAGCTGGTTTCTCCATAATCTCTCATAATCATAAAGATCACTAATTTATTACGCAAAGATTAAATCTAGTTGCCCTGGCATGCATTCAAAAACTTGTGAAGTTCGGTTTAATTTATTGAGAACATGTTTTAAAATTTCCAGCTTTGAACAAAATCCTACTTTGTTGAATTGTATACTAGAAGGTGTAAGTAAGCGTAAATAAACTTTAAACGTCGACCTGAAACCTTTGCAAAATTAAAAATATAAGCGTTCCTAGCGGAAACCGGTAAAACTTTGAAATTTGTATTTACTTTATACGGCATACGTTAGCCTTTACCTTTAGTGTTAGCCTTTTATAAACAAGTTTCAACAATGGATGCTGTAGATTTCCATTACCTTCCAACAATGGAGCTTCCCACACTCTCTAGCGATCGGTATTGGGTTGGAAACTAATGGAACCACGGCTATTTATTTCAATATTCTTTAAAAACTAATCGAATTTTAATTTTTGTAGTTGTTATAGGCAATCTTCCATTTCTTTTTACGTATAACAAACGTAACTGTAATGAAAGCTTAATAATGAACACAAAATTGCTCTCACGTTTTAGATTGTGGTGCAAATGTAGGATGTTACAATTTTAACAGAATTGGGTGTAATGGGTCGATACAGATTGTTCCGCTCTGAATTAGAAAGAATTTGTTTCGTTTTTCACTAAAAGGAAATGAATTCTACCTTTATAGTATTGTTGTTGTTTGTTAATGCAGCACATTCAGCTTTGTTTTCGTTTAATAAAGTTAAAAGTTTAGCTACACGTTATTACAATTGATTGTCGTTGGTACACGATTAAACAACCGTTGCCAGTGACGAATAGGTAATTAAGCTAACAATTCCCTTTTTTCATTTCCCCATTTTTACCGTGTTTATTATCTATCAACTTCAGTCCTAAAAGTACAAATCACAAAAAATTATAAATTTTCCAATTTATTTAGACCGCATAACAGTAAGTTAGAATTATTATAACGATCATATAAAATAAGTGCAATTCTCGAAATGGACCATTATTTATTCACAGGTAACCGAAAGGAACTATTATGGATTTATAGACTTGGGAAAATTACGTTCATGTATGTTACATTTATACGTATTATTTTTCTAAAATATGTAAGATCGATACATTATTGAGGCTGGTCTTATTAAAGCGGCCACGTAAACTGAAAACATTTGAGTAACACACAGAATACGTTAGGCTGTATAGGTTCAATTAAAGATTTAGTAACGTACGACATAACACTCAAGTTAGCGTTTTTACTTGAAACCTCAATATGATTTAATTTTTCTTTCTTAATTTGATTATGCACGCACACAAAAATTCCAATAACACTCTTACCACCTCCGAATGTTATATTTTTACGAATCGATGAGATTGTTGGTGTAGGTGTGGGTGTGAGTGAGGGTGTGGTGTAAGATTATTTTGACGTATCGTGTATATGCAGTGTTTTGATAACGTACGGAACGTATTTTAAATGTAAATGAAGGGAGTTTGCAGGAAAAATTTTTTTGTGTATGCAGAATGTAAGTTGGTGTAAGTGATACGCCACTGGAGTTTAATGAAGCATTAGTTATCACAGGAACGAATATTTGAATGTTGTAGAAAGATTTTTATGTTAAAATTATTAAGTTGTTTGAAAAATAATGTTTTGGAACAATTTTTACTCAGAGGGCACTGGTAACATGGGCGTAGCCAGAAGGTAGGAGCAACTGCCCCCTGGAAGACAAAATAAATTAAATAATTTTTAAATTTTAATAAACAAAAAATTAAATCTAAAATATACATATTTTTCTGTTCTGCATATTTTCTTTGTTATCTGTTTTATATATTTTGTTTGTTGTTGTGGTCGTTTGGTTGCTTTTATGAACATTTTAAAATTAATTAATAAGCTCTAATAAATAAAATTATTCGCGTGTCCTTTGTCACTAAAATATATTTCATCAGCAAGAACAAAGCTGTTTGAAAAACTGACATAGTGCTAAATATATATTAATAGCGTTTTCGATCTATGCATTTAATGCATTGGTGCACACCAGAATTGTCCCACACCAGAATTGGATAAAAACGAGTGTTCGATTTACTCTCAGGATACGTCAATTTTTAATGTTCGATTCAACCACTTAACAGTCGGACATTTTTGAGAAAAATGGTAAAAAAATTGTCACTTTTTTTTTGCATTTAACTACATTTTTTAATCCTATTAAGGTAAATGACCATAAATCAGACACTGTACATAAAACCGACACTTTTCTAGAATTTATTCAAAAATAAGAAATCCTGTAACTACACGCTATTGACGAAGATTCCTTTATTAAGATTAATATTTTAGTTACATTGCTAAAAAAAAATTTCTACTTTGCTGGCGTAAATGAAATACCTCACAACCTTATTCTGAACAGCTGTCACATGTGTTTCCAGTGTTGACGAAAGCGGTTCGTTTTGTTCTAAGGTAAGTGAATTTTGGCTAATTTTCTTTGCATTGTTTTAAAGGCTTAACATTAGGAAAATAAAGGCTATTGAAATATGATATTATATATAGTTAAAAGTTCTAATTTTAGTAAAATACTTCAATTTTATACTATATAGCAAATATATTTAATTGTCGGATTTGTGTACATACAAGTATATAGTTCCTAAATCCGACAGTAAGTGTCGAAATTAGGTACATCTTTCTAAATAATAAATGTTGTTTTATCTCTCTCTTATGCGTTAGTTTTACGTAAATTATCTCTAGCAATACTAAATATTAGACATGGAACACTGTGCTAATATTCCGACATAGGTGCACGTAATGTCTGAATTAGGTTAAAATGAACAGCATTACAGAACATGATATTTTACTTATCAAAATAATTATTACTTTTATACTTAGCTAGTACCTAAGTAACAGCTCTGTATGACCTATTAGATAAATGTTTGTTTATGTGTTTATAAATAGAATTTTTGCTTACTTTACAGAATGTCTACAAAAAAATATTGCCAGTACAGTAAATCCAATTTACAACTAGCATTAAATGAAATTAAACAAGGAAAACCAATTTCCACTACAGCCAAAGAATATAATATACCAAGGACAACATTGATTGGGAAAATACGGGGCATTTATCCAGAAGACTGTAAAAGCGGTGTTTCCACAGTTTTGACCTTGGAAGAGGAAAATCTTCTAACTCAATGGATCATAAGTATGGGACGTACAGGTTTTCCAGTAACAAAAACTCAACTTTTGGACAGCGTAGAAATGCTTGTTAAGCAGCTAAAACGAAACAACAATTTTACAGATGGAAGGCCTGGTCGTCACTGGTTGGAAGAATTTTTAAAGCGACACCCCCAAATTAGCGAACGAATATCTCAAAACTTGTCAGCTTGTTCGTCTATAACAGCCGAAAAATTATCAACTGGTTTAAAGAAATCAAAGACTACTTCGTTACTTCCGGCATCACCATACATGATCAAACAGACTATTTAACGCCGATGAATCGGCTTTTTTACCCCAAACGGCTCCAAAGTGTTAGTTAAAAGGGTAGCAAAGTTGTACATGATAGGTCTGGGGATGACAAAGAGTGTTTGACAGTTTTGATCACTGGAAATGCTGTTGGCATGTTAGCTCCTACTATGGTTATGTTTCCATATGAAAGAATCCCTAAACATATAATATCCAAGTTTCCAACAGGCTGGGGCATTGGGAAATCAACAAGCGGATGGATGACCTCAGAATCATTTTTTGAGTATGTAACCAACATCTTTTACCCTTGGTTAGTATCCCAAAACATTGAATTTCCAGTAGTTTTGTATCTTGACGGGCATAAGTCAAATGTAACACAACCGCTAACAGAATTTTGTCGAGAAAAGCAAATTATTTTAATTAGCTTGTTACCGAACTCTACCCATATCTTACAGCCTCTTGACGTTGGATTATTTAAGTCATTAAAATTGTGTTGGCAACGAGAAGTTAAAAAATTTAAAATAGAAAATAAATATAAAGCATTAACAAGAGAGAATTTTGCGCCTGTTTTAGAAAAAGCAATCAATTCAGTGACAAATATAAAAAGAACATTTGCAAATGCGTTTAAAGCTTGCGGACTTTATCCCTTTGATTACAACAATATCGACTTTAGTAAGTTTATTCAAACAGATCTGACAAATACTCCTACACCACATATTGAAAATCCTGAAATAGTCAAGTATCTACACTTTTTGAATCATATATAAATACCGCCACTCTAAAAAAATTTTACGATTGCTCAGGAACTGAATGGACAGGAGATTTGGAAAATAAAATGTTGTATTCCACTTGGCTGAAAATTTTTAAGGACTCGGGAAAGCAACCAGAAGAAAATGCATGCCCAAATGTTATAATAGAAATAGCTGAAGATGTTATTTTACAAGAAGGTTGGAAGAATTAATAATGCAGGAATCTAATTACGAAGGAAACGATTTACAAGGCGATAAGACTGAAAACACAAACGAAAATTTAATAGTGGAAAAAACTAATACAACAGGAATGGAGGAATTAACAATAGTAACTGAAAATGACATATCTTTAGAAACGGATGTTGTTCTGAAAATATAAGCGTCGATTTTAATTTAGAGCACCTTAACAGATGTGATAAATCTGTGATATCTACTATTAGTGTTATAGATCAAATGACTGATAATGTAGTGCAAATTAAGGATACGACAACAGATACTGATAACCAAAGTTGTACTACTGATACTTATTCTTCCTTGTCTAATGAGCAAGTAACCTTTGAGACTGAATATGGTTTACAAAATATTAATTTATTAGATAAGAAAAACTGCAACTCGACCATTGAAAAGCTTATGGATGATGAAATAGTAATTGTCGATAATATGACCAATTTTGATGAAGTATTAGAGAATGAAATAGAAATTTGTGGCGACCTCCCTACAAATAGACCTCAAGAACCAATATTACGTACGCCTCCACTGAATACATGTAATTTAAAAATAGTTAAAGATAGTAACCCTAACAAAACTCCTGAAGATCCTACACTTACCACACCGTCACTCCAAGAACGTATCATTGAAACTACAGAAGAAATCTTACTCGAACAAGAGAATATTGAAACAGCAAACGAAATAGTATTTCTTCCAAAAGATTAGCTTACACCTAAAAAATGGGATTGCAGACTCCTCCACAAAATCCAGTGAAAATAAATTTGAAACAGGCTATCCGCATTTTTAAGTAATAACGAAACCAATGTAGTTGACAATAATATCGTGCTCAGTGATGAACCCCTCGAAACAAATTCAACGAGTGTAGAGAACATTCTTCAGGATCAGCAGACCAAGGAATCCAAATATACTAAAATTCTACCAGGTGTACTAATTACAACTCCTTTTAAAAATGCACTGTTTTGGCCAGAACCTAAAGAAACTAAAAAGTTAGTCAAACGACAAATAAAGTTCCATCTGTTGGAACATCAGACGCTTGGAAAGAATATTACGAAAAAAGGAAGAAAAACAAAACAGATATCCGAAGAAAGGAAAATCGCAAACGAAAAGGGCAGAATCCAAGAAAATAAAAGAGCAGAATGCAAAAAGATAAAAACTTTCTAAAACAAATGAAATTCTAACGAAAAGCAGAAATTGTTCAAGAACAAACACTAGAAACCGACAAAATAATAAGAAAGACAATTTATGTATTGACAACAATAAAGAAAATGTCGATTACAACTCTGGAGATTACATTATAGTTAATTTCGAAACGTACTTTATCCAGGAATGATAAAAAATTGAAAATGACAAATTAGTTGTTAGTGCTATGGCAAAAGCTATGACGGATAAATGGAAATGGCCCAAACAAAAGATGAAATACAATATGATTATTCGGAGGTAGTGGAAAAGATTAATCCTCCTCAAGAGGTAAACAAAATATTATGTAATTCCAGAAATTCAAAAATACACAAATTTGAATAAATCTATATAATAAAAAAATGTTTTTATAACTCTCATTGTAATTTTTTGTTTGTTTGTGTTTCAGGCGATTTAAAGAAATAAAAAGCATTATCGAAAAACTATAACGGATTTATGTTCACCTACTGACTGAAATAGAGACTATGTCATTTCTGTTCTTACGTATGACAGATTTATGTACAAAGATTAATATCCTATGTCGGAATTGGGTACGACCACAGAGTTTTTATAAATATGTTTTAAAATTCTCTAGTAATCTAAAATTAAATTTGTTAGCAACATTCAACTTAAAAGCGTTATTTTAAAATATAAAATAACAATCATAATTTTGCACATCTTTTGAACTTTAACCAATAGTACAATGCCAATAATCTGCTAATACTGTCTGAATTCGGGTCATTTACCTTAATTGATTAAAATAAATTTACTCAATAAGTAGTTTTAGTGTGAAATATTTTGAAACATTCAATACACAATCCTACATCAGAATCTGAAATAAATACTCTTATAATGTACGTAAGACCTGCACCAACAAGTTAAAACAAGTTAAAACAAAAGTTGCCTGAACGAGACTCGGGATCGTTAGTGTACGGAAAAATGTCACGCCCGAGTGAAGTTCGTGCAAAACTATCAAGCGATTAAAACACAACTTGCTCCAAATCCTAACATAGGACAATATTTTTTGCACTCTATTGAGTTGGTGTGTAAGTGCCCTTGTCTAGCGACAGTGTCCTATTTAATAGTGTAACGAAACGCCACTGGTTTTCTTCGAGAAAAATCGAGATGCAAGTGAGGAATATACGGGAACCGGCGATGCGAATGTTCTGGCAATTTCTAGGCTCAAAAAGGGTATATAAAATTGCCTATCCGGCGCGAAGACAGACAGTACAGTACAGTACATAGTGCAGGATACGAAGTTGCATACGGCGAATAGAAAGCGAGACGCGAGATTTAAAAGCGGAATAGTTAAAAGGTGTTGAGAAAGTGAATATTTGTGTTGTTTTGTTAACTTTATTGGTTTTAAATAAAGTTGGTGTGAATAGTTATCAGTGTTAAATTATTGCCTGAAAACAAGAGGAAAATCCGTAACAATAGTTTTACCACAGAATAAAGAGACAGAAATCACAGAAAAGACAATATGGATATAAGAAATTGGTTACAAAAGGTAAGTTAAATAATTTCAGTAGAAAATTAAATTTTAATTAAAACTTTAGAGTCATTCCATTAGAAATGGTCCAAAATTTGAAAATTGGTTGCTCGACCAGCACCAAATAAAACAAAACTACCATGTAATGATAGCTTATAATGTAGATATGTTATATCCGATGTTAATTTTTGTTCAAAATTATTTGTATCGCAACGTTTGGAAAAAATTCAATTGCAGCCCTTTACAAAATTGCCAATTGCTCTTTACTCTTTGCTTGTATCTTTGTGAAACAATTTTTATTAGCTTTGGCAAAAGATTCTGTGCATTATTAATATAATTTTATATATTTTCATTATTATTATGCCGACTTTTTGCCTTCTAATTATAACAAAAATTACAATAATGCACCGATTTTGACAGCTGATATCTCAAATGGGACTAAATATAAAAACTTGAAATTTTCACATATTAAAGATCAAACAGCACTTTATACGTGCTATTAATTTCATTTTGTGTTTTTAATCTAGAGAAAAATATTAACATCGGATATAGTATATCCACATTATAAGCTATCATTACATGGTAGTTTTGTTTTATACTAATTTTATACTAGGGACTAAGAACAAGAATGATATTAGGTTATTATTTTTAGGTCAAAAATCTCTAAAACGGAAAAAAGTTCATGATGACAGTAGTGGAAGTGGAAGCAATGATTGTGTTGAAGATGAAAATAAAATGGTCGGAACATCAAAATCGGAATCTATTTTTGAAGGAGACTCAAGTAGTTCTTCAAATCTACATGAAGCTGTCTCTGGAACTGGCACCTCTAAACAAACTGAAGAACGCGATGGCTACCATGAAAATGACATTGGTCGTTATGTTAGTTGTGCCAATAACTTGCCTTCTGAAAAAAAGAAGGAATTGTTGACAAACCCTTGGGTTCCATCATCCAATTACGATTTTGCTTCTGATGCCATTCACTTGAAAAGAAAATTTAACCATCGCTGGTTAGATCAATATACTCCATGGCTGGTGTACTCAAGTCGTTTGAAAGGTGCTCTATGTTTGTATTGTGTTTTATTTCCGCCAAGAATTGCTACAGTTAAAGGAGTTTTGGGGTCATTTATGGTAAGGCCTTCCATGAAGTTTAAGGATATACATGAAGATTGTAGAAAGCACGTTGGCAGCCATTACCACAAATATTCAACAGCTGCTGCAAAAGCATTTCTTGAAAATGCTCCTGTTGATGTACAGTTGCAAATAGCGCACCATAAGACGATTGAAGAAAATAAACAAATATTGTCAGCAATTATTTCATGCATAATATTTTGTGGAATTCATGATTTACCGCTTAGAGGAAAACAAGGAAATGAGGGAGTTTTCTTTGACCTTTTAAATTTGAGGATTGACTCTGGTGATGAGAAGCTAAAGAGCCACTTGGATAAATGTCAAAAAAACGCAGTCTATACCTCACCAACAATTCAAAATGAGATCATACAATTATGCGGTGAAGTTATCAAAGAAAAAATAATCGAAGACTGTAAACGGGCAAAAGCTTATGCTGTAATGGCTGATGAAACAGCAGATATCGCTGGAAAAGAGCAGCTTTCTATTGGATTAAGGTTCTATGATGAAACCCGAAAAATAATCAGGGAGGAATTTGTAGGCTACATTGAGTTAAAATGTCAAGATGCTTATACAATCGCTAGCGTAATTCAAAGTTTTTTAGAAGATAATAATTTTTCCGCCAATAATTGTGTGGGATTCGGGTTTGACGGGTGTTCCACGATGGCCGGCAAAGAAGGTGGTGTACAGACCATTCTTAAAAAAAAGTACGCTAAATCTTTATTTTTCCATTGCTCCAGCCACAGACTAAATCTTGTGGTCAATGATACTAGCAAGCTACCAGAAATAAGAAACACAATTGCAACGGTTTAAGACACAATAACCTTCTTTCGTGAATCGCCAGCCCGTAGGAAATCGGTTCCAAATCTTTCAAGGCTCTGTGAGACCAGATGGTCGGAAAAATATAAGAGCATAAAAAAATTTTCAGAAAGCTTCACTGACATTGTTAAAGCACTAGAACATCTATCTGTCGAAGGAAACTATGCAACAAGAAAATCTGCCTACCAATTGCACTGTCCAGTTACTAAACCAATATTCATCTTAGGCTTAAACATAATTGCAAGATACACTGCAATTTTGGAACCCGTTGTGAACGTTTTACAAGGTAAAAGTATGGATTTGGTTATGGTGAAGAAACATATTGATGATATTCTAGATGTAATCAAAGAAGATCGACAAGATGTCGAAAATGTTTCTTATGAATTATTTAAAAAAGCACTTGATATCGCAGAGAAAGTAGGGGTTGAGTTGTCAGTACCACGAGTCACTCAAAAGCAAGTACACAGAAGTAGTCCACCATCTGAGTCTGCAGTTGAATACTGGAAGCGGTCAATAATCATCCCCTATCTTGATTCATTAACTTCGTCTTTGGATGCTAGATTCTCCAACGAAAATACACCTGCTTTTGCTTTAAATTATTTTCATCCTTCAAGCATGCTCAAAATGGCTTCAAAAGATTTCAAAAATAATGCAGAATCTTTCATGGAATTTTATAAGTTTGGTGATGTCTCTGCAGAATTAGATTTGTGGTACAATATGTGGAAGAAAAAGAATTTAGCAGAAGACAAATTAAAGGACATTGAAGTGGCTGCACTTTTGGAGGAAGCTAATGTTTTTTTCCCTGCAACAAGGCACGCACTGCTAATATTAAGTGCTTTCCCATCCACTACTGCTACCGTGGAAAGATCATTCAGTACCCTGTGAAGGATAAACACCTGGCTCAGGAGTACAATGGGTGATGACAGACTAACTGGGTTGTGTTTGATGAGTGTGCATCGAAAATTTTTGAAGGAAAATCAGGACTGCATAGTGAAGAAAGTTTTGGATAAATTTAGTTTAAACCCAAGAAAACTGTTATTAGTTTAATTTAACTATAATTAAAATCTCAAAGTTTTGTTTTCATTTGCCTTTTCTTTTTATCCTAAAATTTTACATTTTGAACGACCATGGACCATGGTTTGCCCCCCCCCCCCCTATTATAAATCCTGGCTACGCCCTTGACTGGTAAGACTACTAGTTTGCCGCTGGTCTTTTGCTACTGTGTATAAAAAATTTGGATTAAAGAAATGGTTGTAGACGTATGAATAAGTGTGATTATGATACATTGATTTTGTATTAACGTGCAGTAAGGAAATTTTGTAATATGGTGCAATAATGGTAAATTTAATGCATGTTCAAGAATGAAGTTGTTAGAATGTGAGGGAGTTCGCTAAATTGTGGGCAAGGAGGATTCGCCCATACGCAAAATTTTCATAGAAAGTTGAGTTATGGTACAGAGTGAATGTAATTGCAATTAATGGTTCTTTCGGAGAGTTGTGAGTGAATTTAAAAGTAAATTCAGATGGCTACGTTTATTTCGCATCGTTTGCGTCTTGTTCCACTTTCAGAACTTCGACGCAGCAAGGAAACGCGTGAGATCTCGTTTGTGATAGGTGAATTTTGATGTTGGCGCGAATATATTGCGACATTTTGATAATATGTCGGTCAGAGGCTATATAAGTGAGAACCCAATTGAAGGGATGGTGAGACAAAATCATTCGGTGACAGCTTAAGTAAGGGTCGCGTGCGATAATTTTTGAGGGTAGGATTTTTTATTTGTGAAAATTGTAGCTTCAGCAGCACGTATACAGCCTGATTGATTTTACGTGTCCAAGCATATAGATATTTTATCATAAAAGATAGAAAAAAAGTTTAAGAAGCAAAAATACTCTACATTCAATTATTAATAATGCTACATATTCAGAAAAACAAATTACACAAAAACTAAAGAGCATCGCAAGACAAATGTTTTTTTTAATGGAACGGGACCTTTTTTTTAATATTCTGAAAGAGGTTTAAATTCTCTTTACAATGGTACCAAATAAGTTATTATTATTTTGGCAATTATAGTCACAATATTTTTTTAAAGTTTGTTTTCTGTATTCCTATAAATACGAACAAAAACAACAAACTTGGAACAGTAGTCTTGGGAAACAAATAAAAAGCTGTAACAGATACAAACTACATCACTACATTATAACTTAGAATCACGTGAAAAAAGACAAAAACATGAATTAGATGAGATGTTCGAAGTGTCCCCCGTTATTTGAACACATAGTCGGGCTCTTCTTAGCAAATTTCTGCGTGCCTTTTGTAACATGTAAGGAGTAATTTGACGGCAGACTTCACTAATTCGATTTCTGAGATTCTCAGGGTTTTCGGGAGCTGTGACAAACTTTTTGTTTAACGTACCCTCAAACGAAAAAATCCAAAATCGAAAGACCGAGAGACCTGGCCGGCTAAGGTACTCTGGACCACCATTCACTATCCAATTATTTCTAAACATTTGACGTAAAACGTCCTTAACAACTCCTGAATTATGTGGAGGTGCCCCATCTTGTTGACACCACATATCACGCCGAATAGCTACTGGTACGTCATCCAGCAAGTCATGAAATTCATTTATAAGAAAGTTCTTGTATCTATCACCTGTAAGAGTTCCTTCATAAAAAATAAGGACCCATTACAAAATTATTCACAACGCCGAACTATACGTTAACAGAAAATTTATTTTGATATTTGCATGGTTGTAATTGTCTAGGATTTATGTCATCCCAGTAGTGGTCGTTTTTCCTATTGAATATACCATTTCCTGTAAAGCATGACTCATCGCTCCAAACTATGACATTAATTAAATGATTGTGATTAATCAGCCATTCACAAAATGTTATTCGCCGTTGCTGGTCTCCGTCATTTAGTCCTTGTACTAATGTAATTTCGTAAGGCTTCATTTTGTTCCTTTTAAGTATGGAAAATATCTTGTAGTAGGTAAATCCTAAATCAACCACTGCTTCGCGTATGGAATTCCGAGGATGCGCTCGAAAGTACTCCAAAACACCTCGCCGATGTCTTTGCTGCACTGGTTTTGCACTAAACCCGCCAGTTCTGCGTAAACTTGCTTCCAGTCCAGTAAAAATTCGAGGGATACAAATTTAAATACATTACACTTGCCTCCAGCGTATTATCATTGCACCGAATAAAAACTCTTAACATATCCATTTTTTCATCATTTGTGTAATTATTATTTGCTTGCATTGTGACAGGTAATATTATGAGCACTGAACAATAATTTAACTGTCACAAGCAATGCTCTAATATTTACAATTGTTTTTCATTTGTTTCCCAAGACTACTGTTCCAATTTTGTTGTTTTTTTTTTCGTATTCATAGGAATACAGAAAACAAAATTTAAAAAAATATTGTGACTATAATTGCCAAAATAATAATAACTTATTTGTTGCCATTGTAAACAGAATTTAAAACTCTTTCAGACTATTAAAAAAAAAGTGCCCGTTCCATTTAAAAAAATCATTTGTCTTGCGATGCCCTTTTGTTTTTATGTAATTTGTTTTTCTGAATATGTAGCATTATTAATAATTGAATGTAGAGTATTTTTGCTTCTTAAACCTTTTTTCTGTCTTTTGTGATAAAATATCTATATGCTTGGACACGTAAAATCAATCAGACTGTATATAAGCGACTGCTATAGCCATAAAGGGATAAATTACATATAGACAAATAAATAGTTTAAGTGTGAGTTGAAAAAAAGAATAGTGACTTTCTTCAAGAAATTAAAAAAGTGCGAAATCAGATTTGAAAATAACACAGCAAATATTTTATTGACAGTGTTCAGTAGCAGAGTGTGCGACGATAATAATAAAAATGAATCCTAGAGTAACCCTTCAGGTAACCGAACTAAAGTTTAATAAAGTCGATTAAAGGCAACTAATAATTTTAACATTTATGTGGAAACAGTTATTGTGGTAAACGTTTACATTGAAGGGTAATCGTTAAAGCAAAGAGCCCATGTGCCGCATGTGAACGAGACATTTGCGTTCGACAGGAACTGCGCTCACGAGTGTACAGCCTGAGTTAGCGCATACAGCTGTCTTTTTGTGTTTCGTCTAAACTCAGTTCATTTACATTCAAAATACGTTCCATAGGTTATAAAAATACTGCATATACACGATTCGTCGGAATAACCTTGCACTGGGTATGGATGTGGGTGTGTGTGTAGGGGAGGGTATGTGTATGTGTATGTGGTGTGATTGTGGGTGTGGGTGTGGGTGTGTGTGTTTGTGTATGGGTGTGTGTGGGCGTGTATGGGTGTGTGTGTGTGTGTGAGGGTGGGTCGATGGTTGGGTGAGCGTGCGTGGATGTGCGTAAATGTGGGTGTCGGTGTAGTTGTGGGTGTGCTGTGCGTATGAGTGTGGGTGTGGGGGAGGGTATGTGTATGTGGTGTGTATGTGTGGGTGTGGGTGTGGTATTGGGTGTGTGTGCGGGTGTCGGTGTGGGTGTGGTTGTGCGTGGGTATGTGTGTGTTGAGGAGGGAGGCGGGTAGAGAATATGAATGTGTAAGTATACTTTAGTGGGTGTGGATGTGTATGCGCCTGTGTACGTGATCGTACGAGTGTGCTTTCCAGTGCATATTGGAGTACGTGTGTGTGTGTGCCTTTGCTTAGAGTACGGTATGAGATCAAACATACAGAATTGTTACGTTTCGAGTTAGTGGTTAGATGTTCTCTCTCAATTGCGAAATTAGTGCACTGGTTGTTAAGCAAAACACCTTACTGATCGAGTTTGATTTTAGAAGTTGCAACAACGCGTTTAGGTACCACTTTTAAATTTTTGGTAAAATTGGAGGATGAGATTGGTGGAAAAGGAAAGTTGTAATGAGGTGGGCTTCCGTTCGCTTTTTTAAGAACGCCATTTTGTCAAGTGCGTGTTTTAGGAAATTACGCTATTGAAAAATGGTCTGTGATTTTACAAATTTACACGGTAAAGTTATTTTCAGCATCTGTGTTGGTTTTAATTCTCAAACTGATACTTAACATTTATGTTAAATTAGTAGTTTAGTTTTGCTTTTACGGATATAAAGTTTCCAAACAAAAACATTTACACGCTCTCTTGTCTGTCTGCAGGAGCTATGTTCTCCTTAACATTTATCACTCTCTTTAGGTTATTATTTAGGTACATAAAGTTTCTACAATTATTACTCGACTCGTAACTAAGACATTCATTTCTTTAAGTTTTTTGTTTTGATTATTTTGCTTATGCAATTAATCCTTCGCCTGTACGTTGGATACTTTTCGAAACCGGGAGTCTATCTCGAAGATAACTCAAGGGGTTTACTCCACTATCGACTCGCTTTAAGCCATCTTAATTACTTTAAGTGTGGCTCGCTTCTAGTTTGACGAGTTATAGATGGTGTTTCCGTGGCTTGTAGGTGTTCAATACACACTTAAACGTTAGATAGGATCTGTCGATCCACTTAACAAGGTTATGCACCTAAAAATTTTTACTGGTTGCTTTAGAATTAGTAAGAATTATCAATCATAACACCCACGCAGGTGCTCGTTTTGGGACACGTAATTGACTTCGATTGTGCATTATTTAATTGTGTATTAACTGTTATTATTTAGAGAACTGACTGTATTATCAACATCTGTGGCATCCTGCCCATATAGCTCTGAAGTTTATTACTTGAACTTGTGCTTCTGTAAATTTAAATCCTTTATACAGGGTGATCCATGCTATACTTTTAATACTTGGTAATATAGTTGAATATTTGATATGTGCTTTGTGTTTGTTGCTTTATATATAGAAGTGTAAGCTTTAGAGTTCTTTATAACAAACGTTATCATAACGAGGAAGCTATTAGATATTAATGAGTTTGTGAGTGATGCGGCCTTCAGCCACAAAGTTTATACTTATTGTTTACTGATTAATTATGGAATTCTAGGGGTTCTAGCTTATCCTTTTAATCTTTACTCGTGGGAATAGTATTAAACTAGCTACTTTTTTTGTGTTGCTTTATGCCATAACTGCTTATTCATTCTTTTATTTTAATCGCAGTTGTAGACATCTGGCTAGTATACGTTTTATGTAATTATATTTGATTATTTTATTTTTCGGTTGAGTTAAAACAAGACTAAAGTTTTTTCCTAGAACCAGGGTTCAATAATTGTTTCTTTAGCTTCCGGGATCAAGGCTGGATGTCGGACAGTCCTGAAAGGTTTTAATTGTTGCTTTTTTTATTTATTTTTTCGATCGTCACGTATATTTACCAGTCTGAGTCCAAAGGTTTAAAAAAAAGAAAAAAAACTGTTTTTATCTGAGTGTTGGGTTACCTTGGAAATAAAATAAAACAAAGTTGTGTTAAGCTACTAGTATTTTCTTTCCTTTTTCACGACAAATTAGGATTCGACCCCTAAGCGGACCTGTCCGCTTCCTGGACCACGTTTACCATATTTATTGTAATGGTACCGTAGCTCTTGCTGTATCGTATCCCTTTCTTGGTTTGAGGGCGATACATACACACACAAACCAAGTGGTGCCCTCTTATAAACTTGTGTATTTCTATGCCCACCACACGCCCACTTATCGGCGTACTTTTACCAACCCACTGAGCTTCCGGTTATTTATTAGCAGTTACAACACACTTCTACTTTTGGTGCATCAGTACCTTTGTGCACTTAACAGAATTGAAGCAAAGCTCTAAAATACTTTCTCGCTGCAAAATCCGAAATGGTGAATTTCGAAACGATATGGGCGTATTTGGACTTGAACAACTACGATTTATGATTTAAAAACATTTTTTAGGATCCCATAACATGCGGTGTTTACTTTTGTTTGGCAAATTTGTAAGAGGTAAGCATGCGTTATAAGTGTTGGCTACCTAACGTTTTTTAAGTAATGAATTCACAACAAAGTTAAAATAGTAATTTATTAACTTATATTTTATAAAGTTGAGTATAGTAGAATCACCGTATCCGATTTGTGACTGAGTTTTGCGTAAAACTCCTCATAGGCAAGTTAAGCTTAATTGTGATTGGTACCAAATCGACGGTAAACTACAACTGCCAATGACAAAACTCGGATTTGACAAGAAACTTAAAGTACGAAGACCTAATACAAAGCTTGATATACCCTACATGTGTAGAAATGCCTAGAAGTACAAACCCATAAACAATTGCTTATATAAGGGCTTACGCAATAAAAATATTTTACGTCCATTTCGGACAAATCTATTAAACAACAATAATTTGTTTGCACTGAAGTAATTATAAGAAAATCATGTTGTAATTAATGTTAAAGGGTTTCAAGGCCAACCATTCTCAACCCATTACCGAGTTTCTCGAGGAAATTGCTTGATGCAAATCATAAGAAAATTAATCTATCTCACTTCACTCACTGAAGCACCGTTATTTATCGAAACGGGCAGCACACATAGCTTTTTCACTGTTTTCCTCTGAAATGTTCTGGCCACTTGTTGCGACTCTCACCAAGTTGTCATCTCCATATAAAGATGTATTATACACCCCAATCCTTCTTTATGGTGACCAAAGAACCAGTGTAGATTATATTGTTGGTGTTGTTCGAAGTAGTCATATAGCGCCGGTTCTGGCTCAATTCAAGGTCACCCACTTCTGGGTGCCCTTGGAAACTCGTTTGAAGGACAGGTTGTTGGTTATGCTAAACAAAGGTTAAGGTTAAATAGTTCTTGTATTGACTAAATTTAGTCAAGGTCACATAACTTTCTAAACTAAAATAGGTCAAAGGTGAGTATTTGACAAGTTGAAACATGTTCTGATAGGTATTCAAGTCAAGGACACGTTTTTCTTATGTAAACCGCAGTGCGGTGTATTGAAACCAGTCAGTTATCAACTTGTAATTATTAAACACGCAATTAGCAGGGTTAAATCAAAGCACCTGTTTAATGTCGAAGCATGAAGCTGCTTCTTTTTGATTTTATTTAAATTTATGTGAAAAACGCCATCAATTTGGTGGTAAGAGATATATTTAATACATTTACATAAAATTATAGCATTTTGTTCTTTTTAGGCGTTTTTCTTTATGTTTTTCTTTGGGTTTTTTCCTTACGTTTTAATAACGTTTTTACTTTAATTACACGTATATCATTACTTCAATTTACAACGTAATTGCATCTTAAGTACGCATTTGAATTTATTGTTGCGTGCATTTTTCGTTTTACGATTGCAATTTTTTTTTGAATGGATACTTCCAAATAATGCAATAAGAAGTGGATTTAAAATTTTAAGAGAAATTATCATTTTATAAAGATAAATTCAATTTGGTGTGTGATAACATTATGTAAGATTGCACCATGATGGCGCAAGAATGAATTCATCCTGTTAACCTCTTCGTATTCATATTTAGATACCAGTGGTTATCAAAAGAAAAGTTTGTGTACAAAAGTTTATAAGGTATTTATGTAGTGTTTTATTTAGTACTTTAAGAATAATTTTAAGACCTTCATTATTTCATCATTATATTTAATTCAATAAACATAGTCTGTATATTGTATTTTTACATTTTTGTCAAGTCGGTTTAATTGTCCGATAATTTAAAAAAGACAATTTGGTGAGATAACTTCATTTTTACATTCTTTATTTTTAATGGTAAGTGGTAATTAACAAATCATTTTAGTGAACCAACCCTATTAATCTACCAATGAGCCAAAGGCAGAATTATAAGAGTTAAGGTTAGTATTTTTTTGGATAACTTACTTTTTATTATTTACAATTCATACATGCTACACATTTTTTATTACATGTAGTTTAGGTGAAGCTGGAAAACAACAAACAACATTTTGTTTTTAATAGTAGTGCTGCCCTCCACATGCAAATTACGCATGCTTTAACTAAAATCACTTCTTAAACAGTGTTTAGCCGTAATGCAATTGCGAGTAAGTAAAGTCATTATCTAAGTATAATGCAAGCAGCAATAAAATCATGTCTGAAACTATCAAAACTCAATAGTTGCAGTAACAATATAAACATAATTTAACATTGTGCTGTTGATGCGGCCAAAATAGTGATGGTAGCAGTAATAGAAGTTAAAATAAAAGGAAGAGAAACCAGATGAAGGTTATTCTTCTAACACTGACTGGCTATCAGTCCACATAAGGGTGATTCAACAGAAGTGTACAAACAAGCAGCTAACGAATACTTAATCGATTGAGTTTATTATAAACTGTCGAACGATACTCATGATATAGAACTTGGATACAATACACAACTTGCACCAGTAGTGCGTGTGGATTGTGGCAGCTGCGATCAAAGCAATAATGTGGTGTTTGAAGGAATGGAATGAACTTCATGTGTAGAATAAAATTTTTTGATCCCACGAAATTGAGATGAAATTAATTGATTGAATATAAGCGAAGAAGAAGATATATACCATATCTCTACCTACCAATCTTGGTATTCATTACGATTGGGAATTGAATAAAGGATATAACAGAATTTTGAAAACTGTTGTGGTAGAAAGCTACAGCTGCTGTTCTTGCACATTCGATGCTTATAGTGTAGTAGAACTATTCAATTTAAAGGATATAATAACCTATAGGGTTGGAATTTCTTGAATTTTACTGGCGTGCTTCTATGAAGGTTTATACAAGTTGTTAACTACCGTCATTTTCATGAGATAGAAGTCCATGATAGTGACGATGACATTTATAAAGACATTGAAGATGTTATAAATGCTAAGTATAGTATTAATTCACATAATACTGTGCTTGATGGAAATATTACATTATCGTCCTGCTTATCTAATGTCATTTACTATATAAAGAAATATTAATAACTATGATTTGTTTTTGTGATCTTGGTTTAGTATAAATACCCTGCTTTATCCATCTAGGTAAGAAATATTGACTAAAAGCGAAAAAGTGGAGGTGGTTCAGTGAATACCTGGAAATGACTCGCATGCGGTGACCCTGGTATTAATGAATTAGAATCTCAATGCAAACTTCCTGATATCAGTTAGAGAGATTACCGAGATTTGGAAAGTTGACATAAAGCGGATCAAATGTTAGAAGAAAACGCTTGAGAACGCTTTAAATCATTAGACACAACATTAGGTGAACGACCTGCAACTTTAGCAGTCGGTACCACAATGACAGCAAAGAGAAAATTAGGGATGTGGTACAAACGTCGATCCAATCAGAAAAAAATTAAACCGAACGGAAATTTCACAGGCACAATAAAGTCGGTACTTTTAATGGCAAAACGTGTGGTAAAAGTTTAGGAGGGAATAATTCTTATCTAAACAAGAAGGACTTTTACCATTTCCTATTCCGTTATTCGCAGGATTTTCGGCATTAGTGCTTTAGCTGGTGATGCACCAGCAATTTCAAAAGCAGCCAATGAGCTAAAAATACAAAAATTGCAAGAAGAGACATCGCACCACAATCGCATGATCGAATCTATCGCTGTAGGGTCCATGAATAAGACAGGTTTTGTGTTTTATCTAAAACCATACAAATCTGGTGGTGGCGGGTTATACTTAAACCCGTCCCCAAAAAACCGAATAGATTACCCGAAAGACCGTTAACAGGTATTGATTTAAAGAAATACACCAAAAATGTACCTTACTTTAGGGATATTTTTATGAGAGATGTCATGCCTAAATTACCATGGAAAAATCTGGAATTATTAACTTAGATAGCCAAAGTGGATCCGGCATGCATTGGGTTTGCTACAAAAAGGGAGGTAATAAGGTATGGTATTACGATAGTTTCGGTAATCTTCGACAACCAATCGAAATAATTAACTACTTTCGAGAATGTAAAATATATTATAATTACAACCAAGATCACGAATTTAATACAATCATTTGCGGACACCTATTCCTACAATGAGAAATATTTATACATGGAACGATAGATTTTGTTAGAACAAATCCATATCATTTACAAGGGATTAATACTCCATACGATGCATACGAGTTAGATGAAATTAGCGATTACCTAACATCTAAAATACCCACAAAAAAGCTTATCATTAGAGAAAACAACAATACACTAATTATAAGATAAGCAGTTCATTTGAGATCGATTTTACTGAATAAAATAGCATTGGTCGTAGCGTTAACCATCCACATACATAAACACTAATGTACACGTAGAGTGAATTATAAAAGGAACGAGAAACCTGCAAAAGTATTATGTGAGATTGACGTTCCATTGGGTTCCACTAGGTTATCGTCTAGATGAAACTCCAAGCAATACTCAGTATTTAGAAGTAAACACCGATGTAATTAGTAATATAACAATCCATTTGGCTAATCAAAAGAGTGAATTAATAGACGTTGGTGAAAGTGAACCATTCACAGTACGCTCAGAACTAAAAGAATATGGGTCTGAGAATTAATCAAGTACCAGCTCCATCTTTCAAAAATTCATAGAAAAGACATCATCCCTAAAGTAAGTCATTAACTATTCATCAACCTTCATTGCGGTTAACATCTGCAGAGAATACTTTTTAACATCAATTGGTTTAAAGGCTCTCACCGACAATGGCCGAATCATTAAACGTCTTTCAAAACGTATATTTTGACGATAATAAAATTAAATCAGATAATCACACTTATCCTCAGTGTGGATCTTCTAAATATAGACCTTCTGAAGAAATGCTACGATAGTTTTATGTACATGCAAGGTAAGCGTGAACTTTCCCAACTTTGCTTTCGGAGAGACTCATTATGAGTTAGGTGGTCAAAGAGTGAACGTTTGTAGAAATCCAGGCATAACCTCTGCACTTAAGGCCTATATATCTTATACGGCAAACAAGGGCAAACTACTAAGCCACTTGGGGTGGTCACCAAACAATGAAGAGCCATTGCAAGTAGAATTCAATGAGCAAAGTGGAAAAAATATTTCACAATATGCATACCATTTAACCACATATAATGGAGGATTATCGTCAAGTGATTGTGAACATGCGTCGAGAGCGGAAAATAATTCGATCTAGAGCGATACATACTGCTATTATGGTGACGCTGATGCAACAATAACCCTAAATAAAATTCAATGGAAGGTACCGCCCTTAATACTAAGTGATGCTGCGAAACTTAGTTTGTTTGAAGGAATCAATAAAAATTCTATTATTACTGTTACATTTCGTAAATGGGAGTTATATGAATGATCTGCTTTAAAACAAGCAACCTCAGACATATGGCCAATAAAACATCAATGCAACTGGAAAAACCACGTTGGATAATTGTTGGGTTCCAACAAGGTAAAAGATACACACAGTTGACAAGGACCGGAAATTTTAATCACATTAACATCAGAAACCTTAAAGTACATCATTCTGAGTATTATGCATATGAACTTCAGTGCTATCCAATTCATACCTGCCTATCACATTTTTTAAATTCCGATGTGATTACTATGGTGAAAATGATAATGATGCATTATTCAATTCTTCCAAATTCAAATCATGTCCAGTATATGCAATGAACTGCTCTATACAGAATGAATCCTTAAGAAACTTAATGGTAGACATCAAATTAGAAATGGAATCTAACACCTTTCGATAATGCAACCGTAGTCTATGTTCTTATTCTCCATGATGCTATTGTGCAGTACAACGTAGTCAGTGGAGAAATAAAAAAATTATAATTATTGTAATGTGCACCCTGTACGTCTAGTATATAATTAAAAATGTTGTAATTATTCGTTTTGTCTTATATCATAGACTAGAAAGTAGTTGCTCAGAAACAAAACTTCCAATTCAAAGTCATGGCATTGATGAAAAGTCTAACACTCCAAAACATGGTGATTTACTTCCTAATAATGTACGTGGTATTATATGTGGCCCCTACAAATGTGGCAAAGAAACGTACTGATTAGTCTATTTATTGAAAAAAATGGTTTTAAATTCAAACATGTATACGTATACTCTAAGTGATTGAATCAAAACAAGTACAAACTTTTGCAGAAAATCTTACTTTCAATAAAGGATATAGGTTACTTTACCTTCAGTCACTTAACTGTCGTTAGGTGATTCAAGAATGGTACTACTAGCCCACTAGCTCAACTTCCGTTTTTGCAAGGAAATCCTCCTCCTGGCCATCGTACACCACCTTTCTTAGATATATCTGTCGTAGGAGAGATTAATACTGAGGAGGAACCTCATAGTATCGCAGATGATTCTGCTGTCCGTAATGAACCCATCTCAGAATATTTCTCGAGCAGTACAATTAATTACCTCGTACATATATTGAACTTCTTATGAGGGATCCTAAAGGTGCTATTGATCATACACATTGAGTTCACTACGATACCAAAACAGAAATGGACAATTGGTATACTCCGTTACAATTAAAGGAAACGATATGATTATTAAAGCGTCACGTATAAAGGGACTACAGGTTTATACGATCTGCTTATTATAATGAACGCAATATAAATCTAGCAAATTCAGAAGATAGAAAAAATTATAAAAGTATTTTAGAAGCCACGAATATTGCAAGATTATGATGTCAGTGGTCAAATTCGAGGAATCCGCAGCAAAAAGTATACACAAATAATAAAACCCTTACTGTCATCATCCCCCATAACTAAAGGACAGGAAAATTGACAGGAAACACAGGTGTCGTAAATCATATATCATTTGTAGAAGAACTATATGAAGATGGATATATTCAAAAACCAACCAGTCGTTTTATAAACAGTATAAATAGGAATGCATTGATGGCGACACATCATAACTAAAATTCCTCTTAACAAATTTGAACGTTCACACCCCTCAGTTTAAACTTGATGATAATCAATTTCATCAGCAAGAAAGAAGATGGTGATGCTATAAATAAGGGTTTGAAGTTTGTCTACAAGCAGTTCAGAAAGCTTTTAAAGGAAACTTTAACGCTTTTGTAGTGTTGGAGCAAAACTATAAAATCAAAATCTTAGATAAATCTGAGTGCCATGTCATAAATTAAACCCTCAAGTAATTGCACAAACCTACACGAAATAATTTTAAACTAAGACGAACAATAATGAAAGGTGATCTTTGGCGAGCAGATTTGGCGGATTTTATCACAGTTACAAAATTTAAAGGAAACTAAGTACTATTAGTGGTTATCGACTGTTTTCGAAATACTTATGGAATAAAGATTAAATGACGAAAACAGGTCAAGAAGTTCAGGCCATGCAAACAATCTTCAAAAAATGCCGGAAAACTACATATTTACAGACAGATGCAGAGAAAGAATTTCACAATGAGCATTTTACTAAACTAATGCAGGGTTATGGAATCAATCATTTCTCCATATGTGGCACAAAAAAGGTTGCAATTGCGGAACGCCTAAAAACACTCTATAGGAATCGATATTGTGTTGGTGACAGTACGAATCAGTAAATTTAAATGTATCTTTGCCAAAAGACACACACCGAATTAGCCTAGTGAACTATTTAAGATTGTGAAAGTTTGTATTACTAACCCCCACTACAAGACATTAAAGGAGCATCTGTACTGGGAGGGTTTTATGAATACAATTACAGAACACAAAGTATCCTGACGTATACCTAAGAGAAAAAGTGCTTCGCTCCAAGAATGATAAGTTATTCGGAAAGTGGTGCGGATTGAATGAAAGATCATGGATCAATAAAGCTTATTTTATAGACATTTAACTTATAATTTGTGAACTAAATTACTCAATTGGAAAATAAAGCATTTCGGAACCCTAAAACACATAATAGAATCTTATTATTGTTTGGTTAATGGTGTATTTTAAATTATACAATCAGTTTCGATAACACTTACAGTTATCTTCGTCAATTGTAAAGTTGAAAATATAGATGTGAACAGTTTTTAACAAAGTACTTTTATGAAATAAATACAAGAAAGTTGTATTTTAGGTTTTAAATGACAACATTACATTAATAAAAATGTTATCTCTAACATTTCATTTTCTTGTACCTAAAGTACCGCTATAATCATTGAAATTACTTGATGACCATGAAAACAATGATCAATAAACACAAATAAATAACTTAACATTTAACAATAAGTTTTGGAGGACTTTCAAACACTTCAGGTACTTTCTGTAGATTTGTTAGTACTGTACCGCACTTCTTCCATGCAATTTGTTTTCAAGACTGCTCATAATGATAAACTTGTTTAAAGAAGAGAATATATAAAATTATATCCTCAAGGTCTAGTATTGGTGAAATTAAAATTTACTAAGCCTTTATCATCGCAAGGGTTAAGTATTACGTTATTTTGTTTGATTCTAAACACATCATGTTTCTTTGACCTTATCAGATGCTGATAACGCTTTATTACGTTACCATAATCATTTATCGTGATCTGTTTGACACTTGCTTGGGTAGAATCCTTAGTTCTTTTTATAACCTTTCATCACCAGTGTAAGCATACATTTTTGCACAAAGTCTTACAAAGGACTTTCCCACCAAAGAACACTTCAGGTACTTTCTGTAGATTTGTTCAGTACTGTACCGCACTTCTTCCTGCAATTTGTTTTCAAGACTGCTCATAATGATAAACTTGTTTTCCGAAACAGAAGAGAAATATATAAAATTATATCCTCAAGGTCTAGTATTGGTGAAATTAAAATTTACTAAGCCTTTATCATCGCAAGGGTTAAGTATTACGTTATTTTGTTTGATTCTAAACACATCATGTTTCTTTGACCTTATCAGATGCTGATAACGCTTTATTACGTTACCATAATCATTTATCGTGATCTGTTTGACACTTGTTTGGGTAGAACCCTTAGTTCTTTTTACAAGTTTTCATCACCAGTGTAAGCATACATTTTTGCACAAAGTCTTACAAAGTCTAAGATAATTTTACCATGATTTTTGTTAAGCCGGGGAGTTTTTTATTTTCTAATAGAATTCCAAAGATATTGTGAATACTATAATCAGATATATCAAATTTATCAATGCCTTCTTTGATAATTTCATAGATATCAGGAATTGAAAGGGCGTATATGAATTAACTATATCCGTGTACAAGAACTTGTATAAAAAAAGTGTTTGAAACATCTAATACACTGAAGCCTGCATATATAGGTTTATTTAAATATACTTCTAGTTTATTTATTTTAACGATAAGCATATCATTGTAAAATATCGTACTAAACGTATGTCCGTTCATTTTCCATCAGTTTCCCAAAAGCACTATTAATCATTAATAATAATCGTACTAAATTCATTTGGATTGCTGACGCATGGTGGTATTTAAATCGATATCAGTTTTTAACCACGGACTGTAAAACGTAATTAATACGATGTAACTTTTACCAACTTCAATCCATATTTTAAACATACTTTCAAATTTCTGTAATTGCGTTTTGGATACAAGCAATGGTGGTATTTTAAATTGATATATTTTAATCAGGTGACTGTTTAAAACCTATATTCGGTGCCAGTGGTAGATCATTTGACTCAACTCTCAATCTCATATCTCTCTAAATATACTTTCATATATTTCTTTTCGTTTTGGATACAATGTACAATTTTTTTTTTCTATCGTTCAACTCATATGTCTCGGGTGCTCAGTGTATCATTGTGATTTTTCTCTCTCTTTCTTCTCTTTTTTTCTCATAATACAGCAGATGATTAAATAACCAGTATCTGAATCATCAGGATCTTTTATTAAATCCAACTGTCAAAACTAGCTTTATCCACAAAACAAAAGCCGCAAAATGGTAAAAATTCTGATATGGCGTCTCCATATAAGTTATTTACATCGTAGTGCATTAAATACACACTTTGAGAAGTGGGATCAAATTTGTCTCCCATGTAGTTGTTGTTAGCTTTGGCAGGCCACTTCTAATTCATCTTTCAATAAACATTAGCATACCAATGCCTAACTAGTTCTAACTTTACTTGCGTAGTTTTGAGCATAGCATCGAATGATAAACAAGGGGCCGTACAATAGTCGAGGGAATCAAGTTTGTTAGTACATACATACTTAAATAAGTTTTCGAACATTTTCTAAAGGATCAGTAAAAAGTAGAACATCAGTTTTTAGATACAAATCCGAGCATTCACCCAACGATCTAATATTAAATTTGGTCCAAACGTTAACCGCATGCGCAAAACTCGCATAGTTGATTTCTTCATTATTAAGGTGACTGTAAAATGCTTCCTTGGAAGGGAGGCTGGTCTTACTTAATTCATCCCTAGTATCAATATACTCATAGCCAAATACACCGTTTGCGAGCTAGTAGAGAAAATTCTTCATCATTGTTACAGTTAGCTCTGGTAATAATCTTTTTACCATTTTCCAAATAGTTTGAGAACTTTTCAATACTACTACTCATAAATCTGAAAGAGTCAATAAATCTAAACTTAATTTTAGTGCTTTCTATTACTTTCATAAAAGAAATATATCTTTCTTTGTTTATAGGCAGCAGTGAAATCAATCCTGCAACAGTAGCAATTCCTTAATTAGAAATGTGCATCATAACCTGATAAATTATGAAATACTTTAGGTAACATTTCTGATGTTATGCTCCCCAAAATTCTTCTGTAAGATGGTTATCGTATCTAACTTTTACATCATAATCAGTAAATGGTTTTTCCCGCAAATATTGACAAGCCATGACACTTTCAAAGTGTTCAACCTGAGTGAGACTTACAGTTTGCATAGGAATTATTTTATTGATTATTTTGATGGCCCAATCTGCAATACTTTGAGGCTCTTAGACACTCTATGAAGCCTCAATCGATATAAGGAATCATTGTATGAACACTTCAAATAGTAAGCAATGCTCAAGAGTTGATGTTTAGAGTGAAACAGAGTATTATTTTGGGCGCATTTTAAATTTATACACTTTTTTAAAATACTTTCTAAATCCACATAAATTACAAATAGTACCTTTTCCTGGAATGCTAAATTTTTAACTGCAAAATTATTTCTGCTTCAGTAGGCAGCCTAGCAGAGCATCGATGAAATTGATGACATTGAGTGACATACTTTTGTAGAAAGTGATCTGAAGAAAAATAGTTCAGGCATCGGCAATAGATAAATTTCTTGTGCTCATTCGATAGTTGTTTAGAAAAAAGAACTGACATCTTTAATCTATGCGAAATGATAAAGAGTATTATTTTTTGTATTAATAACATCTACAAAAGAACCAGCGGTATGATAATTAGTAAAAACTACTAAAATATTTATAGGATCCCCATCAATATTGTGAGTTTCGCTTATTACAAATTAATCGAGAGGTTGTATATTTTTTTTACAACATCTAGTTGAATAGGAAACTAAATCGAATCATAATTTAAAGCATCTCTAAAATGAGGATAACTGTAAACTCTATCCGTGTTATGTTGCACAGGATATAATGCCGAAACAACAGCCCACATCATCATTATTAACCTTTACTACCGCATCATTTACTGCTATGAAGTATGGAATTTTAATGTAAGTTAAAAGACCACCTCTAAATGGAGCATAGCTATTAATGTTCACCTTTAAATGTAAAACTTCGTGAATGCCCAACCGGAATACTTTTCGGAAAACTAATTTTTTTGTAATTATAATAAACGTTATCATTGTACCACTGACGCAAATTGGTTGTAATATTAATGACATCCTTTTTTTATGATAAAAGTCTCCAACTCAATAATATGATTTTGAGATTGAATGAAATTTTCAGCCTAAAACAACATTCACCTTTACCATCGATAGTTTTATCATTAATTTAACCTTTCGTGTAAAACTATTGGTTGCATTTTGTAAAAAAATAAGAGCGTCCTTAACGTTTGCTATATTGATTATAATTCCTGTAAGTAACATGCTAATAAAACATGAATCTAGAGAGTACCAACCTAAATTGCATGTGTGCTTTTTAGTGACATTAACAACTCCTATCTATTTTCTCTGAAGCGTTCTTTTACTGTTTAAGTCTTACAAGAGAACACTTTCGAGCTTAAGCAAATTTTCATTTGCCTCTAAATAAATTTTATTTTGAATTATATCTTGCAATAGCTTAAACTAGTGTTAACTATATGGATATGCTTTACAAATCCATTTTTGTTTTCAACAATGGAATAATACCTTTTGTTAAATGAACTATATTACTACTAGTACTATGCGTAACCTGACTTAAAGTTATCTTCAAAACTGTATCCAACAATATAAAAAATGTGAAGCACATACTTGAGTAACTGCTGATTACGAAATAATAAGCTTGTAGCGAATACTTTATTTATTATAACTAATATCTAAATTAATAATTTAAGTAACAATAGAAATTCTTTAGGTTTACAATTAAAATTCTCGTCACGATTGCTATGTACTAACTGGTATAAAACTGCTCTTTTTCTACTTATATAGTCACATAAACCGCATTCCAGGTCAAATATTACACACTGGTTATTGACTAAAAAAATTTCGATATAAATAGATCAAAACTATAAAGTAATACATAAATTGTCAGGGTTACTAAGTAGCTTTTGCACGAAACAGATCTCTATCGTAAACACCTACAGTTACTCTTTTGTTGTTGATTTTTTCTTAATTCTCAAGGGCTTAATGACCACCAAAACTTGCCAAAAATTGATCAAAAATTGTCAAAAAGTTGCCAAAAATTGTCAAAAACTTAAAAAATGCCCAAATACTGCTAAAAAATGTTAGAGTCATTGAGCTTGGGATCAGTGACTTTTCGAAAAATTGTCGCATCTTTTTGGGGGTCATTTGCATTAAAAACAATTAGGGCGAATGACCCGAAGCATAGAGTTCTACGTTTATAGGCTCTTACACAATGGTTGTTCACTTGCTTAAACTTGAGGTCAATGAACTCAAATTCAGGTCCTGACTCCCAAAATTGGCCCAAACCTGGGGTGAATGACCCTAGAAGCTCTATTTTTGGTTTATGCATATATAACATTTCGGTATCCCATTTCACTTTTATGAACCTTTACCTTTACCTTTACCATTACCTTTAGATTACTTTGCAATATCATTCACAAGAACTTCAATTCATTGTCTTTGATTATGTGAGATAGACGCACACATTGTACTTTGTTTATTATCTTTACTGACCACCAAGTGTTCCATTATCACCTGTTCTTAACGTTGCTGATATCATATGAAATACTTTCTGCCGTCTAGACTTATTACTTATACATTATGTTACATTTTTTATAGTTCATAGAATTTACTTATACAGGTGTTTCACTCTTGTGGGATTTTTTGAGTCAGTTAATCGTACCAATTACTTCCACTTAACAGATTTGTTATAAGTTTTGTTATGAACGAATAAGTTGAAAAGTAATAATAATGAAGAGATAAAATAATCTTGCATACTCGGATTGATAATGGCTTTAACCAGTACAAGAACAAAATTATCCATGTGCAATAAAGCAAATAACTTGCACGATGTTTTGGTGGGACCACCTACAGCAAAAGAGCCACACTTAAAACCACTCCCGATCCCCGAATTTGATGAAGATGTTCAGTGATAGTGATATTGATCAAGATTTTAGCAGAGTCTTTGAAAAGTAAGTATATTTTACATAATTTAGTTTTTCATAATAATTAACTTATTCATAGATTCATTACTATTTTACTCTATTATTTCTTCTAGCATTAAGCCTGCAACAACTGTTGGAGCATCAGCAGCAGCGGGAGAAGTAGCTCCACCTCCACTGCAATATAAAGGAAAGGATTTGCAGCTAATCAAGTAAGAAGGGCGCGAATTCCAGGGTGTACTACATCAAGCCCAGGACCCCACAACCCTTCAATAATTCCAACAGAAGAGTGTGCGTTGGTTGCGGAATATTTTGGATAATTATATAAACAGTGGGGCATCGTAATACGCAAAATGTGTCACATACTCTACAAAATTTAGATGTCTAAGTTTATTTATTTTTTAATTAGTGATAGTAAGTACTTTTTGCTTTTAGATTGATATTAGTCATGTACGCAACATAAGTATAAACTTCTACATCAAAGTAAAGTCGCCATTTTGCAGAATTTAAAACATATTAATGAATAATGAATAAAAATGTCATATATATATATATATATATATATATATATATATATATATATATATATATATACAGGGTGTCAGTTTAAGATGAAATGCATGGGGATATTGAAACCGTTAGAGATACGAAGATGGTTAAATGGAGAAAAAGTTGCGTCATTATATGCCCAAGAAGTAACCATGGTTACATGTCAAAAATCCTTCCATTTACTAGACACAGGGTGATAACTGAAAATATGCGTTTTCTAAAATCGCTATATCTTCTTTCTTGCAAGAGATATATCCACGATTTTTGCAGGATGGATAACAGGTAGCGAGGATTTCAAAATGATTTTGAAAAATCTAGGCCTACTAGATTTTGAGATAATGCACCAACTTTCGATTTTCTTATGGACGCCATATTGATTTTGCATTTTGAATTCTTCATAAAAATGCTTTTCAACCATATATCATATGTTTATAACTGCCAATGAGAAAGTGTCAAATTACACAATTAAATTTATATCAAAGCAACCTTGACATATTATGTATTTTAATTAAATGAAAATTAATCTACAAATTAAACTAACTATTGAGAACAATATTATTGATTATTAACATAAATCATAATAATAAAAGTGACAAAAACAACAAAAATAAAATTTAATATTATACTGAATTTTACTATTAATTAATCAAATGCTCGAATAAACCTCCATTCTCTTGCAATAATTGAATAGATGGTTGATTGGCAAAGGCCTAGTTTGATATAAATTTAATTGTGTAATTTGACACTTTCTCACTGGCAGATTATAAACATCTGATATATGGTGGAAAAGCATTTTTATGAAGAATTCAAAATGCGAGATGATAAGGAACTCTTGTGATGCAGTGCTAACTCGATGCAGATGGTGTTTGCAGGAGAATGAAGGTTTATTCGAGCATTTGATTAATTAATAGTAAAATTCAGTATAATATTAAATTTTATTTTTGTTGTTTTTGTCACTTTTATTATTATGATTTATGTTAATAATCAATAATATTGTTCTCAATAGTTAGTTTAATTTGTAGATTAATTTTCATTTAATTAAAATACATAATATGTCAAGGTTGCTTTGATATAAATTTAATTGTGTAATTTGACACTTTCTCATTGGCAGATTATAAACATATGATATATGGTTGAAAAGCATTTTTATGAAGAATTCAAAATGCAAAAATCCAATATGGCGTCTATAAGAAAATCGAAAGTTGCGTGCATTATCTCAAAATCTAGTAGGCCTAGATTTTTCAAAATCATTTTGAAATCCTCGCTACCTGTTACCCCATCCTGCAAAAATCGTGGATGTATCTCTTGCAAGAAACAAGATATAGCGATTTTAGAAAACGCATATTTTCAGTTATCACCCTGTGTCTAGTAAATGGAAGGGATTTTTGACATGTAACCATGGTTACTTCTTGGGCATATAATGACGCAACTTTTCTCCATTTAACCATCTTCGTATCTCTAACGGTTTCAATATCCCCATGCATTTCATCTTAAACTGGACACCCTGTATATATATATATATATATATATATATATATATATATATATATATATATTGAGATGATTAAAGTAGGCATAATATAGGGGCTAGAGTTTATTGAGTTTGAATTTTCTATAGTAGGCAAGTTAGATAAATTTGTGGAAGTATACAGTTCGTTTTCAATGAAATAATAGTTACGGGTGCAAAATTATGGTTTGATGTGACAAACAGGCTTTGTGGGGTTTGCATGGTTGTTATTTTCATAAAAGCATTGAGCTACACCAGTATCATGTGAGAAAGGTCAACATGATTAATATTAATGGGTACGATTAGTTTCGTGTAACATATTTATGTAATTTCGCATTTTATTCAATGCATTTTAGCATTTTGAACACATATCAGATATTGATCACATGGAGCATGAATTATAATATGTAGAATGTATAGTATTAGGTACAATGCATAAACTATTTGAAATATGAGAGAAAGGTATGATACGAACATAGTATATTTGTAATTCAAAGACAAAGTATATAAAACGTGCATAAGAAGTGATAGTGACTTAAAAATATAATTAAGTACAACGTGATCAATCTCAAGTGTACTGTAGTGGTAATATTGTTGTGTTTTGCAGTTGGCTGCTTTGGATTTTTACTGTGGTTTTAGTCGTTTTAGTTTATGTCAGTTTATGTCATATTATACCTTCGTTTTTCACTTTTGTATTTTCTTGAGTTATTTACAAACTGTCTATATCAAGACAAATTATATATTCCGAATTTCAAATTGTGATATCGAATTTAATCGTCATGCCGTTTTCAATCGGACACAACACACTCATTCCATAAGCATGTACTGCAAATTTATTTAATTATAATGAAATTATAACATTTAAATACTTAAGATTCATTATTTTGTAATTATGTAATCCAATCATTAAATAATATTTTATTTATTTTGTTGTATTTTATAGGAATGCAGTCTAATCAAATACAAAATAGTCATTATTTAAATTAAGATAATATTTTATAATATGTATACGTTAATGACCTTCATACAGATTTGAAACTGATCGTAGTTTTTACTCGAACCATGCTCTAGAGTAGCTAGAGCAATACAGCTTCTTACCAACCTATCAGTGGTACCAACTTAAAGATTTTGATCACGTGGTATACACTTGAGATTGATCACTCTGTACATGAACAACAATTGTGCAGTGTGATATTTAATATAAAATTGCAAATTTTATACAAAAATTGACAAAATAGTTAAACAATGTGAAAATGTGAAATGACAAAATTAAGAACTTTGGAGTACAAGTGAATAGTATTGGTGTTAAAGACAGATATAACAACACATATTATGAACATTTCAAGTATTATAAACAGTTATTACACAAATTAAAAGTAAATTTGTATTAAGTTAGGTTAAGTATTATTTGTAATAATTTCACAAAATTGTAGTTTTTATAGGGTAAGATAAGCCTAAAATAAATTATAAAACATTTAATAGTAGGTTTCTCATTTCATAAAATTAGAAAAGTTAGGTTAACTACCTAAATAGTAGATGAGAAGGCGGAAGTTTTGTAAAATTTAAATAAAATTGGTTGAAATAAGTGTATTCTGATACAGTTTTTATGTGGAATTTGAATACGTAATTAGTTTATTTGTAGGATTTAAGATTTTTTTTGATATTAGTAAATTTAGATTATAAATTGTCAGAATAAAATTTATCGAAGCAAAATAGGGCTTGACAGGTGTGTTTTTATGCGGAATTTTGCCCTGATTCCAAATCTGTAATTAAAAATCAAATCCGAATTGTATTAAAGAAAATATAGCATAATTTATGTTTTAGTTAAGTTTACAATTTTGTTAAGACCAATCAGAAGCTAGGATCTTTTGTGTGTAATGTAAAAAAAAAATTGAAAATTTGGTATCTAGGAGAAATGTATAAAAGGAATTGCTCCTGATTTCTCACTCTCTTACCACTCTTGCCTTTTGAAATTTTTGTTACTAACAAGTCATAGTGTTAGTGTTATTTGTGTTATGTTATGTTATGTTATGTAAGTAATAATTCTCATAAACATTATCGGAATTGAAACGCGATCGACGTAGGGTTGAGATATCAGAAACAATTGTTTTAACCTATAACTAAAGTTAAAAATAAGGCTACCGATCACAATTGTTCGATAAAATTGTAATTGTTTTGTTTTTCAAGATCGTGTGTAAACATCGGGCGATGTGCAATTTTTTTGTATGTTAATAAATTCCTCAAGTATTTTGGATTCGATGTTTATTTTGTTGATAGTGATTAAGATCATAAAATAAATTTTCACTTCATAACGGAATCTAAAGTGAAGGTGCAAGTGAATTCAAAAATTTACATAAAATTAAAATAGAAAATTAAATACGAGAAATTATGAAATAAATAATACGATATTTTAAAAACACAAATAAAATAAAGTGCTTGTCTATAAGTATTTGAGCATTGTAAGTACATCGTATTTACCACATGAAGAACAGCCAACAGTTATTTGATTTGGATGAAATAATGGAATGTTAAGCAGCATATTTGGGACAGCAATGCAGATCACCGATTTATGGAAGGAAGTCTACGTCCAACGATTAATGTGGACCAACCCGACAAGAACATTATTTGAAATTTGCAGCAATACATGTGAGTGTATTTCTCTATCATAATCCTATTGCATTGATTTTTTTTTGCCCTGTATTTAATTTTTTTGAAATAATGTATAAATGTTTGTACGAATTCACGTGTCAATATCTGAAAAATAAATGATTCAGTGTTGTTATAAAATTAATAAGTTTACCTCAAACAAAATTAAAATTGTGCTCAATATGTTACGTGTAAATGTAGTTTGTAAATTTATGGTCTTTAAGTTACGACTCATCCTGTAGGTTGTTGGAAAATGGCAACATTGCCAATAAAAATCGTTTTAAATTTAAAATGTTTCAAAGATGTGACTACTTTAAAATCTTTGGATTGGTGAAAATAATCAGGCTATTGTTTTTGGTTTTCTGGAGAAAAGGAAAACGCCATTTTGGCAAAAAGAAATTGAATGTGTAGTTAGAAGCACATGTAAAATTTGGAAAAGTTTTCCTTAAAAATTTGATTGAACTTTTCAAGTAAAATTTTAACACAGCCTGTTGCTGGATTTGATCTTTTCCATATAAATAAATCCTGTTGGGATTTCGAATTTGAGTTCGGCTTTAATTTTTGTTTCTACTACACCTTAGCTTCATTCAAGAGGTAAGCTGCTCACTTTCTTTTCTTATTTACTAGACATAGCTTTGAAATGCATGCGTACATGTTTTGAAATTTTAATACAGCATAAAGATCATATTTTATAAAATTTTGGTGTCGATTTAAAATTCTAACACAGTTATCTTATATAGGTTCTTTTTGGTCCTTTACACATTCACTCAAGATTAACATATCTCGTGCTTCCATAAGGAATAATTAAACCGTTTCTGACAGCACAATTGGATACCATTCCTCCGAGGTGTGTCATATTAGTTATGGATCTTCGAACCTGAATTGAAACAGTTTACGATTACTCCTTCTCCAAGTATCTTCCGAATTAACTGAAGAAATATACGTTACACCTACGACTAGTTTCGGATAAGTATTATTGTTACACGCATACAAAATTTACCTGTGGTGAGTGACTTTTGTTAGCCTTCCTACATAACGAGGCTCTCGTTATCTGTACTTTACTGAAATTCTTATAACAATTACATTACTGTGCTTGCTACTTGTATTAGTGTGTTACCGCAATTATCTTAAGCCTGAAATTAATGCTTATACTTTACTGTGAAACATTTTCTTAGTAATCGAGAGTAATACTATACACTTGTACCTGTAAAAAATAATTTGGGTTATTCCAAAGTTTTGCTTATACTTACATTTAACTTTGCAATAGAATTTGTATTTTATCTATCAATTTCTAGCTTTTCTTATGTACTAGCTTTATTCTGATAAATAACCGTAGTTGTTCAACCGTTAGACCTACCTGTGTTTACTATACATGTAATCAGCTGTTTAGTTGACTGAATGCTACTAGTTGAGTGTAAATATACAATGTATGTCAAAAAAATTATGCTAGCTGCTGGGGTTTCAATTACTGTGTAAATCAAATTGAATATTTATTTATTATCATTGGGGTTGTATAACATTTGTTATTTTTTTTCTGATTACAATTTTAATATTTGTTTAGTATAAAACTGTTTGAATCTTTTGTTGGTAGCCCTATGCTTACCAATAAATGCGTTATTCTGTGTTGCGCTTTATTAAATTCTTGTACTGCAATTGCCAAATCGGTAATAAACTTGGCCTTTCTAAATTTCCTAAACGCTTCATACTTATCATTTTGTCTGTAATGCTTGTAATGCCTGTAGTGCTTACATAAGTAAACAATAGGGTAGACATCTAGTGCTAATTTTCGCTTTATATTTGGGGTTTATTTGCGTCCGGTTGATTGGAAACTGATAAATTAGTCCAACGGAGAGCTCTTCGTGGAATATCGGTATACAAGAATTCAATTTCGGATAGTTATAGATATATGTTTGGGTATTCTTTTCTTTAGGGTCAACACTAGATGCCGAACCGTATTGTGTCTGAGTATGTAAATTTTAGTAAATTCATAGTTTTGTTTTTAGTTTTGGTGGAAAGGTAAGTTGATTACTGCTGGTTTATTTCAAGATATATTGTTCTGATGTATATTGATTAATGTATTGGGAATATTTCCTGATAGAATTGTATTTAGGTCTGCGAGTTGGCGCAAAAATGTTTTGTCTTAGATATTTACGAAAATTTAATTATTATTACAATTTTAATTTTGTTTAGTTAAAATTTTGTTAAGACCAATCAGAAGCTAGGATCTTTTGTGTGTAATGTGAAAAAATTGAAAATTTGGTATCTAGGAGAAATGTATAAAAGGAATTGCTCCTGATTTCTCACTCTCTTACCACTCTTGCCTTTTGAAATTGTTGTTACTAACAAGTCATAGTGTTAGTGTTATTTGTGTTAACATGTAAGTAATAATTCTCGTAAACATTATCGGAATTGAAACGCAATCGACGTAGGGTTGAGATATCAGAAACAATTGTTTTAACCTATTACTAAAGTTAAAAATAAGGTTACCGATCACAATTGTTCGATAAAATTGTAATTGTAATTGTTTCGTGTGTAAACATTGGGCGATGTGCAATTTTTTTGTATGTTAATAAATTCCTCAAGTATTTTGGATTCGATGTTTATTTTGTTGATAGTGATTAAGATCATAAAATGAATTTTCACTTCATAACGGAATCTAAAATGAAGGTGCAAGTGAATTCAAAAATCTACATAAAATTAAAATAGAAAATTAAATCCGAGAAATTATGAAATAAATAATACGATATTTTAAAAACACAAATAAAATAAAGTGCTTGTCTATAAGTATTTGAGCATTGTAAGTACATCGTATTTACCACATGAAGAACAGCCAACAGCTATTTGATTTAGATGAAATAATGGAATGTTAAGCAGCATATTTGGGACAGCAATGCAGATCACCGATTTATGGAAGGAAGTCTACGTCCAACGATTAATGTGGACCAACCCGACAAGAACATTATTTGAAATTTGCAGCAACACATGTGAGTGTATTTCTCTATCATAACCCTATTGCATTGATTATTTTTTTTGCCCTGTAGTTAATTTTTGTTGAAATAATGTATAAATGTTTGTACGAATTCACGTGTCAATATCTGAAAAGTATATGATTCATTGTTGTTATAAAATTAATAAGTTTACCTCAAACAAAATTAAAATTGTGCTCAATAGTTTAGATCAATTGCAGAAATTTTTGACAGGCTACATTTATTTCAGTATTAAGTACGCAACGCATGCGTAGTTTGTGCAGATCTCAACAATGTTGGTTTCACATTGTAACTGTTTATTATAAAATACAATTTGATCATTTACATGAATATTCCCAGATTTAATTTATATTGCCAACAATAAATGTTTAATACAATTGAACCCTATCCCCAGAAGAGATTTTGAGCTAGTACGGCGCATAATATATTTGTTTTATAAAGTTATTATTACAATAAGAACCTTGTCCCCATTTAGTAAAATTGAATAATTAGAGTAAATAATAATTTTTAACGATAGCCAGATCAATTAATTAACCAGTACATATATATATATATATATATATATATATATATATATATATATATATATATATATATATATATATATATAATAAAATATAATAACAGAAAACGGAAAAACACAACTAACAAAATCCATATCAACCGAAAACAAAACTTAAAAACAATATCGAATCTCCGGAAATATTTTCACTCGTAGCTGTCGATAACAACCGAATTTATTTAGAGGTAAACTAACCTTAGTTTAAATTACCGACAAATGAATATCACTTGTTTTAAACTGCCGATACTAAAACCGCACTTAAATTTTATGAAAGTGACGTTATTTTATTTAAAATATTTACGAGCAAAAATTTTGAAACATTTTGCTTAGCAAGGTGTTGGAACAGAGAAAAAAACAGAGAGAGCTAGTAATCCTCCAGCACTTCTATTTATATGCAAATCGTTAGAAACCACTTTCATCATTTGTTATCAACAACTATTTCAAATATTTCCTCAATTCTGATTGGCTAATGCTTTTTTTAATTTTCAATTTAACTTCAAAAGCTCATAACTCTTGAACCCCTTAATCTATCTTAAAACTAACAACATTTTTGTAATCTACACAATTTTTTTGAATAAAATAAGTCCTTACACGAACTACTTGCTCCAATTATTAAACATGTTAATTTTTACATTGATTTATTGAATTTATACTAATTTTATGCACTTTTCAGGCCTGGAATTGATTTTCACATGAATATGGGATGCTACTACATATAAATACACATCCTTTAAACGCCTACGGCCAATTTGAAAGGAAAATTATCTGAAATTTTAATATACCCTTAAAAACTAAATTTGGTAAAATAGTCACTAATATAGTGATTTGTGACTTGAAATTGAGGCTACTTTACTATTTTTACCTCCTATAATTTAATTAGACCAATTGGTCCCAATCCATAACCATTTTATATAATTTTTATGCGAGGAAATAACATAACCTCAAATCAATACAGTAATTTTCAAATGTATAATTTTACATTCTTGAACACTTTAAATGTTTGTGAAAGTGTATATCCTTATTTATACTTAACGATGACTTGGAAAAACACAGATTAGAATAACAAATATCTGTGTTTTTCCAAGTCATCATTAAGTATAAATTTATTAATTAATAACGATGGGGGTCTTAAACTCTCCCGTTTGTCACGTATGTAAAGGGGTAACCTCCAACATGTGATTTTACTTCGTCATGTAGTCACTATTTTTGTTCATTAATATTTATTACTATATGTTTAACAAATAGTTGATTACATATATGAATTAGTTTTTAAGGTTTCAACACTTATGCCATATTTTGTATAACTTAACGAATAAGTCGTTCTGAAGATGGGAATAGAAATGTTACATTCCCGAAACGTAAACAAGACTTGCAAAAAAAAAATAAAATTTTTTATTTGAAAATTACATAAAATATATGTTTCAACTATATTAATGTAATTTTGTCTAGCATAATTACGAATATTTTTGAACTGTTTACCATGAAACTAACACCTTTACACGTTAAATTATTCTAACAGTTCATGATTTTACATCTACTTAAAATACATAATAAGTTTCATTTAATGATTTCAAATATTAACCGTCTAATTAAAATGTTGAATAATTTTTGTAAAGTATAACAAAATAACTTTGAGATAGTACCAATGGAATTTGTATGATATTCTACTTTTTATTGTGTAAAATATAACGTACGTTAAGAATTACTTACCAACCGCTAACGCATGTTAAAAGTAGGCAGCTGACTTCTGTAATTTTTAATTCTAAGTTGACAGAATTATCCGTCATCAACAATTAAGCCGTTATGTAAATAATTGCATCCTTGAAACCACTAACCTTGAAAAATGGCACGTTGGTATGCATGTAACCTTGAAAATAATTTCCATTGTTCCATTTTTTATTTAGACCACAACCATTTTAGCATAACATTAAAACGAGACTTATTTAATTCTAGTGATATATATATATATATATATATATATATATATATATATATATATATATATATTATTGGAAATATAATTATCTCGAGTTCTTGTTAAACAGTTGAAACATTGAAAACTAATGTTAAGGTGCAGTGCAGTTGTTTTACTTAATAAAAAGATTTTTTTCTTGTAAGATAAATATAATTCTCATAAGTTTGTGTACACAGTTTAAAGTTTGAAAATTATCAGTTTTTTAAGTGACTTTATCTTGTAATAAAACAAGGAAATAATTCAGAATATGATCTAGTTATTTAAGTGAAGTATGTTTTCCTGTAAGAACAACATAAGAAATGAAATTTTTAGACTTTATCAAATTATATGATTTTTTTGCACTTAACTTGAACAATAGCTGCATGTTAAAATGCTGAATTAAGCATTAGATGTGCCATTGAAGTAAACCAGCAGCATAATCACTTTTAACTTAAATTATTTATCTAAATATATTGTTTGTGAATATTAACAATGATAATATCATCAGATTTAATTTTCATATGCACGTCTCTGCATGTTGCATTACAAAGCTAATTTAACGTAATTGCTAATAAAAATTTTAAGACAGGATTATTAATATAACATAAAAATTCTAAAGAATTGATTTATTATAAAACATATAAATTGAAACTGTTGAGCAAGTTTATTTATCAGTGGTTTGTCTACATAACTGATGTACTGAGAAATATTACCTCTAGGGTAATTAAAATTACAAGCTTATTTTAACATTACATGTTAGTTTCATTATTACATATAAATACAAGACATGTTAAAATGATTTATTTATTTTTGAAAACGTCTCCCGCTCAATTTACATTTCACCTTTGTAAAGACTAGTTTTATTCCATAATCAGAAAATTCAGTAATTATCACCGCTGTTTGGAAAATTCGCAAGCGTTCCGTATTTAACATTAAAACCAGAATATAGAAATCAAATTATTTATTTAAAAATAGTTTATCTGGAATCAAGACCGTACATTGTTCAACATATTAACCGGTAAATATTCATAATTAAGTATTATCAAATCGTAAATTGTAATGAACTTCGAAAGAAAGGTAATTCCAAATATCTTTCGTGTTTATAATAAAATTGTCTTGATAATAAACAAAGCTTAAAAGATTTAAAAGATTACACGCTTAACTGTAAATACAAATTTTCTTTCTATATTTCGCAATTAAAGTTTGTCGAATGATAATTTATTTTGTATTATAATGCATCTGGAATGAAAAAGTTACAAATAAGTCTTTTATCTTAATTCAATTTAGAAATAGAAAATCGTCAGCATTCAGATAATAAAATTTAGATTCCGTATAATTAATTCTCAATTAGCAAAAGCAAAATTAGCACCGTCACTGTAAATTAATTAATTTATATCTTAAAAATTTGTGTTCTATATAATAGAATTTATGATTGAATTTTATTTAAAAGAAAATTAAACACATGTCAACATCAAATATATTAACGTATTGATGCCGGTTACGTCTACCGTTTACGTATAAATGTGATAATGTTGTAGTTACAAACATAATAAGTTTCACGTGTAAAGGTGTTAGTTTCATGGTAAACAGTTCAAAAATATTCGTAATTATGCTAAACAAAATCATATTAATATAGTTGAAACATATATTTTATGTGATTTTCAAATAAAAAAAATTTTTTTTTTTTTGCAAGTCTTGTTTACGTTTCGGGAATGTAACATTTCTATTCCCATCTTCAGAACGATTTGTTCGTTAAGTTATATAAAATATGGCATAAGTGTTGAAACCTTAAAAACTAATTCATATATGTAATCAACTATTTGTTAAACATATAGTAATAAATATTAATGAACAAAAAATAGTGACTACATGAGGAAGTAAAATCACATGTTGGAGGTTACCCCTTTACATCCGTGACAAACGGGAGAGTTTAAGACACCCATCGTTATTAATTAATAAATTTATACTTAACGATGACTTGGAAAAACACAGATTACAATAGCAAATATCTGTGTTTTCCAAGTCATCGTTAATATAAATTTATTACAAAACTTGGAAAAAAATTTTATTTGAAAATTACATAAAATATATGTTTCAACTATATTATATATTATATTATATTATATTGTATTGTATTGTATTGTATTGTATTGTATTGTATTGTATTAGTATTGTATTGTATTGTATTGTATTAGTATTGTATTGTATTGTATTATATTGTATTGTATTGTATTTATTGTATTGTATTATTGTATTGATATTGTATTGTATTGTATTATATTATATTGTATTATATTATATTATATTGTATTGTATTGTATTGTATTATATTATATTATATTGTATTGTATTAGTATTATATTATATTATATATATATTATATTGTATTGATATTAGTATTTATATGTATTATGTATTGTATTGTATTGTATATGTATTAATATATATTATATTATATTATATTATATTGTATTGTATTGTATTGTATTGTATTTATGTATTGTATTGTATTATATTGTATTGTATTATATTGTATTGTATTGTATTATATTGTATTGTATTATATATTATTATATTATATTATATGTATTGTATTATATTGTATATTATTGTATTGTATTGTATTGTATTGTATTGTATATGTATATTGTATTGTATTGTATTGTAATTATTGTATTGTATTATATTGTATTGTATTGTATTGTATATGTATTGTATTGTATTGTATTGTATTGTATTGTATTATATTAGTATTATATTGTATTGTATTAGTATTAGTATTGTATTGTATTATATGTATATGTATATGTATATGTATATTATATGTATGTATTGTATTGTATTATTGTATTATATTGTATTGTATTGTATTGTATTGTATTGTATTATGTATGTATTGTATTATATTGTATTATATTGTATTGTATTGTATTATGATGTATTGTATTATTTATTGTATTATCGTATCGTATCGTATCGTATCGTATCGTATCGTATCGTATCGTATCGTATCGTATCGTATCGTATCGTATCATCGTATCGTATCGTATCGTATCGTATCGTATCGTATCGTATCGTATCGTATCGTATCGTATCGTATCGTATCGTATTATTATTTATTGTATTATATTGTATTGTATTATATTGATATTGTATTTATTGTATTGTATTATATTATTTATATTATATTATTTATTTATATTATATTATATTGTATTGTATTTATTGTATTGTATTGTATTGATATTGTATTTATTGTATTGTATTGTATTGTATTTATTGTATTGTATTGTATTGTATTGTATTGTATTGTATTGTATTGTATTGTATTGTATTGTATTGTATTGTATTATATTGTATTATATTATATTATAGTATATTATATTATATTATATTATATTATATTATATTATATTGTATTATATTATATTATATTATATTATATTATATTATATTATATTATATTATATTATATTTGTCTAGCATAATTACGAATATTTTTTAACTGTTTACCATGAAACTAACACCTTTACACGTTAAATTATTCTAACAGTTCATGATTTTACATCTACTTAAAATACATAATAAGTTTCATTTAATGATTTCAAATATTAACCGTCTAATTAAAATGTTGAATAATTTTTGTAAAGTATAACAAAATAACTTTGAGATAGTACCAATGGAATTTGTATGATATTCTACTTTTTATTGTGTAAAATATAACGTACGTTAAGAATTACTTCCCAACCGCTAACGCATGTTAAAAGTAGGCAACTGACTTCTGTAATTTTTAATTCTAAGTTGACAGAATTATCCGTCATCAACAATTAAGCCGTTATGTAAATAATTGCATCCTTGAAACCACTAACCTTGAAAAATAGCACGTTGGTATGCATGTAACCTTGAAAAATAATTTCCATTGTTCCATTTTTTATTTAGACCACAACCATTTGTATTCTAATTTTATAGCTACGACACTTTGACAAGCTTGACTCATTAAATTAATCAATACAAGAACCATTTAACTTTGACCTACTTTTTAACATAGACAACAACTTGTTCTTCAAATGAGTTTCCAAGGTTACCACCAGAGAGCGAGTGACTTTGAAGTGAGCCAGAACCGGCCCTATATGACTACTTGTCGACTTGAATTGATGTTACAAGTGGCTTAGGGATTGCCTCGGCAATCGTATCCAGATTGGTTCTGACAGTTGTTGTACTCTCTTCCACTAAGATCAAAATTAAAATTGTTTGATTTTATATTGAGCTCAAGAAGAACCCTAAGTGATTCTTCCATAAAGAGTTGCGATAGAGTAGTATAATCATTTGATTGGCTAAGAAAGTAGTTTAAGGGCGGGAGTTTGAACATTCCTCGATTTGGATTATTAGCGTATGCACTATGTCGTAGGTGAGTACACTGCTTTCCACTACCCGGTTTCTGAACAACTGCTTCCCACAATCCTCCATAGGATAGGTATAAAATGCCATTGGCTGCCAACCTTCACTTGGACTTTTTGATATTCAGAAAAAATTAACGGGTTTGAAATTTGTTTAATATTATTTTTTTAAGACTATTGTAAGGCGAGTCGTTTTGTTTCGGAACATACGAAAACTGTTACACCTCCCTTGAAAGTAGCAGCCTTTATTTTTCGTAATTGATTTAATTTAAATAATCCAGTTCACAATTACTGAATGGACGTGTCCTTTGGATAGGTTCATTGGTAAATTATTTGTTCACTTAGTTTTGGTTTTAGCTTGCAGTACCGAACACTGGTTAGATTCCTTGTGTTTTCCTCCCATAAGCCAAAATTTGGTATGTAAGCTAGCCAGAATAAATTGAACTCTCCCTTCAAGACGTTTCAAGTACTTACATTATCATTATGGTCAGCCGATGACTTCTGGGTAAAATCATGATACGCGATTGGGAAAACGGTAAGTTGGATTCTGATAATTGTCCGTCAACACAAAGTAAACAGTCGGTGTGAAGAATGACCGGGATTAATGGCAATAATTTGCTCCAGTTATTAATTTGTTGACCATTTCGTAACGCCGTGAAGTTTACCTTGAACCTGACATAATTTTATATATCTCTATAATGGGTTCTTCTCTTTCTTCCAGTCTTAATGGGCTTGTGATTATTAATGCGCCGTTTTTGCACTTTGATTCGAAGCGCAAAAATCATGTTGTTAAAATATTGGATTTTACAATAGATAAGAACCTATTGATTAACACAAAACGTCAGATGGCTATTAGTGTATGGGTTGAGTTTAGTTTTCTTCAAGTGAACACTGCTCAAACTGGTTAAACTGGCAAATATGACACATAATGACTAAAAATTGTTTCTTGCGACCACCACAAACTGGAGACTTAATTCTTCCTGACTCATTCCACGAGAGACCCTATTCACCAGGTTATGTCTTGTGTATACATTTTACGAAATGTAACCGTCGATTAGGTCTTGAATCTGATTTACGCAATGAGACACAGGCAGTATTGGTTTTTGAAGTTCCGTCGGTTTATGCAAGTGCTATCATGGAATCGCTTTAACAGTATATTTCTTTCATAGAAATCTTGACTGTTGTCCTTATCTTGTTTATCAACTCCTAAGAGGTAGCCCTCATCAAAATTCGATACCAAATAGTCAGATCCTCTTAAGTGGGTAACTTGGAACTTCGAATAAAGCAGCATGGAAAAGTACGTTTAATGTCCAAACCCTGCACTAATAGCGGTACCCTTTCTAATTGCAAAAGCAATTGAAAATAAATCGCTCTGTATGGCGGTACCTGTCGCTGGAGTATCATGTGTTGATAATCCCGTTGTTCCTTTCGCTGATCCATCAAACACAGCGCAAATTTGTGATTGTACTGGATTGATTTAGTACACAATACCCACTTTGTAGTTTATAAGATTTCGATTATGTGGCCTAAGTATTGATATCTCTACAGGAGTTCCGCATGCTGTCATTTTAAATTGGACAGGCAATGCAAGTGTGAAAAACTATGACGTCGTGTCTTCCAATTCCTGGATTCGTTCCTTGAAGGGTAATTTTGCCACAAATCTACCTTCCTTATCCCGTGCGGTGTGCTTTATAAAATGTTTTTCCAGCATCATCATCGGTATCACTGGCTAAATTTCCTTCGGTTTTCGTTGCCTGAAGCTTTACATCTCAATGTACCTGAACCTCCATTGTCTAGTAGGCTGCTATTGATTTACCCAAGCTGTATGTTCATAAATCTCAGATATGCGTGGGAGGTTAACCTAGTTTGCCCTATGCATATCAGTTCTCTAAGAGCACATTAACAGGAACAACATGGTTGAACTGTGGATCGGCAAATTTTACATTCGCAAATACGGAGATAATATCTAAATCAAAATCTCCCGTTGGCGCAGGATCTGTAATTATGAGTATAAGAATAACTCTAAATTAACCTGAAAATTAGTAATTTAATGACAGCGTCAATGGGTTTGGTGATTTTCGTGTTACAGTTTCCTATAAATGATACCATTAACGTTTTCTACCTTTAACTTGTAAACGCTTCTGTTACGATGTTTGTTCGTGACCCATTGTTCGACCGTTTCAATTTCACTTGATGGTATACCACTTTTGCCACTGTATTCGATAAGAGCACTATGGTAACTGTGATAAACCTATACTGCATGAATATTAGGGCTAGCTTCAGGTTTTGATTAATTTGTCGTTGCTATAGAATCAATAAGTAAAAACTGTTGATGACCCTGATATTTGTCCCAATAGAGGTCAACGGATCGAGGTCAAAATAGTAGTAGAACACCCTTAACTTGTGTGCAATCATTCATCAAAATCACATTTGAAGAAAATTGGTCCCTTCGTCCTATAACCTTGGACACGGACAATGACCTTTAAAATTAATTTATGATGTTTCATATGTTTATATCAAAAAAAATGTATATTTGAAATCTCCACAGAGAATGATTTCCAATCCAACCCATATTAATAAGAAATGAATGAGCCATAAAAGTCACTGTCAAATTTTTAAGAACATCTTATGTTTTAAATGGGTTGATTTCCTGCATCTCGAGCTATTTATATGACATGTTATATATGTTGCAAAAATATGTACTTTACGCATGCCTTTTAATAATGTTAAAGTTAGTTCATTTACATTGACGAAAATGCAATATTAATGCTGTGCATTGTGTGAAATTACAGTAAAGAACTAGATTGTATTCCTAAACAGAAAGTTATATTTTACCTTATGCATTTTAATGATTAAGCCAGCATAATGCGTAAGATTATTTTGACGCATCGTCTATATGCAGTATTGTATTAAGGTGGGGTAACGTATTTTGAATGCAAATGAAATGAGTTCAAGAGAAAAAAAATTGTGTATGCAGAATGTAAATTGGTGTGAATGATACGCCACTGGAATTTGAATAAAGCATTATGTGTCATATAGAAGAGTATTTGAATGTTGTAGATAGATTTTCAAGTTGAAAGTATACGATTTGATTTAAAAATAATGTTCTAGTAAAACCCCTACAGAGACGACATTGATAAAAAGCCGAATAGCCACTGGTCTTTTGCTACCGTGTACTAAGGAATTCGGGTAGTAAATGGTCGTAAACGTGTAAGTGAATCTATGATAAGTTGGTATTGTATTAATGTGCAGGAAGGAATATGTATGTATGTTTTTGCTTCTGTAAATGCCGTAACCTTACGTAATAATAAAAATTGAATACGTATTCAAGGGTAAAGGTGTTGGAATTTGTTAAATTGTGCAGAAAGGGAAATCGCTCACATGAGAAATTTTTATAAAAAGCTACGTTGTTTTCATACCTTTTGCGTCCTGTTCCGTTTTCAGGATTTCTACTCGGCAAAAGGACGCAATGGAATCTCGTTTGTGATAGTTTGATTGAGGTTTTGGAGCGAAAATTTTGTGGCGTTTTGACAATATGGTTGACCGAGGGTATTTATGTGAGAGCCTAAGGGAATCGCTTAGCAAAAGAGCTCGAATAAAGTGTTTAAGAGACTTTAAAACGGTCGGTGCTGGTTTTTAGTGCTACAGTAAATATTAATATTTGGCCATCTTTCATAATTGTAAATGAATTCGTTGGTAAATTTTATAAAAGTATGATTAACACATGAAAAGTTCAAATCGATTTATTTCGAAAACGGTGCGTCGTAGCGATTTCATATAAGAGTATCATTATTTTATGAAAAAATCGAATTTTTTAAACTTTACGTTAAAATTCGAAATTTTGAAAAACAAAAAAACTTATGAATGACAATGTCCAATGCCCCGCCCAAACTAACCGCTTATGAGTACAACTAAAACATCATATTCACGCTATACGATTGGGCATATTCCACTAAATAAATGTACAGGGCGCCTTCTTCCAAGAGCTCCAGCTCTCTTACGAAGTATTTTGGTATTAAGGTAATTTACGTTAAATGGACATAAAATCAGCTCTAGAATCTGCAGTTTTCTTTTGTGAAAAGAATTTGTGGACATCCTGTATGTATATATATATATATATATATATATATATATATTATATGTTTATGTATGTGTGTGTGTGTGTGTGTGTGTGTGTGTTTGTGTGTGTGTGTTTGTGTGTGTGTGTGTGTGTGTGTGTGTGTGTGTGTGTGTGTGTGTGTGTGTGTGTGTGTGTGTGTGTGTGTGTGTGTGTGTGTGTGTGCGCGCGCGTGTGTGTGTGTGTGTGTGTGTGTGTGTTTGTGTGTGTGTGCGTGTGTATTGTTAAGTATTATCTGAATACCTTTCTTTAAAATCACATTTTAACATTTGCCAATATGAATGAATTGTAATAACTAAAATCTGGAATTTCTACTTAATAAAATAGCTTGTTATTAGTGTTCTATATTTTAATTATTTTGTGGACACCCTATATATATATATATATATATATATATATATATATATATATATATATATATATATAAAGGGTGACCACAAACTCTTTTCACAAAAGAAAACTGTCGGAAGCACCATGGGAAATCCAATGGGAAATCGTAAACTCTCGAATTCCGGCTTCCCTAATTATTTTAAGTAAAAACTCTACAGGAACTTTTCTTAGAAGAATTGAATTCTCTTTCAGCTGAAACTATTAAAACTATTTTACAGCTTACGCTAATTTCAAAAATTGCAAAAATTGTGCACCGTTCTTCACAACATTATAGCAGCAACGAAATGTCCGGATAACGTTACCTTTCAAAATTATTATAAATACTATCATGCTGTCAGTTTATTAGTCATAATAATAGATTAAAAAAATGTACACCGTTTCAGTAAAAATAAAAATTGTAAAAATGTTTTATTCCGTCAGTAGCATGCGCACATTAAGTGCCTTATTATCGCGAAATATTCAAACCGCCCGATTCCGAGCCAGACTACAATTGGAAAAATTATTACCAAATTTGAAAATAGTGGAACGGTGCTTCCTTTGTGTAAATGTGCCAAAAGATTGTGTCATTTTGACATTTCATTGCTGTTCTGATGCTGTACAGGAATGGTACATAATTTTTACAACTTTGGAAATTAGCGTAAGCTGTAAAATAATTTTAATGGTTTAGTCTGGTAGAGAATTCAATTTTTTAAAGAAAAGTTCCTGTAGAGTTTTTACCTAAAATAATTATGAAAGCAGGAATTCGAGAGTCTACGATTTCTCATTGGATTCCATATAGTACGTCCGACTATTCACCACCCAGTATATATATATATATATATATATATATATATATATATATATATATATATATATATATATATATATATATATATATATAGTTCTGAATACCTTCCGTACTGTTATAGATAAATTTTCCGTTTGATACGTTCCTATAGGAAAAACTTTGATGGTGTTAAATTTGGCGAACGAGGTGGCCATTCTATGGCACCTTTTCAATTTATCCATCGATTAGGGAAAGTGTCGTTACGGAACTGGCGGACGTTAAGTCTAAAGCGAGAAGTGGCTCGGTTTTGCTGCAGCCATATTCTAGTATGGGGTTTATCTACATCAAGGATTCCAGCATGTTAACATGTGGATTTTCCACGAAACCCATCACATTTATACATTCTTTGTTATTTTTCTGATCCTGGTATGTTTCACGGATCCCGTTTCTTCAAATTTTCGTACAATCTTTTACCTACCGTAGACTTTAAAATAGTGTATTCGAGACACAAGTTGTTGAACAACTCACAAACTTCTTTCTGCATTCTCCTTTTCTCTCATATATTCCAGAAACAACATTTTAATGCAGTTTTATTCCTCTAATTGAGCTGTTTCAAAATATTTTTGTTTGTTTAAATAAAAACTGGGAACATTTAAACTAAACGAAAAATTTCGCATGACAGCTATCTAAGGTACCTTCAAATCTTTCAACAACTGGAGGCCATAAAAACATTTATGTGTAAAGGTAATATCTTACATTAGTGAAAAGGGAACAGAAATCTCCTATCAGATACAGTGGGTTCAGGGAGAACTTGTTCTTTAAAAAACTTGCAATGTTTTCTGCTGCGCTTTTTCTTTAGAACAATAATAATTGTATATTGTCATGTGGTGGTAAATTAAAACAAAAAACTGTTATTGAAAACATTTTTCCTTAAATAGATAATTGACGAGATATAAACGATATTCCATAAAATAGACCAGAATAGGAATGTATCCAACCTGTTCATTAATAGATGCACAACCTATTGTTAGTCTACCTACGTCAGTTTAACTGGCAGCACACTAATTAATACAATCTAGTAATTAAAATCACAATTACATACATAAATAATATGCTTAAATGACCATGTCTGGTATTCAAAGTATGATTGGTAGATACAGTCCTAACGTTTGTTATGTTGCTATGCATATATTGAAGGAGTTTATAAATGTATAAAGAAGGAACTGGCATACGCTTAATTCATACTTTTGGGATACTCTGCTTATTTCAATAAACGTATGCGTTCATGCATTTTAGACTTATTCTAACATAATAACAGCGCGTGGTTGAACTTGGGTTGATGAAACTTAAATGTTGTAGTGCAGACTGGGGGTAATGGGGAGATTGAGAAAGAAGCTAAGATGAGTAATGAGACTTCAGATGTTGAACAGAGCGGGGACAACTTGGCGACATGCCGGACTGTAACGAAGACGTTATTAAATCGGGAGTTCTTCCTCACGATGTTTATTTAACAAGTGAGTAATTTCGACAACACTATCATCGTTAGATCTTAAAACTAAATTTACACATTGAATTTAAAGACATATTAATCGGATAAATACTTGCATACACCTTAATAAAAGTTAAAAAATAAAAATTCGAAAATAAAGGTTCTTTCAAGGAACTGCTAGTATCGTAATGCAAATATGAAGTGGTACGTTCCTTATATCTATCAGAAATTCCATCGATAGAAGCGAATGAGCAGTAAATAAATTAACGATATGAGAACCTTGAAGAGGTAGTCATAAGATGAAAAACAAAGCGTACAAAATAATATGTCACTCATGAATAGGTGGTAAATACATAGATAAATAGATACATAGATACTGTAATGACACGGAACCCGTTCTCTTCATTTCTTACCGCTTTGTGCTTTCATGTTTTTCATATGTAACGTTCAAAACGTTCCAGAAAGCTAGCAAATTATTTCAGGCTTGGATGTCTTCCTTTATTTCGATATCTTGCCTTATAAATTCTGGTAGCTAATAACAATTTTTCTGTCACTCTCCCAAAATTAAAATCATATTCCTTCACGTCAGTTAGGGGTTAATAGAAGCTAAATTAAAAAAAAAATCCTGATTAGCCTGCATCTATAAAAATATCGGTAATACAGTTCAAGCATTTTCTATCCTATTTAATTATTTTTGTTATGTAAAATACAATTATCATTAAAAAATATGTTTATACGTTTTCCTACAAAGTTGATCGCTATTCATATATTAAAAAAATTGAAAAAACACTTAAATTCTACGTTAGGAATCGTTTTGTCGCCAAATTAACTACAATATCAAAACATTGCATAAAACATTTTTAAGATCTATATGGCAGTGCTTTTATACACGTACACGCATACACAGGCCCACACACACGTACGTGCACTCTCACGCACTTGTCCACATACGCATATCCGCACGCACACACATCATGATCGATCTCGGCGAAACTATGTCAAACATCTTAAAATAAATCGATTTAGCGATAGTGAAAGAAAAAATAGATTACATAACGTTCTATGTTTACTTTTTATGTGTAGGTTCAATGCTAAAAATTAAATTAAATTCATAAGAAATAAAAGCCATCATTAGTAATTAACCATTATACGAGAAATAAGAAACAATTAGGTACTTAATTCATTCGACTACAATTCTTTTACTAATATAACATAAAGTAGACGCTTAAATATACTACCTAACTAATAACACTTTTTACCAATTCTTATAAAAGAAATATTCTCTTAATTGATTTTAAATAAACTGAAATTGATTATTTTCAGATCGTAACTTATTTGTAATGAACAGCGCCGCACTAATCCTCTTTGTCAGATCTGACAGAGAAGAGCATTAGTCACTTAATCTGAAAATTATATTAGCTATTAATTTTTTTTATGTATTTGACAATAAAAAATTGCAATACAACTTAGCGCAAATTAATATGAAACAACATAAATAAAAACTGAATGACAAAACATTAAGGATAGATTATCTCATATTTGTTTATATACAATTTACTATAACATATTGATTTCTAATTTTGAATACTATATACCATTTCTTTGTTAAACCCTACCCTTAATATTCATTTTCTATAATTATTATCCTTGTTCTTGCCATCTGCTTTAGAATGTGGTTGACCTTCGGTTAGGATTACTGTATTATTCTTAAAATTAACAAGTACTTAAATAGGGTAAAAATGTTTTTTTGTGAAGACTATAAAGTTACACGAAAATAATTTTTAAAATAAAACAAATACAACAAATATTTTTAATTTATATTCGTCTAATTACCGTGATTAAAAGATGAAATTTCATAACAACACTACTACAAGATTAAAAGTAAAACCTTTAAACCATCTAATTGTACACAACAAATATAATATCAATTACATAACCCAATATTTGGAATAGACACAATTACATAAATTTAGATCCTTAAAAATAAGCAATTATTGTTATAATTTAAGAGGATAAAGCACATCCCTTTTAGAGGTTTTAGTCGATAATGTACGCGTGTGCGCATGTGCCCGTGAGTGCATTTTTGCATGTGTGTGCGTTTATTCGTGCGCGTGTGTGAGCGTTCATGCGTCCGAACTCCTGCTACCTGATGTTAAACCAATTGGCGAGAAAAACACACTGTTCATTTATTATCACAAACCCCCGTAACATAAACAGTTCACATTATTAGCTATTAATTATTGCACGGGAAAAAACCTGCGGAAACTGACAGAATCACATGTTTTATAAAATTTGTTACAGCTTGCGACCAGAACGCGATCTAATCCAAAAGCCGATCCCGACAACTGAATTGGAATACAGAATCAAGTTTTATTTTTAATTTTTCTACGCCAGAATTATTTTTTAGTTACTATATTTTTTAAAAGAGTGTTATATTTTAATGTTTCCTTGTCTAATTAAAATTATACAATAAGTTTTATCTATTTCTATAGTGCTAATTTGTTCTAACCGTAGGCAACCCAACATACAATTCAGTGTTGTAAATTGCCAACAGAGCCTCCTCTGTAGAGACTGAACTAGTAAACAAGGGCAACTTTTTATTGTATACTCGTTTAGGACGTTACAATGTGGTAATTGAAAATTATTGTATGTAGATGCAAAGTGAACGAATCTTCTGCACTGTAATCATTTATATTATTAAGGGCATTTGATAAAATCTTTGCAACAAAACTAGAGAGGTGCATTGATTGAATAAACTATCGGTCTAAGGGGTACATTATTTTTATGCACTCTAGGTAGCCCATAGAATTTGGGTGTTACTGCATTATTCATAGTTAGGAGTTTAGCTGTAAGCTTATCAGTATATATATATATATATATATATATATATATATATATATATATATATATATATATATTTTAATGTTTTAATTTACTAATTCGTTGCTCTTCTTTTGTGTGGTGAACTTAATTTACTGTAAGTAAATTGATATGTAAAAAGAGCATTATATTACTAGTGCAGATAAAGCAGAGATAACTGTAGCCATCGATAAAACAGACTACATTAACAAAGCTAATCATTGTGTATCTTATTTTTCGCTTCTCCATATTATGACGTGATAAAATGATGACGATTTCTTGACTTTCGTATACAACAATTTGGTAAAATCCATATTGCCTTTTCTCTAATTTAATCGACTACCAGACTAGATGAGTCACTGTCATTGGAGATGGCAATTGTAATGAAGACTTTAGTGTTGAGACGCGATATTTTTAATATAGTTTACGAATGCATAGCAAATCATAATATATTACAAACCGAGGCGGAAAGTGTTACATTCCTGTCAAGAAAAGTATAGTTCACCGTGAGGCGACGCCTCGAGGTGAACTAGTCCTCGAGACAGGGGAATGGTACTTTTGCCGAGGTTTGTATACGATTTTATTCACAATTAAAGAGCATGCAACATTATACAGTTAAATCAAAAAAATTGTGGAACACATCAATCACTGCTTCTCGTTTAATATTGAAGGTCGTGACAATGCGACTTTTAATTTTTACTTTAATGAGAAGCCATGAATGTTATGCTTACTATTTCTCTCTTGGTTTTGTCGTTCCTTGTTATCAATAATTCACTTATTAAATATGCTTATTAAAGAAAACGTGTTGTTTGATTGCTTGCGTTCACTTACCATCTACGCACGTGAGAACAAATGGTTGCATAATCTTCACCCTTTATTAAAATTGGCAAGTTGTCAATTTGACATTAATAGTTTAAATCGATAGTAGCTCCCCCACAGGTTGGAAAGTAGTCCATTACTGACCGCTTGATTTCATTACTGTCTCCTATTTTTGCTATTACTGGTCGCTTAAAGTAAACCCGTAGAATCATTCACTTTTCAACCTTTAAATGGTGAAAAAAACGGTATGTTACAAACTAATTGGGAATAAAATGCATTACATTGTGAAACGAAGAAAAACTTAGTGTGAGTGTAAGGTTTCACGTCAAAAAGTGAAACCAGAGTTGCTCAATAAAATTTGAAAAAAAGGATGTCAGCCGAAATAGTGAAAATTGAAAAATTAGAGTATCGAACCATCATCAAGCACCTGCACTTGAAGGGGTTAAGAGATAAGCAGACTTACGAAAATATGTTTAAGACTCTTGGCGATCAATGTGCTTCTTGTGCAACCGTGGAAAATTGGATTGCAAGCTTCAAAAGAGGTAAATGGCCATTGAAGATGAAGACCGATCGGGATGACCAGTTTCTGTGTCCACCCCCGTAAATATCGATGCAGTTTATGACATGATTTTACCGTCGAATTGGGCTAAAACGAATATCTGAGGCACTGAATACTTCATATGAACGCGTCCGTCATATAGTTCACGTCAATTAGGACATGATACAAATTTCTGTAGAATGGATCCCCAAATGTCTGAATGTTGATCAAAAGCGTGCAAGTGTAGAAGAGTAGCGTTCGACCTGTGCTTGGTTTGAAAAAGATGTAAATTTCTTAAGCAGTGTTGTTACTATGGATCAAACTTGGGTACATTTGTACGACCAAGAAACAAAGCAGCAATCCATGGAATGGAAACACTCTGGTTCTCCAATGCCCAAGAAATTTAGTGTTCAAAAATCTGCTTGAAAAGTTCTTGCTTCAGTTTTTTGGGATTACCAAAGAGTAATCATGATTGATTTTCTGGATAAGGGTAAAACGATAACTGGGAATTACTATTCAAAGTTACTGACCACTACGAGAAAAGATTATGGAGAGAAGAGGCAGAAAGTTGTCCAAAGGTATTTGTCCTTCCTCAACTGAAAAAAGTCTAAAAGGTGGTAAATTCTCTTCCAACGAAAGAGTGATAGAAGCTGTGGAGGCCTGGTTTGTAGAGCAAGATAGAACATTTTTTGGAACGGTCTAGAGGCGTTGCAGGTTCGTTGTAATAAATGTATCCAATTACAAGAGGAGAGTTTGCTAAATAACAAAATACTTGGACTTTCAAGTTTTGTTTGGTAAGAATTATTCAATACATACGTAAGCCCACCTAACAGCCCGCCAATAAACTTCTCTTCCTTCACTTCAGATTTTAAAAAACGGATATATTCTTCAAAGGGCGCTTCTTTAATCTGAAATTGCAAACACATGAAAACGATACACACGCGCGGCCACATGCCACCGTTGCCGAAGCGATGATGATGAAAATTACAATTAACTAAAGCTTGTTTTCCAAAAACATGACAAAATTTGGGTTTTTAAATGTCTCACTTTATTGTTGATATTACAACGAAGACGTTCGTGTAAATCCAAAGCTCCTGCAACCTACCATTTCCGAGAATGCAATGGGCCACAAAATCGTCTCTAGCGTCTACAAAAATTAAATGTTGATAATAAAATTTTACACTCGTATTAAAAAAGGTATGATTTTAAAGCATACTAAAACTTCGTACCATTTGAGTCAGTAGTTTTACTTTTATGTACCTCAAAACATACCTATAGCGTCGCAAACCCCAAAAAACTGACATTCTGCATCGTCCTTAACGTACATATTACAAAAAGTTTACACATCAACAACGTAGAAATAAACAGGCTTTAATTTGACACCAAGCCCGTTCGAATCGGCCCAATGGTTATCTTCTGATTCAGATTCAAGCTCCAGTATATGTACTTTTTGCGCCGACAGTAGGTATTTGAAAGATGCAGTTGTTTCAGAAATTATCATAAAATTTGAAAACTGCTCCTAATACCCCCCTCCATTCCCCGCGCGCTGAATTTCTCCGGAAATGTAATCTGATGAGAAGAGAAAATTAGCATGAACACGCATCTTTAAGTACGTACATGACCATCTGGAGTTATTGTAGACATTAACATACACACACGCACACACACGCACCCACACACATACATGCACCCACACATACCCACGCACGCACGCGCCCACACACACACACGCACACACACGCACACACACGCACACACACACACACACATACACGTACACGTACACGTACACGTACACGTACACGTACACGTACACGTACACGTACACGTACACGTACACGTACACGTACACGTGCACGTGCACGTACATGTACACGTATACGTACACGTACACGTACACGTACACGTACACGTACACGTACACGTACACGTACACGTACACAAAAGGCGATTGCGTACATATGCAAGATAAACGTTCTAGAAATTCGGAAAAAAAATCGTATGAACTTTTAGATGGATTGCTTGTTGTTTAGTTATGTAATACACTAATATAAGATATGAGCACAGTTGTAAAATTTTAGTGACTAGTCATCACAGGATAGTCTATTAAGAGACAATTTCAAAATGAGTGAATTGACTTGATAAATTGATGTTTACAAGTGAAGAACAAATAAAAGCAATCAAAGTATTCAAATTGTAAGAATGTCACAAAATATAAACAATCAGGTTATAATATCTTTAATATTTTTAAATGCAGAGGTACGTAAAGTAGTTTAATTCCAATAACACCAACGAATTTCCAGTATTAGTAAATCACTTGGTAATCGCATTGTTTTAAGACGCCAGGTACTCGTGTTAATGAGAGCAAACCTTAATATTTTCGATCTGAATATGATGTTGCATTAGCACCTGGCTCTATCACATCGCTTAATAACGACTCACTTTTCAATTTATATGATATTTTCAATTACACTGACAGGCTCTCGCCAATATCAGATGAATTTAAATAAAATCTTTTAATAAATGCATATATACTCTAACTGCTGATTACTATTATGAGGATGATTCTTTAAGGGGCAGAAGCTTCTGCCATAATTGATTTACTCAATATTTTCTTTGGCTTATGTATTGTGTTTTAAAAAAGGATACTTTCTGCAACTACTGCTCTTTATTTAAACCTTCCGTAAACCGTGGTATACCCGACGCTTTATATTATCGCTTTTGTCGAGTTTCGTTAGTTCCTGGGAAGTAGTTTGCGTCATAGTGTAATATGTAGAATTGTAGAAAAACACAAAAAATTACTCCCAATTTTATCAACTTTAATAATTTGTGACACACATAACATTTCTTTAAGGGGGAATTGCCGCCCGTTGAATCCAAGAGAAAGTAATGAACAAGGCAGCGGAAAGAAGAGCAGATAGTAAAAAGTATGGGTAGGGTATAGAAAAATGTAGATAGATGGAGAAATGTATATGGAATGAGATAGTGAGGGAGTTAAACCAATAAAAGACTGCAAAAAAACTAAAAGAAGGGGCATAGGGAAAAGAGGAAAGAAAGTAGACGGATTTGCAAAGAAAAGAGAAAATTAGGTTGTGCAGCATGCGAAAATATATAACAGAAAAGGAAGGGCAAAGTGGGGAATAATAACGGGAACAAGAAGAAAATGACTGAAACAAGAAGAAAAAGAGAAAATGTAACAGAGGAAAGGAACTGTAGGAAGGAATACACAGAGGGGAAAACAAAAATAAAAATAATGACGATATGTAACAGAAATATGAAAGAGATAAGGAAGAGATGATATAAGAGAAGGAGGAGGGAATGACAATAATGAAAGGGCACTTTAACGCGAAGACAGAGAAGAGAGAGGAAGACAAGAAAAGAAAGGAACAAGGAACAGGCCAACACAGGACAAAGTGTTAAACGAAGAGGGAAAAGAACTGTTGGAAGTGTGCTATAAAAGGAGCGGGAAATATTGAATGGGAATAGAGAAGAAAGAGAAAGGGCAGGTATACATATACAGGAGGGAGAGGAGAATCAATAATATATTACGTTATAATGAACGAAGAGACTGGTGAAAAGGTAAAGGTATTTAGGGTTGGGGAGAGGGTCGAATCGGATCACCAACCACTGGAACTGACAATGGAAGGAAAGTAAGAGAAAAGTGGGAAAAGGAAAAGTAGTACATAAAAAAAATTATGGTCAGAGGAGAGCGTAAGGAAGTACAACGAGAAAATGGAAAAAAGGATATAGGAAGGTAAGGGGGTACAAGAAAGTGTAGAAGAAATGATAGAAGGAGAAACACAAAAAGAAACAAGAAGAACAGATTAAGGAAATAAAAACGAAGATGGAAATATTTAAAAAAAGACAAACGGGAATACAAATAAAGGAATTGGAGATATACTTTAGGAATATTCTGGAGGGGGAACAGAGACAGAAAGGCAAGGAAAAGAAGTAGACCAAGTAGACGAAGAAGGAGCGGGAATAAAAGAAGAAGTAAAAGTCATACTGAATATGAAAAATGGCAAAGCGACGGAAGAAGACGGGATACAAGAAGAGGAGTGGGTATATGGAGGGGAAAATGTAGCAAAAAGGAAGACGGAAATAATTGACAAGACGGAGATGGAGAGAAGGAGTAATATGTGCGGTATACAAAAAAGGAGAAAGAGAAGAATATTATAAAAGAAACGGGTATGCGGGGGAAGAAGCAGTGATATCAAGGAAGAGGGTAAGAAGAGATTGGGACGTGCAAAAGCAAGAGAGATGAGAAAAAATGAAAGAATCTAAATATGATATAAATTATAGAAAGATTAAAGGAGAAGGGATACCAGAATATCTAAAAGGAGAAGGGAATAATTTCTTGGATTTATGCTGCTGAAGCAAACTGCTTATACATTAAGACGTATTGTAGACAATTCGGCTTGAACTTAGCAAAACTTTGCGGATAGGGCTGTGTGGCTGTTCCTCAATGGTAAGAAAAGAAAATGTAGTTCAAGTTCGAAAGTTATATATCCAAAAGCCTTATTTGCGGATTGCTCTTCACAAAGCATAAATTTAGTGATTAAGGATTTAAATTCTTTTGCTGAAGTTCGAAACGCAACAGAAACAATTGAACCAGTTTTTACATTCTTTCCTTCATCACTTTTAGAAGAGTGAAATTGTACCCTCTTGTACCACCTTTGCAGGCCCATGCCGACAACTTATCTCTCACGGTTTCCCATTTCCCCACGCTATTAATGCATATCATGGACAAAGTGTATATGGCCCAGCTAGCAGAAACCTCTACCTCTTTTTGGAGATCTTAGTTGTGAATACAATCGTTGGAGCACCTCATAACGAAAACCAAAATGAGCTACAACTTTAGATTTGTATTATTTAATCTTACTTCGTGGAATTCCATATCTAATAGCACTAATGTTTTAAATATAATATAATTCCTCAATTTCTTTTTTATAATTCTTTATTTCTCTACGCGTTTCAATACAACGTGTCTCATTATTAAGAGAAAATATATAAGTAAAGCAACAAACAAGTAGTTATCGTAACAAATCATTAAGGTAAAACAGCAAACCTGATGTAAACTATAACTATATTTAAAATATCTGTTCAAGGTGAATCTATAACATCAACCTGTTCATTCATTAATGGTACCTACTGTTTATTTTTATACATTTCGAATGATTCCCAGACGTCTAAATTGTCTATTTTTACAAAATGTAAAAATTTAATATTGTCTTGTGAAATCATAGTCATTATTTACTATTAAATGTTTATCATAATTTGATTTGTCTGTGTGTTTGTATTTGTGACATCTAATGTGTTCTTTGTATCTAATATCAAGGTCCCAAAATGTTTGTCCAAAATAAACAGAATTACAGTATGTGCAGTTCAATTTATAAATTCCGAACTTCAAAATGTCGTTAGTTCAATCTTTTGCATTAAACAAATATTTAAGAATATTGTTATTAGTTTTCAAAGATACTTTGTACTTCTTGTTCTTTTGTAATGTCAGCTAATTTTTCTGATATTTATTAGGAAAAATATACTTATTTGGAAAAATATTAGAAAAACTAGCTTACGTATTACAAAAGAACAAGACGTACAAAGTAGCTTTCAAAACTAATAACAATGTTCTTAAATGTTTATTTAAGATTCAACTCACGTCATTTTGAAGTCCGTTATTTATAAATTGAACTGAAAGGAGGAGGGATACCGGGATATCTGAACAGTGCAGGGAATTCAGTTTCTTGGTTGAAATACGTTGTTTTAAAAACTCTTTATTTCAACATCACTAATACTAATACTTATATTGAATCAAAGTAATTACTTTGATAGCAACAAGTAGACTTATTTACTAACTTAAACTAGGAGCTAACGTGTGACTGTTAACTACATACTATTGACTATTAACTGTTAACTGTTTTCTTGAGGTTTCCCATTTATACTGAGAAATATGAATAAAGTCTATTCATACATGTAAATGCTGTTATTTAGCATGTCTGTATAATTAAATGATTTCCTGTAATGATTGTATAAACAAAGCTGTTCAATGTATAATGATCCTATTTAGTAAATCTATATAATTCCTCCCTAGCCAAGCTCGGAAAACAGGGGTCTCTATTTTGCGAGCCTGATAGAGATTTTTCTTTAATTTGATATTTATTTTTTTGTTTTGGTCGTATGCCCTTAATATAAATTGTAACTAAGCTAAGAATTAACATAATGATAATAATAATTATTGTATTCGTCCAGATAAGTTTATTGCCAGGTACACTTAAATTTGGAATTTGTAAATTGTTTACTAAGTTTTCTATATGTTTTATATTATAGTATTATTTAAATTTTTCAACTTAAGTACTGGTGATTGTTTCTTCTCTTCTTATAATCGACAATCTTCTAATGTAATGATTCAGAGTTGCGAATTTCGTATGCCCGTTTGTTTCGCAGGTAGCTTGTATGGTGGTTGGTTGAATTTGGATTATTAGCACTTGGTGTGAGTTAATTTGTTGTACTGTGGTTTCTGTTAAGTAAATTTTTGTCTCTTGACAATTGTTTTTCCCGGTTCTAAGGATGTTGGCGAAACATGGTTGATTCTTGTGAGATTGAGGTTGTTGACAATAAGAAAAATATTCTATTTCTGGGCATTTTTTTAGTGTTGGGTAGTGAAAATATTTGTTCAGGAATAATTATTAGGTTATCAATAGGAGCGGGGTACATTTGTAAGTATTTGTAAGGTTCGGTAACAATGGGTACATGAATTTTAAATATTATGGGATTGTTTTTGATGATTACTTGGGTCGTATGACTAATAGTTCATGAGGTTTCGTAACAAAGGTACTTGTCTATTTTTATAAGTTTCATTTAATTGAAAATTAGTGATTCTAACTTCTTTGGATCTAGTTTTGAGCTATGTAATGTGTGAAGCTTTGAGAAAGATAGTGTGGTTTCTATATTATTAACGACATTTTGGATTACTTGTAATTGTATTACTAAATTAAGTATTGCTAAGTAGTTATTTATGCGTTTTTCGTCATCTACGTCTAATGTTCCGAAAAGCCATTTAGATAGTTTTCCAACTCCATCTATTAATGCACGTTTTTGTCTCGTTGGTCTTGTGAAAGAATGTAATTTTGTTAGTATGATGTCCTGGTTGCACCGGTAGTAATGAGTTTTATATTATCTTGATAGTTAGTGGGTTGGATTCCGTCAATAGGAGAGATATCGTGATGAGAATTTGGTCTTCATGTCTTGTGTTGGAATCTGTAAAGAAACGTTGTGGTTTTGGTTTTCGTAAGTGATAGGTTTTGTCGTCAACTTTTACCTTATTGTCGCTTATTTGTTTTAATTGTTGAATTCTTTCATAGGGTTGTATTATTTTGTTTTGTCTTTTGTCGTTACCTTTTAGTATAAAGGTGGGTTTCGTATTATCTATTTTAATTTCTCGTTTTTGTCTGTCTGCGCGTTCTAGATTTTGTTTTTGGTTCTTGATCAATTTATTAAGGATAAAGTATCTGAAATTATGTCTAGGTTAGTAGAATGTTCTTGAAAATATTGCCAAAATATGCGGTTTTTGTCGAAAATTTTTTCGTTGTTAGATTTTGTCTTTCCTGTATGGTCTGAAATTATTATTTGGTTTTTGTAGAAGGTGATTAGTTTTTAAGTAAAGGGTATTTTGAGTACGGGGTTTTCTATGCTAGTATATACTGTTTCGTTATCGTCTTCGTCTTATATGCGTGGATGTTTAATTATTATGTTTTGTAAAATTTTAATTTTTCCTTTTGTGTGTGAAGTTGGTGGAATATTTTGTTCTTCAGGAGGAGGTATTTCTTGATCTATAATTTTGCTTATGTCTTCTTCTGAGGGTTCGAAGTTATCATTGGGTCAATATTGTTCAGCAGTGAAGATGTGTCTTCGTCATTGTGTACGTCTAAAGATAATATCTCTATTCTTGAGAGTGCGTCTGCTTTTGTGTTCAGTTCGCCTTTTTGGTATATAATATTGTAGTCGTTTTCTTCGAGTTTTAATCTCCATCTGGCAAGTTTAGAGTTCAGTTCTTTGAGGGAAAATAACCATTGTAATGGTTTTTGATCGGTTGTTACATTGAATTTTGTTCCATAAAGGTATGGTCGGAAGTATTTTACGGCCCACACGACTGCACGTAATTCTTTTTTTTACTGTGATGTAGTGTAATTCTGAGGGGTTTAGGGCTCTAGGGGCATATGTAATTGGAAGGTCTTTACCGATTGGTCCTTGTAAAAGTACGGCTCCAATGGAAAAATTAGAGACGTCTGTTGTTACGTTAAAGGGTTTGCTGAAATCAGGGTTTTGTAAAATCGGATCGTTCATTAAAATTCTCTTACATGTTTCGAAACTATTTATAAATTCGGGTGTATGTTTTATTAGTGATCATTTTTTTAGACATAAAGTTAAGGGCTTTATTAATTTTGCAAAATCTTTTATAAATTTTCTATAATATCCTATAAATCCTAAAAATGATTTGATATCTTTGACTGTTTGTGAAATGAGAAATTTTTGGATAGCAATTATCTTTTTTTGGTTTGGTTTTATATCTTCGGGGGTTATTAAACCGTCTAAAAATTCTACTGATTTACGGAGAAATTCGGATTTGTCTAACTGTATTTTTAATCCGGCTTCTTGTAATTTTTTGAATACTAGTTTTAAATTATTTATATGTTCTTGTAATGACGTAGAAAATATGATGTCATCCATGTATACTAGGCAAATTTTGTTCCTTAAGTCTTTGTGTACATCGTCCATAATTCTTTGAAAGGTTGCAGGGGCGTGTTTTAGTCCAAATGGCATTTGTGTATTCGTAATGTCCTCCTACGTTGAAGGCGGTTTTAGCTACGGAGTTTGGATGCATTTCAATTTTGTGAAATCCTGATGCTAAATTTAGTGTTGTGAAATATTGGCAACGTCCAAGTTTGTCTAAAATGTCAGTAATGTTGGGAAGGGGGTAACGGTCATCAATGGTTTTTTCGTAAATTTTCCTGTGACCTATGATAATTCTCCATTTCTGCTTTCCACTGGCGTCTATCATATTGGGTGTAATCCATATTGGTGAGCTCCAAGGAGATTGAGATGGTCTAATTATTCCTTCTTGTAACATTTTTTCTATTTGTTTTCGTACTTGTTCTTTGTGTACGTAGGGGTATCTATATGATTTAGTGTATACAGGTAGTTCATCGGTAGTTTTTATTTCATGTTAAAATTTGTTTGTAAAGGTTAGTTGGTTATCAGGGTGGTGGAAGATATCTTTAAAAGTTTTTACGAGTTTTTCTGGGGCTATTTTTTCTTCGTGATTCAGGTAGTCTGTACGTAATTGTTCGAGTAAGATTTTTGTATTTTTATTGTCGTAATGATGGGTAAATTGTTCTACGTGGTAACATTCGTACTGTTGTTGGTCGAAAGGGGTTGCATGTAATTGTAAGTGGTCGTTAGTAATCTCGATAATTTGAGTATGGGGTGAGTTATTTATGAATTCTAGAATGGTAGATCCTTTTTTTTTATTTTTAAGAGACTATAGGGTATTATGGCGGTATCATTACATGGGAGTTTCGGTATTGTAATCAATTGACCACGGAGTTTTAGAATTTTAGAATTGAAGATGTCGGAGATTTTTTGTGTATCGAAGTCGCTTCTGTATTGTAGGGGTACTTTAATTTTTTTGTTGAGGAGTGTTTTATTTTGTAAGTCTAGGTTTAGTTTTAATCATCTTAAGTCTCTTATTCCTATTATGCCGTCGGAAGTAATTGTGGGAGTTAAAAAAGGACAAATTCTATTGAAATATCTGAAGAGCAAAATTCTTTAAAGATTGGTATTTTTGCTTTGAAATGAGCTTGGCGTAAACCAGCACAGGTACTTATTGGTGTTGATGATCTAAAGATTGTTTCGGGGAAGTATTTTTCTGCCATATATGGTCCTTAGAAGAGAAGGGTGACATTCTGTGTCCATTAAAAGCTTAATCGGAGGTTTACTAATTTGTATAAATGGTAGGGAATTAGGGGTTAGATTGTTGAAGTCTATAGGTCTGGTGGAAGAGACTCCATGTCGTGAAAATCCTGATCTTGAAAGTCGTAGTTGTCAAAGTTATTGTCATTATCAATAAAATTATCGATTTGGTACGCATTTTCGTGTTGATCTGGTGTTCGTAATTGTGTTGGAATTTGGTCACTTTCGAAATATGAATGTGGTTCATCATTCGCTTCAGTGGTATGTAACCCTTCTGAAATGAATTTATTTCTTGTCTCGAAATTACTTGGATTTTTGTGTTCTGATTTCGTGAAGTGGTTGACATTGGTTCTGGTTTGTCTTCTGGTCTGAAGAATTTCTTAGGGTCGAAAACGTTAGTTCTGTTTCGGAAAACTTGAGAGTTCGCAGGAAAATGTTTATAGGTTGGCTGGGAAAATTGGGTTTATTAAAATTGAAATTAGGCTGGTATTGGAATGGTTTTACGTTTGGTGTTGGGAATTCGTAATTGTTAAAATGTCGTCTAGGCGGTTGTTGGTATTGTATAGGATATTTGCGCGTCTCGGTTTGTTTAATTGTTTGTTTCTGTGGTTGATTAAAGTTTTGTCTGGTTTCATGTCGTATATTGTTTATACGCTGTTCGTTATAAGAATATCGTGTAACTACGTCACTGGCTTCGGTTAGTGACTTGGTTTTACTTATATCTAAGAATAATCTTTATTTATCATCTACTTTTGCAAGTAGAACGTCAAGGGCTTTTCCTTCATTTTGTTCTATCAATAAGGCTTTACGGTCATTTGAAATATTAGTTTCTGAAATAATTTTAACTTCTAAACGTGATTTCATTTGTCTAACTCTGTTTAAAAAATCTAAAATATTTTCGTTTCTATCCTTTTGCGTATATAAAAATTCACGAGTTAAGGTTTGTCTGTCGACACGATCACCGTAGTGTTGTCTTAAAGTTATACGTATCAAAGGCCAGGTGTTTAAATCTAGGCGACACATTACAAAATCCAAAACTTTATTTCTTAATTTAGAACAAATAACATTAAAAGTAAAATCGTTTATATTATGATCTGCGGTTATACCGTAATTATTATGAAATTTATTACATCTATTAATAAAGCTTTCTAACGGACTACATTCTCCTGTAAATATTGGCAAAAGTCTGCAATAGCTTTTTCAGCTGTAATGGTGGGAGTGTTAGTATTACTGGCTAAAGACATATTTTCTAATAGTATTGACAAGTATTCTATGTTATTTGCTTTAGAATTATTACAATTTGACATATAGTTAAAACGTTTTGAATAAAAATGCGTATTTAAAATTCACAATTCTTAAATAAGGATGCGGAAAATAGAAAGAACTCAACACTTACTTTCGATAGTAGTCTTTAGAGGACTTTCCTAGTTCCGTTTTGTTTGTACATAACAATTCAAACAGCAACAGCTTTGGTTTTAATGCTGTTCAATCTCTTCTCGTGGGATTTTGTAGATTCAATTGTGAATAGAAGATAAATGGTAGATACCAATGGTCACGAACTGCAAAAATGCTTCAATTGTGCCTTCGTCTATCCTAGTGGATTCGTAGATTCAATTATGAATAGAAGATAAATGGTTAGCACCAACCGCCACGAACTGCAAAAATGCTTCAATTGTGCCTTCTTCTATCCTACCGACGGCACCAATTAAGTTTCTTGATTGAAATACATTCCTTTAACAACTCTTTATTTCAACATCACTAATACTGATATTTATATTGAATCAAAGTAATTACTTTGATAGCAACAAGTAGACTTATCTACTAACTTAAACTAGGAGCTAACGTGTGACTGTTAACTGCACGCTATTGACTATTAACTGTTAACTGTTTTCTTGAGGTTTCCCTTTTATACTTAGAAATATGGATAAAGTCTATTCATGTATATAAATGCTCTTATTTAGCATGTCTGTATAATTAAATGATTTCCTGTTATGTTTTTATAAACAAATATGTTCAATGTATAATGATCTTATTAGTAAATCTAATGTTTTCTTAGAAATGTTTGTGTAAACAAAGCTATTCAATGTATAATGATCCTATTTAGTAAATCTATATAATTAGGGAGGAAAAAAAGAACGAAAATGGTAGCCAGATTTAGATGTTGAAACGAAGAAAGGGGGAACAAATATTGGAGAAGGGACGAAGACAGAAATTTCATGTTGTGCGGGGAAGAGATGGAAACTATAAATCATATGTTGAAAGAATACAGGGAGTTAAAGGAAGAGGATAGGACGGCAGAGAAGATACTGGACGAAAAAATAAGGAGAGCGGATTGGATGGAAGAAATATGAAAAAGAAGAAGGTAGTTAAGCGAAGAGGGGACAAGAGGGAGGAAGACTGTGCAGGTGGTGTGAGTAAAAGAGAGTCAACAAATAGACAGTTGTAAATAGTACACAATAACTTTGCAATATCTTGTAAATAAGTAAATAAGGATTATAGTAGTATAAATTGAACTGCACATTCTGTAATTGTGTTTATATTATACAAACACTTTACAACTTTGGGGTTAGATACAAAAAACACATTAGATATTACAAATTATGTCTACAAATCAATTTTACAATTTAATAATAATATTTTAAGGTTTCACAAACGGATTTAATCAAAGCCTAATTGCTTCTCTTGCCGCATGGCCTTTCCTCCACCCCTAGGAGGGATGCAGCCCTTTCAAACAGCATTCTCTATTGCTACACAATGGATAAATCAAGACCAGAGGTACAGCTTTCAGTGCCAACAAATACCAGGTAACTATCCAATACAGTCGCAACAACCATTTTATCCCCAAGCCTCTCAACCAATCAATTACATCCAATCTACTATAATACCCCCACAAATAGAATAAAAAAACTGGACTACAGTCCATAACAAAAGAAATAGAAATTAAACACACGAACCTGAACATAAATCCAAACAAACAAAGGGAAACGACTACTGGCTCAACACGACTAACCGCTTTACAGTCTTGGAAGAAGAAAACCTAGAAGATCAACAACAAGACGGCACCATTGAAGAGACTCCCACTCCCAAACCTCCCCCAATTTTTATAAAAGGGGTAAAGGATATTAAACCTTTAGTTCTAGTACTGGAAGCCATCGCTAAGCAGAATTATGACATCAAAGCCCCCGAAAATGATCAGGTTAAAGTACAACCAAAAACAGCCGACCACTGCAGAGTAAAAGCATTGAATGAAAAAAAAAACGGAATTTCATACATACCAGCCAAAGGACGATAGGAACTTCAAAGTAGTACTGAAAAACTTGCATTATTCCATTAATACGGATGAAATTAAGGCTGAAATAGAAAATTTAGGTCACAAAATAGCTAATATATGGAACATCAAGCAGTATAAAACAAAAACACCTCTCCCTATGTTTTTTGTTGATCTCAAGGCTGCGTCCAACAATAAAGATATTTATAAAGTGGAGTATCTCCAACAACGCAAGGTCAAATTCGAACCGCCCAAACCAGATGTCAAAGGTATGGCCATACAAAAAACTTTTGCTACGTAAGACCGCGATGTGTTAAATGTACCGGAGACCACCCTACCGAAAGCTGTTCACGAAAACCCAAAACCAAATCTGCAGATGTTCGCTGTGTGCTGTGTGAGGGAAACCACCCGGCAAGCTATAAGGGTTGCTCAGTCTACAAAGATTTACAGAAAAAACAGTTTCCACCTCTTCGACCTAAACTTTACACCACTCCCATACAAATTAAAAGTTACCAACAAACACAGCCGGGACTATCATACTCGACAATAACCAAAGCTCAAACTCAGAAATCTCATACTACTAATAACGATATATATACCTCACCAACAATCTAACGATCTAGCCGAACTAAAAAATATGATGAAGGGCCTATTTGAATAAATAGGTACCATGCTAAACCTCCTAACAGCAGTGCTCTCCAAACTCAAATAATGGATCAGTTATTAAAAATAGCATTGTGGAATGCAAATGGACTCTGGCAGCATTCAGAGGAGCTAAAAGTATTTATAAACAACCACAACCTTGATATTATTCTTATCTCCGAAACGCATTTCACCCAGAGAAGCCATTTTAAAATGCCAAATTATTCAATTTACTGCACCAACCATCCAAATGGCAACGCGAGAGGCGGTTCAGCAATTGTAATAAAAAAACTCAATCAAGCATCATCAAATAAACAACTACTGCAAAAAATTCTTACAGGCCACCAACATAGTAATTGAAGATTCCACTGGTCCCCTAACTGTCTCAGCCGTTTACTTTCCTCCAAGACATATAGTGAAACAGGAACACTACGAAAACTTCTTTGGGACACTAGGACACCGGTTTATGGCAGGTGGTGACCATAATTCAAAACATACCGATTGGGGCTCCAGTTTAATTACACCGAAAGGACGAGAATTACTCAAAATGTTAGAAAAAAACGCCTAAAACATTTATCTACTGGCGAACCCACATATTGGCCATCGGATAGACGTAAATTACCAGACTTGGTTGATTTCGCAATTACCAAGGGCATTCCTCAAGGCTTTGCCATAGCTAAATCATGCTATGATTTATCCTCAGATCACTCACCAGTCCTGATATCACTATCCACAATAGCAATAAGTTGAAGTAAACAACCAAGGTTATGCAACAGTTACACAAATTGGGACGTATTCAGACACTCTATAAACGAAAACTTACCGTTAGACATCAGTCTTAAAATCGAAGAAGAAGTAGAAACAGCCGTCAAATTATTTAACGATGCAGTGCAACAGGCAGGTTGGATCGCAACTCCCGAACCACCTGATGTCATTAAAACCTACGACTTCCCCATAACAATAAGGCAAAAAATTCTGGATAAAAGAAGACTCAGAAAACAATGGCAGAGACTGAGAACTCCAGAAAGCAAACGCCTATTTAATGCGGCAGCTCAAGAAATACGAGAACTACTTAAAAAGAACAAAAATGAATGCATTCAAACATTCCTAAGCAACCCAACACCTACCGAAAGCACTGACTACTCACTATGGAAAGTAACCAAAAAGGCTAAACAAGTAACACAAGCTTCACCACCAATCAGAACACTCCAGAGATCTTGGGTCAGGACCAACGAAGAAAAAGCAAATGCATTCGCAGAACACCTTTTTGTGGTGTTCCAGCCACATCCATCGGAAAACGCACCAGAGGAAGAGGACGAATTAATGCACTTCCTAGAAACTCCATATCAGCTCGAGCCACCACTACTAAGTATTAAAATTGGGGAAGTTCAAGAAGTCATTAGAAAACTGCAGTTCAAAAAAGCTCCGGGTTATGATCTGATCACTGGGAGAATCCTCAAAGAACTGCGCTACCATGGTTTCAAATATCTTACGCAATTATTCAATGCAATATTGCGCACAGGATACTTCCCAAATCAATGGAAAGTAGCACAGATTGTCCTAATCTCTAAACCAGGTAAACCTCCCAATGAGATACAGTCATACCGTCCAATAAGTCTACTACCGGTAGCAGCCAAAGTAGTAGAAAAAATAATACAAAGAAGACTCTTACCAATACTTGACAATAATAATGCAATCCCGATCCATCAGTTTGGCTTCCGACAAATGCATTCTACAACAGAGCAAGTACATAGAGTTGTTACAAAATAATAATTTGAAAATAAACAATATTGCTCTGCAGCCTTTTTGGACGTAACACAGGCTTTTGATAAAGTGTGGCATATCGGACTGTTATACAAACTGCGATCAATCTTTCCATTCAACTATTTCCTTCTTCTAAAATCCTACCTCCACAATAGACATTTCCTCGTCAAAGTTGGCACTGTTCTCACGAAACTCTATCCGATAAACGCCGGGGTACCCCAAGGCAGTATACTTGGGCCATTGTTCTATGTCATATATACTGCTGATCTCCCGACCACACCACAAGTTTTAACAGCGACGTTTGCTGATGATACGGCAGTCTTAGCCAATGACGGCGATCCAGCTCTTGCCTCACAAAAACTACAAACTTCTCTGAATTCAATACAATCATGGTTACAGAAATGGAGAATTAAAGCAAATGATACAAAATCCGTACATGTAACGTTTACCACGAGACGAGAAACGTGTCCTCCCGTTAATCTATACAACAAATCATTACCGCAACAAGACGACGTAAAATACCTTGGTCTGTACTTACATAGAAGACTCACCTGGCGGAAGCACATTCTTACTAAGCAAAAACAACTAGGATTAACTCTCACCAAAATGTACTGGCTAATTGGGCGATATTCAAAACTTAACATCGAAAATAAGCTCCTCATTTACAAAGCTATCATAAAACTAATCTGGTCGTACGGTATACAACTTTGGGGAACTGCTTGAACATCAAACATAGAGATCCTTGAACGTTTCCAATCCAAAGTGCTCCGCATGATGGTTGACGCACCGTGGTACGTCACAAACGCAACAATTACGCACGATCTGCAGATTCTAACTGTCAAGGAAGAAACTCGGAATTTCAGCACAAAATACAAAACTCGGCTCAATGTACACCCCAATGATTTGGTAAAAAATCTTATGAATCAACCACTAAATCACAGAAGACTAAGAAGGTTTACACCCAATGAATTACCAAATAGATTTTAATTGCATTTAAGTAAATTAGGTTTAGTTTTAGATATAAGTTTAGCTTCTAAGTTATTTTCCCATTAATCACACTAGGTTTAAAAACCTTTGTATATGGAAGAGTGCTACTAAGCATTCTCTGGCATGTCATAGATGTAACTAGATGTACTGATACAGATTGCAAATATAGTGGGACTTCAATAAAAAAAAACATTTAATAGTAAATAATCACAATCACAAGCAACATTAAATTTTTACATTTTCGTAATAAAGACAAATTAGATGTTTTGGAAGCATTCGAAATTTATAAACATAAACAGAAAGTACCTTTAATGAACGAACGGGTTGCTCTCATAGGATTACCTCTAGCAGATATTTTAAATATAGGTTCATAATTTGCATCAAGTTTGCTATTTTACCTTTATGATTTGTTACCATAACTATTTGTTTGTTATTTTACATATACATTTTCTCTTGATAATGATACACGTTGTATTGAAACACGTAGAGAAATAAATAATTATAAAAAAGAAATTGTGGAATTATATTGTATTTAAAATGTTAGTATTTTTCTAAAAATACAGGCCATACATCTTTTCCTACCAAAGAGATCAACATTCAACCTATTTGTAACAATATGTAAATAACACGTAACCGAAGGTGTATAGAAGCATCGAACGCGTACAATTTGTATGAATTTCAATAAAGAGCGAATCTACATCTAATTACACCATTACGTAACATGATTTATTTATATTTCGTTTTCTTTCTGTTTAATTCTTTAATATTGGTATGACATAAGAAAATGTAAATGTTTGTAAAGAACTAAGTAAACCCTTGTTAGAAAGATTCGTTTATTAAAGTACTGCAAATACACTGTATTCGTAATAAAGTATCACATTAGGTATACACTGGTAAAAAAATTGTGTAAATAGTATTTTATATAGGATTTTTTTAAACGTAAATTTTTATGGATCGATACATTGTGAGATCCAACCTTAATCGAATTTATGTTTAAAATTACCGTGAAGATATGAACAGCTTCCTTAAAAAGTGACAGGACGTCTGAAATATTAACGTTAACTGGTATTATCCAAACAAGCACAGTTTATACAACATGTATATCTGTCTACATAATCTAAACCAAAACGATTGTACGATAGATGAATGTTTGCATTTGACAGCCATATTTTTTCTGTTTGTCGTGCATATGCGATTCAATTAATTTTCAACAAAGCAGAAAAATGTCGAGTACGCTACATTTTGTGCGCAATCCGTATTATCAAAAGCTTTTTGGTTAATATCTTGTAAAATTTATAATTGTGTAAAGCAGTAAATTTAAAATAAAGTTAATGTAATGTTACACCTAATAAAAAGGGTATAGAAACGCAAAAAAAAATGTAAGTTCAGAAATATTCTACAAAACACATAAACTCTTTTTAAATGTACAAGCTACACGCAATATTGTGGGAAACGTGATCTCATGTAATAGTAAGAGGAACAAACCAACCGATAGATAAAAAATAAGATAGTCTATGCTTTGCAACGTCTACAAAATTGGTTTTCCGGAACCACAAGAAAACCGGAAATACCTTTTCGAGTAATTTTTCATGCTTTACTGTAAGCTGTTGATATATTATATATAACCGAATGGTCACTTTTGTTTTCCTATTTATCTTTATATGTATATGTATCGTGAAAAAATTGGTAATTTTTTATTTTAACTTCAAGTGTGCTTAACAGGCATATTAAGTAGATTTCCTTCACAATGCAGCATCTAAATTGTAAAACAAAACACAACTTCCGACAAATTCATGCATCTCCCGGTTATCTTTTGCATAAGTTTACAAAACTTTCTGCATCCCTTCAAACAAGTAGTTCAAGTCTCATACTATTTGTTGGAGCTTACGCATGCAAGAAACTTAACGATAAGATTTACACCGTCACACTATTCTCTCTGTACAAGATATAATGTATAAGAAAGCTTACTATGTCATATCATAAATCTTGACGTAATATAGTTTTCCGAAAATTGAATAAATTTTGCTAAAATTAGATTGTGAAATAACGTTTCCATAGATTAAAATGTAAAATAGCTGACCGTAGTCTGATATTCTAATATTCCGGGTGTTGCAGAGTATGTTGATAAACAGCCTCTGACGTTTCATTAGCAAAGCACTATCTTTGTGATCTCTTTTTTTTTGTAGAGCTATTATTTTTGCTTTCATTAGGTTTTCCTAACACTATTCTGATTACGAGATTAATACCACAAAAGTAAATGTAGCCACGTACTTATATTTGTAAAATAATTGTTGTATTTAATTTGATCCCAATGAGTGAATATAGACATTAGGTTTGAAAATGAATATTACTCTATAATTGAGTGTTCAAAATGCATCAAAGTTAACTCCAACAAAGATTTATTGATTTAGAAAATAACTACATCAATAGGAACACCATATAAATTTTAAATCGTAATCCAGCTTATATTACGATTGAGGAGATTAATTCATTTTGGGGAAACAACGTATATCTTTCATACATATAGGAAAAAGATAAATCTCAAATCAATAGTCACCTAAAATTAATTTTTGTTAGTTACTTCCAATTTTAATCCTTTATTAGACATATTGTCACGTGGACGTGATTTTATCGATTATTTGTCGTTAACATCGATATTGTAAATTATTTTTTAGTGCCGTACAACTGAAATGTAGTGTAGGTTCACACAGTTGAACTTAATAACGCATAAATATTTGGAAGACTTTTCGATTGTAACGTTTTATTTATTTTATTTTTTTTTTTACGTATTTGGAAGTATCCGAAATTTTTACAAATAAGAATAGCATTTTTTCTAAAGATGTAATATAAGTTTCGGTTGTTTATCAAATTATGATAAAAGTTTAAAATGAAAATGTGATATACGTATTGGTAACGATTATTAGTGAAACCTTTTTACTATTTTGAGAGGAAAAAATAATTAGTTTCATTGTAAATAATAGTTGCTCGTATTTTGTAAATTTTATCAATCATAATAAGCATTGTCGTTAAAATTACGTTTCACGGTTACTGGACTTTCAAACTTGAGTGGTTATGTCGTTGGTGGTAGTTGGTGTGGAATGAATTCCCCATCAATCGCGTAGCTACACTCAAAATTCAATTTTATATCCCGCTTCGGCTGTTGAATTAGGATTTTTACCTTCAGTCGTCCCCCTTGGCCTGGATCGTTTCCCAAACAAGTCGCGTCATGGTGTGGTTGCTATCCTCCTTGTTTTAGCTTCGAGTAACCATGACACTCAGCTAGACTGTGCTGTACCGACGGTGGTATATCACAGAGGTATTTGTTTGTGGGAATATGGTTTTGTGTGTTCTGAGCTAATGGAACAAAATCTGTAAACAATGGATCGTTTACGTTTCGAATAAATTAAATATTTATGTTCCTACACATAAAATTTAATATGCAATAAATCATTATTCATATACATAATATTGTGTGTGTGTGTGTGTGTGTGTGCGTGTGTGCGTGTGTGCGTGTGTGCGTGTGTGCGTGTGTGCGTGTGGGTGTGCGTGTGTGCGGTGTGGGTGCGTGTGACGTGTGTGCGTGCGTGTGTGCGGTGTGCTGGTGTGCGTGTGCGTGTGCGTGTGTGCGTGTGCGTGTGTGCGTGTGCGTGTGGCGTGCGTGTGCGTGTGCGTGTGTGCGGTGCGTGTGCGTGTGCGTGTGCGTGTGTGCGTGTGTGCGTGTGCGTGTGTGCGTGTGTCGTGTGTGCGTGTGTGCGTGTGTGCGTGTGTGCGTGTGCGTGCGTGTGCGTGTGTGCGTGTGTGCGTGTGTGCGTGTGCGTGCGTGTGCGTGTGCGTGTGGCGTGTGTGCGTGTGCGTGTGCGTGTGTGCGTGTGTGCGTGTGCGTGTGTGCGTGTGTCGTGTCTGGTGTGCGTGCGTGTGTGCGTGTGTGCGTGTGTGCGTGTTGCGTGTGTGCGTGTGCGTGTGTGTGCGTGTGCGTGTGTGCGTGTGTGCGTGTGTGCGTGTGGCGTGTGTGCGTGTGTGCGTGTGCGTGTGTCGTGTGTGCGTGTGTGCGTGTGTGCGTGTGTGCTGGTGTGGGTGTCGGTGTGGGTTGGTGTGTGTGTGTGTGTGTGTGTGTGTGTGTGTGTGTGTGTGTGTGTGTGTGTGTGTGTGTGTGTGTGTGTGTGTGTGTGTGTGTGTGTGTGTGTTGTGTATGTGATGTGTATGTGTGTGTGTGTGTTGTGTGTGTGTATGTGTATGTGTATGTGTGTATGTGTGTGTATGTGTATGTGTATGTGTATGTGTATGTGTATGTGTATGTGTATAGCTATGCCGATCCTGACTCACTTTTGTCACTAGATTTGTCACCAGATCTAGGAAAAAGTCACCAGAAAAGTTACTAGATTTCAAGGTCGGTAACATTGCCTATTTCAAGGGGTAGCTGAAGACCACAGGTGTGTAACTCTCTTCAAGGTTATGTGGTTGGTAAGCCTCTTCGAGGTCCCCCGCTTCAAGGTCATTATAGTCCTGAAGGTCATTGCCCTCGGTCTCAGGCAAGTCTATGCATGTTTCTAGGCCACGCCCTATTCTGAGAAACAAAGGGGGCCCATTGTTTAAAGTCTATGCTTTCAAGGTCACATGAGAGAACAAAGACGATCTATTGTTTTGGCTGAGTCATTCTGAAATTCTAGGAAATCAATAACAAAGACGATGCATTGTTCAAAGTCTATGCTTTCAAGGCCACATGAAAGAACAAAGACTATCTATTGTTCCGTTATTATAAAAATAGATTGTTATCTCAATTCTAGGAAATCAAGAAACGCTTCAAAGTCTATGCTTACAATTTTCAAGGTAAAAGAACAAAAGCGATTCATTCTTCTGGTCGAGTTATAAAAATAAATTGTTATCTCAATTCTGAGAAATCATGAATAATGTATTGTTCAAAGTCTATGCTTATAATTTTCAAGGTAAATGAACAAAGACGATTCATTGTTCAGTTAGAAATAGATTGTTATCTAAAGACATCTCTTTCAAGAACAAAGGCAATCCATTGTCAACGATTTAAAGTTTATGCTTATAAGGTCACACCTCTGATAACAAAGACGATCCATTATTCAGTTAAAAATAGATTGTTATCTCAATTCTAGGAAATCAAGAGCCCTGAGGTGCATGTTTCAAAGCCACGCCCCCTCAAGTGCTCTAAACAGGTGGCCGTTCCCCTAAACAGGTAGCCGTTTCCTAAAAACAGGTAACCGTTTCCTAAAAACAGGTAGCCGTTTCCTAAAACAGGGGGTCCGTTTCCCAAAACAGATAGCTGTTTCGCAACCGTTTCCCCATGTTCAGGTCGAAAATAGATTCCGCATCTCAATTCCGGGAAATCAAAAAAGGGGGCCCATTGTTCAAAGTCTATGCTTACAATTTTCAAGGTTAAAGAACAAAGACATTCCATTGTACAGGTTGAGTTATAAAAATAGATTGTTATCTCAATTCTAGGAAATCAATAACAAAGGCGATGCATTGTTCAAAGTCTATGTTTACAATTTTCAAGGCCACATGAGAGAACAAAAGCGATTCATTGTTCTGGTCGAGTTATAAGAAATAGATTGTTATCTCAATTCTAGGAAATCAAGAACAAAGGCGGTCTATTGTCAACGCTTCAAAGTTTACGTTTACAAGGTAACATGAGAGAACAAAGACGATCTATTGTTTTATGAGTTATAAAAAATAGATTGTTATCTAAATACACTTCGATTCTGAGAAATCAAGAATAAAGGCGATCCATTGTCAACGATTTAAAGTTTATGCTTACAAGGTCACACCTCTGATAACAAAGACAATCCATTGTTCAGTTAGAAATAAATTGTTATCTCAATTCCAGGAAATCAAAAAGGGGGTCCATTGTTCAAAGTCTATGCTTACAATTTTCAAGGTAAAAGAACAAAAGTGATTCATTCTTCTGGTCGAGTTATAAAAATAAATTGTAATCTCAATTCTAGGAAATCAAGAACAAAGACGACGCTTCAAAGTCTATGCTTACAATTTTCAAGGTAAAAGAACAAAGACGATTCATTGTTGAGTCGTAGCTTATGAAATTCCGAGAACAAAGACGATGCATTGTTCAGACTGATTAGGTCATCTAACAAGTAAAACGTTTTTTATAAGACTACCACAATATACAGATAAAAATTAATTTAAGTAAATACACATATTATGGGAAGTTTGATGTACTTAACATACCTTTGCTGGATCATGTAACATTACTCCAACCATATGTAAACATGCTCATTTCGTAGTGTTTAGTCGTAGTGCGGTTGTGGACAAGTAAAGTCATGAAAAAGGCAATAAAATCGCTCCTGGATACTTCATGTAATAACAATATGAATAATAATTTAACATTTTGTTGTTCATGCTGTCAAAATAGTGATGGTAGTAGTAGTAGCAAAAATGAAGTGAAACAAGATGAAGGTTATTCCGACTGGTCATCATCATTTCAACATAGGGCTGAGGTGTATAAACAGGCAGCTAATGAATATTTAATTGATTGTGCTTCCTATAAACTATCGAACGATACGCATATTGAAATTGGATACAGTACACACCTTAACCTTGCACCAGTAGTGCGTATGAGATGTGGCAACAGCGTGATATTAGACGTGAAGGAATGAAATGAGCTTCTAAGATGGTATTCATACGTAGAAATACAATTTCTTCGATCCCAAGAAATTGAAAGCCAAATTGATTGGTCACATGTAAACGAGGAGGATATAATACATGAGCAAGATTACGAATCTCTATCTAGTAATCTCGGTATTTATTGCAATTGGGAATTACTTAAAGGATATGAGAGAATTTTGAAAACTGTTATGATAGAAAACTACAACTGTTGTTCGTGTACATTCAATGCCCATAACATAGAGGAACTATTCGATTTGAAGGATATAATAAGCTATAGATTGGAATTTCTTGAATCTTACAATCTGGTGTGTTTCTATGAAAAATTCATACGACAAGTGGTTGACTACCGTCGTTTTCGTGAGAAGGAATTCGGTGATGATGACATTTATAAAGACATTGATGATGTTATAAATGCCAAGTATAATATTAATTCACATAACACTGTATGTTTAATGGAAATATTGTACTATCGCCCTGCTTATCTAATGTATAGCATTTACTAAAAATAAAGTTTTTACACGATTTTAGGTATAAATACCCTACCCTATCCCTCAAGGTGAACAATGATAGGTAATAAGCGGAAGAGTGCAGGTGGTTTAGTGAATACGCTAATCAATAAACTACCGGTGGAATTGCATTTACCCGGTTACCAGTATTGTGGTCCTGGTACAAAATTAGAGAAACGACTCGCACGCAGCGACCCCGGTATTAATCAATTAGATGCGCAGTGCAAACTGCATGATATCAGTTATAGAGACTACCAAGATTTAGAAAGTCGACATAGAGCAGATAAAATTTTAGAAGAAAAAGCTTGGGAACGCTTTAAATCAGCAGACGCAACATTAGGTGAACGAGCTGCAGCTTTAGCAGTCGGTACCACCATGAAGGCAAAGAGAAAATTTGGGATGGGGTTTAAACGTCGGTCCAAGAAGAATAATGGTGAAAGTTTATTGCATATACGGAAAACAATAGCTAAAGAAATGAAAGCTAACGGAGATTTCACCGACACAATAAAGTTAGCACTGTCAACGGCAAAACGTGTAGTAAAAAGGTTGGGGGGAAAGAAAAACATTAAAGTTCCTAGAGTAATTCCCTTACCTAAACAAGGAGGTGTTTTACCATTTCTTATTCCGTTATTCGCAGGATTATCTGCAATCGGTACTTTAGCTGGCGGTGCATCGGGAATTGCCAAAGCAGTCAATGATGCAAAAAATGCCAAAAAATTACAAGAGGAGACATCGCGCCATAATCGTATGATGGAATCGATCGCTGGTGGCGCATTCTATCTAAAACCATACAAATCTGGAGGTGCATTATACTTAAAACCGTTTCCAAAAAACTGAGTAGATTACCCGAAAGAGCGTTAACAGATATTGATTTAAAGAAATACACAAAAGGTGTACCATACTTTAGGGGGTATTTTTATGAGCGATAGCCTGCCTAAATTACCACAGAAAAAATGAATCTGGAATCATCAACTTAGATAGTCAGAGTGGACCGGGTACACATTGGGTTTGCTACAAAAAGCGTGGTGAAAAGGTATGGTATTACGATAGTTTCGGTAATCTTCGACCACCAGTTGAAGAGATTAACTACTTTCGGGGATGTAAAATTTATTATAATTACAATCAAGATCAGGAATTTAATAGCATTATTTGCGGGCACCTATGCTTACAATTTCTATATAAATAATCGACATAACCTTAAATTTTCTCAGTTATGTCAATAAAATTCAGTTTAGAAGGTGTTGGAAACATAGCTAGCTGCAACTTCTATCCACCGATAGAGCTAGATTTGGAGAAGAAATACGTTGTTGGATTGGTGGGATTTTACGGGTGCAACAGCATTAGAAACATTTATACGGGCAACGATAGATTTTATTTTAGAACAAATTCATCTCATTTGCGAGTGATTAATATTCCACACGGTGCCTATGAGTTAGATAAAATTAGTGCTTACTTGAAATCAAAGATACCCACAGAAAAATTTTTCATTAGGGCAAACAACAATACGCTTAAGTGTGAGATAAACAGTTCATTTGAGATCGATTTTACTAAAGAGAGTAGCATTGGCCGCATGCTCGGGTTTGAGCCTAGAATACTAAAAGCGAATGTTCCCCACACATCTGCGTTAGACATCCAAATAATTAAACACACTAATCTGCATGTGGAGTGCAACATTATAAAGGGATCTTATCGAAACGGTAAACCTGCAAAGGTAATATACGAAATTGACGTTTCCGTACCCTCGGGCTATCGTTTGGATAAAGTTCCAACCAACACACAATATTTAGAAATAAACACAGACATAATCAGTAATATAACAATCAAATTGGCAAATCAAAAGGGTGAGTTAATAGACTTTGGTGAAAGTGAACCATTCACGGTACGCTTAGAACTAAAAGAACATGGGTCTGCGAATTAATCACAGGACAATTCCATACAAAAGACCCAATCAACCCTCATTGCAGTTAACATCTGCAGAGAAATACTTTTTAACATCAATTGGATTGAAAGTTCTGAGTGACCAAACCATTAAACGTGTTTCAAACCGTACATTTTAATAGAATTAATGTATCTCTAAGAAATGTTAAATTTGTTGAATGAAGTTCACTTGTTTAATGTCTATCTCTTTTACACAATGATATGTCCCGCTTACACACGTGAAGCTGAATGCATTTATCTAAAATATGTAATGTTTTATTGAACAATGGGCTTTCTTTGTTAATAATAGCATTTGCATTCTTAAAAATTTGTAGGAATGTGTAAAAAAATTCAAGCTAATAAAGACTTTCTTTGTATAAAACACACAATGCATCTGCATTCTTAAAAATTATTTTTAATCACTTTAAAACTTGCCAAAACTACATCGCATAATTAGTAATATAATAATTAATGAAAATGTGTATGAAGAAAAAGGTTTCGCTATAAATAACAATAGGTTTGCATTCATAAGTGTGCTAATGTGAACAAGGATTTTCTTTGTATAACACATTTATAGTGCCTTCTTGAAATATAAAGTAAACAAACTGTAAAAGGCGTAATTAATAACAATTAATTTAAAAGTTTGAAATTCATATAAAAGACATCATCCCTTTAGTAAATCTTTAATTACTCATCAACCCTCATTGCATCTACACAATGACCGAATCATTAAACATCTTTCAAAACGTACATTTTGATGATGCTATAATTAAATCAGATATTCACACCTAACTTCCGTATGGCTCTTCTAAGTATGGACCTTCCGAAGAAATACGCATTTTAATTCAAAGTCAGGATCTAATTACAGCTACTTATGATAGTTTTCTGTACATAGAAGGTAAGCTGAAGAAAGAAGATGAAGGAAAATCATGCGACTTCCAATAATTTCCCCAACTTCCTTTTCGAAGAGATTCGTTATGAGTTAGGCGGTCAAAGAGTGGACGTTTGCCGAAATCCCGGCATAACATCTACACTTAAAGGATATATTTCTTATACAACAAGCAAGAGCAAAGCATTAAGCCATTTGGGATGGTCACCAAAGAATGATGAACCATTACAAGTAGAATTCGATGAGGGAAATGGCGAAAAATCCATTACAGTATGCATACCATTGAACCACATATTTGGAATAATGGAGGATTATCGTCAAGTGATCGTGAATATGCGTCAAGAGTTGATTTTAATTCGATCTAGAAGCGATACAAACTGCTACTACGGTGACGTTGATGCGGAAATAACCCTAAATAAAATTCAATGGAAAGTACCACACTTAACCCTTAGTGATGCCGCGAAACTGGACTTGTTTGAAGGAATAAATAAGAATTCTATTATTACTGTTCCATTTCGTCAATGGGAGTTATATGAATTACCTGCTTAAAACAAGCAACCTCTGATATATGGCCAATAAAAACGTCAACGCAACTAGAAAAACCGCGCTGGATAATTGTTGCATTCCAACAAGGTAAAAGGTACACTAAGTCTGCAAGAGCCGGAAATTTTGATCACATTAACATCAGGAACCTTAAAGTACATCTGAATTCAGAGTATTATCCCTATGAAGCAATGCATTTGAACTTCAGTGCTAACCAATACATACCTGCCTATCGCAATTTTTTGAACTTCCGATGTGACTACTATGATGAAGATAATACAGATGTGTTATTCAACTACACCGAATTCAAATTATGTCCAGTATTTGTAATGGACTGTTCTAAGCAGAATGAATCCTTAAAAAACTCAACAGTAGACATCAAATTGGAAATGGAAACACTAACACCTTTCGATAATGGAATCGTTGCCTATGGTCTTATTCTCCACGATGCTATTGTGCAGTACAACCCACTCACCGGAGAAGTGAAAAAATTATAATCTGTATTATATAAATAAAAATGTTGTAATTATTCGTTTAGTTTCATTTCATCCATCGAAGATGAAAGTAGTTGCGCAGAAACAAAAACTACCAATTCAAAATCATAACTTTGATGAAAAGTCTGGTACTTCAAAACATGGCGATTTACTTCCTAATAGTATACGTGGCATTATATGTGGCCCCTCCAACTGCGGCAAAACAAACGCAATGATTAGTTTGCTTACTGAGAAAAACGGTTTGAAATTTAAACATGTATACGTATACTCCAAGTCATTAAATCAAAACAAGTACAAACTTTTACAGGAAATCATACTTCCGATAAAGGATATAGGTTACTTTACGTTCAGTGATAATCAAGATGTGATTGAACCGAATTGTGCAAAAGCAAATTCTATCTTTATCTTTGATGATATCGCCTGTGAAAAGCAAAATAACATAAGGGCATATTTTTCTATGGGTAGACATAACGATATTGATTGTTTCTATTTGGGTCAAACTTACAGTAAAATTCCAAAGCAATTAATTCGTGACAATGCGAATCTAATTATATTATTTGAGCAAGATGAATTAAACCTAAAACATGTGTATGAGGATCATGTAAGCCCCACCATAAGCATGACATTGTTTCGGGATATGTGTTCAAAGTGCTGGATAGATCCGTTTGGGTTCATAGTCATAAATAAGGATGCTGAAGTCAATAATGGTCGCTATAGGAAAAGGTTTGATGAATATATAATACCTTAGCCTGATTTCAGTGGTTTAGTAGTTACACATCCGTTTAGGTATTAACAGCCCTTTTGCTACAATGGATAATAAGGAGATGATATTAAAGCGAAAAATTATTCAGCAGAAATACAACAGTCTTAAAACTGCCCGCATTGATAATGAAAGAACGTTTGAAAGTACTTATAAACCTCTAATAGAACCCCTAACTGAAATAGCGAATAAAATGCATCCGGATAAGAAAACAAAGGAGTCCGTTATACCCAAAAACTCGCCTTTGTTCATATTTCGAAGAAAACATGCTACTACTAGCCCACCACACTTCCTTTCACCAAGGAAGAGTGCTACAAGCCCCTTAGCTCAACTTCCGCTGTTTCAAATAAACCCCCCTCCTCGTACACCACCTTTCCTAGAAAGGAGGTCGTAGGAGAGATTACTGCCGAGGAGGAAGAACCACTTAGTATCACAGATGATTCCTGTAATGAACCTATCTCTGAAGAATTTCTCGAGCAGTACCACGAATTACCTCGTGAACGGATTATGAGGGATCTTGAAGGTGCTATTGATCACACTTATGGAGTCCACTACGACGCCAAAACAGACAAATGGGCAATTGGTAATACCCCCATCACAATTAAAGGAAAGGATATGATCATTAATGGTGTCACGTATAAAGGGACTCCAGGTTTATATGATCTGCTTATTATGAATGAACCCGATTTAAATCTAGTAAATTCAAAGGATAGAAAGAAATATAAACGTATTTTAGCAGCTACGAATGTTGCAAGGCGAGATTATGATGTAAGTGGACAGATTCGAGGAAGCCGCAGCAAAAAGTATACACAAATAATTAAACCCTTGCTGTCATCACCTTCAACTCAGGGAGGTGGAGCTATGTTTTTAAGGAATTAACAAACAGGCCGATTGAATATAAGTATTGGAATGATGTACATGAACTAATTCGTGATCTAGAAGTATTGTGGGCAGAAAAATTGGCTGGAAACACCGGTGTCGTAAATGATATAATATCAATTGTAGAGGAATTGTATGAAGATGGATACATTGAAAGACCAAACACTAGGTTTCTGAACAATATAAATCAGACTGCATTGATGTCGACATATCATAACTAAAATGCCTCTTGATAAATTTGGACGGTCACATGCCCAGTATCAATTTAAGAAATTAACCCCTCAGTTTCAACTTATTGATGATAATCAATTCGATGTCGAGAATAAGAGACTCAGCAATGTAGCCAACCCCATAGATCCTCAAGATGTCATCACCAAGCAATACTATTTATCGACAAGGTTGAATTTGGATGGAAACCGTTTGACCCAGTTGGCGGATCCGGAAGAAGATGGTGATGCTATAAGTAAAGGATACCTTGATTTTTGTCTGCAAGCAATTCAGAAAGCTGTTAAAGGAACTTTAACGCTTATCTAGTGTTGGAGGAAAACTACATCAACTTAAAGAAATTGTGGATCATGTCCAAATTACAACTCGTCAATGAATTGCACAAACCCACAAGAAAAAATTTTAAACGAAGGCGCACAATAATTAAGGGATATGATGACCTCTGGCAAGCAGATTTGGCCGAATTTAACACATATGCCAAACAAAATAAGGGCTACAAGTATATTTTAGTAGTTATTGACTGTTTTTCGAAATACTTGTGGACCAAAGGATTAAAAACAAAAACGGGCTTGGAAGTTGCCAAGGCCGTGCAGGCAATCTTCAAAACGGGCCGGAAACCTTCCAATTTGCAGACAGATGCAGGAAAAGAATTCTACAATGACCATTTCACTAAACTAATGCAGCGTTATGGAGTCAACCATTACTCCACCTATAGTACAAAGAAGGCAGCAATTGCGGAACGAGTGATCAGGACCGTTAAGTCTGCCCTATACAAGTCATTCGGCCTACAGGGTAAATATAAATGGATTGATACAATTGACACCGTAACGATGGATTATAACAATCGTAAGCATAGAACTACAGGAATGAAGCCCAAAGATGTCGGTGATCATACAAAGCTAGAGGCTTACACTCACGAATCAGTAAGTTTAAAAGTATTTTCGCTAAAGGATACACCCCCAATTGGTCAAGTGAACTATTCAAGATTGTGAAAGTTTGCATTACTAACCCAACCACCTACATGTTGGAGGACATGAAAGGATCACCTGTACTGGGAGGCTTTTATGAACATGAATTACAGAAAACAAAGTATCCGGATGTGTACCTTGTGGAAAAAGTGCTTCGCTCCAAGAATAACAAATTATTCGTAAAGTGGTGGGGATTGGATGAAAGATCATGGATCAATAAAGACGATTTAGTTTTATAATATAGCTGTAGGGATTGTAACTTTTAGATGAATTAAAACCACATAAAACAATTATAATTGTATTTATTTAAATATTACGTCATCTTATATAGTAAACCCAAAGTATTTCTATAATCGTTTAAATTACTAGACGGTCATATCCCCGAATCTGGTCCACATGTCCATCCCAAGCAGGAATCACCTTTCTCAATGTTTTCCAAAATCCAGCGGTAAATTTTGTGGTGTTCCTCATTTTCCCACGGTTGAAACTTATATGTAATGTTTTGTTCTAACAATACTTCAATTAAAATAGTGAGGCACTTGTAATTAGCAGAATATGCTGCTGTCTCGATACATTCACTTATAATAGAGGAAGTGTCTTTATAAACAATATTTTGTACGCTAGCATTTGTACACAATGAATCACCCCATAATAACTTGTATATGTACATTTTAAGGGGTATGTCACCAAGTAAATTCATGCCATCTAAAATCCTATCTACATCATTAGAGGTTAACGAACCTTTATCGGTACACAAGTTCGTAAAACTTTTAATGGTATTGTCTAAGCTAATTTTTCTATCAAATAATGTCTTAATAATTACTTCATTTGCACACTTTGAGTTTATAGCACACCAGTTAAAACACTCATCGGGAATAACAATATTTTGCAATATATTCAATATAAATGTATAGTTTTCAGGAGAGGTCAAAGAACGCTTCAGGTACTTTTTGTAGATTTGATCACTACTGCACTGCAGCTCTTCCTGCAAGCTGTCCTGAAGACTGCTCATTGTTTACTGAAAGTTGTACCCCCAGGGTCTAGTATCAGTGAAATCAAAATTTACTAAGCGTTTATCATCATAAGGATTGAGTATGACTTTATTTTGCTTAATGGTAAACACATCATGTTTCTTTGATCTTATGAGGTGTTGATAGCGTCTTATTACGCCACCATCAAATAAAACCTGTTTATAATCATTAATAGTGATCTGCCTCACGCTTGCGCGGATAGAACCCTTTGATTTTTTTACAACCTTTTCATCAACCGCGTAAGCATACATTTTTGCACGAAGTCCTACAAATTCAACCATAATTTTGCCATGATTTTCATCTTTCATTAAGCCGGGGACCTTTTTATTTACTAATGGGAGTCCAAAGATGTTGTCGGGACTATAATCAGATGTATCGAATTTATCAATGTCCTCTTTAATACATTCATAGATATCGGGAACCGAAAAGGCGTATATGAGACTATCCGTATCCGTGTACAAGAGCTTAGCACTATTATGGAACTTGGGTAGCGTGTAACCGTAATGAAAATTATATAAAAAAGTTTTCGAAACGTCTAAAACACTGAATCCTGCATATATAGGTTTATTGAAATATACTTCAAGCTTATTCATTTCAATGATAAGCATATCATTGTCAAATATTGTACAACTATGAAAATTTGGTTTTGATATGTAAGCACGAGCACCATAGCGACCCTCCCATTTCGTTACTAGCCGTATGTCCTTATGCTTACGTACATTTTCCATCAGCTTCCCGAAAACACTATTAATCATTAATTTATAGAAATTTTTATCGAATTCATTTTGAGATTGCTGACGCATGGCTGTATTTAAATCTATGTATTTTTTAACCACGGGGACTGTTTAAAACGTAATATACGGTGTACTTTTACCAACTTCAATCCATATTTTAAATATACTTTTAAATTTCTGTAATGAATTACATAATTACGTTTTGGATACAGGGTAAGCAGTAATTTTTTCATTTTGGAATCAGGTGTGGGTGGAACCATATGTTCGGGTGCCAGCGGTAGATCACTGTGACTCTCATGTAATTCTATAGGATAGCCTAAATCACACTCGACTATATAACCAATTTCCGAATCATCAGGATGGTTTATTAAATCTAAACTTTCAATATTAGCTTCATCAACAAAAGAAAAATCGCCAAATGGTAGAAATTCTGACATGGCGGCTCCATATAAATTATTCACGTCGTAGTACATTAAATACACACTTTCGGAGGTGGGATCAAATTTTTCACCCATGTACTTATTGTTAGCTTTAGCATACCGATTTGAACATTGAGCTACACCACCTCTAATCCCTCTCTCAATAAACATTAGCATATCAATGTCTGTAAATAATTCTAACTTTACTTGTGTAATTTTAAGCATAGCATCGAATGCTAAACCGGGAGCTGTATAATAGTGCAGAGGATCAAGCTCGTAAGTACTTAAACAAGTTTGCCTAAAGTTTTCGAAAATATCTGCTAAAAGTAGTACGTCTGTTTTTAGATACAAATCCGAGTATTCCCCTAACGATTTAATACTAAATTTGTTCCACACGTTAACCGCATGCGCAAAACTCTCATCACTGATTCCCTCATTATTAAGATGACTGAAAAATGCTTCTTTAGGAGGGAGGGTGGTCTCATTCAATTTATCCCACGTATCAATATACTCATAAGGAAACACCTTTGCGAACTACTAGAGAAAATTCCTCATCATTGTTGCAACTAGCGCGGGAAATAATTTTTTTACTATCCTCCAAATAGTCTGACAACTTTTCAATACTACTGCTCATAAATCTGAAAGAGTCAATAAATCTAAACTTAATTTTGGTGCCTTCCATTACCTTCTTTGTTTATGGGTAGTAGTGAAATCAAACCGGGAACACTAGCCAATTCTCTAATGATGAAATGAGAATCATAACCTGATAAATTATGGAATACAGCTGGCAGAATGTGAGAGTCTGTATAGTTTAGGTTACACGCCTGGTGCGCTGCCCCCCGAAATGCCCCCGTAAGATGATTATGGTCTCTAACCTTTATATCAAAAGTAGTAAATGGTTTTCGACAAATGTGACAAGCCGTGGCGCTTTCAAATTGCTCAATCTGACTGAGACCTAAAGTAGCCATAGGAATTATTTAATTAGCTATTAATATTTACTTTTAAATGTAAGACTTCATGTACTGCCCAACCTGAATCCCTTTCAGAAAACTCCTCTAATTTTATCCGTAACTTATCATACACGTTTTCATTGTACCAGACACGTATATTGGTTGAAATATCAATAACGCAATTTTTTGTGGCAAAAGTCTTCAACTCAATACTATGATTTTGGGGTTGCATGAAATTAAAGCCTAAGACCACATTTACCTTTAGCATAGATTGCCTTTACATTAATTTCACCTTACGTGCAAAACTATTATATGCGTTTAGTAAAAATATCAAAGGGTCCTTAATGTTTGACATATTGATTATAATTCCTGTTAGCAACCTACCATTAAAACATGAGTCTAGGGGGTACCAACGTAATTTATGCATACCTTTTTATTGACAATTCCACTACCAACCTTCTCTGAAGCGTTCTTTAACCGTCTTAATCTAACCAGATAGCACTTGAGCAATGCTAAATTGCTCTCAAGCTTAAGCAAGCTTTCATTGGTCTCATAATAAATTTTATGTTTAATTATATCTTGCAATAGCTTGATATTGGTGTTAACTATACGGATGTGCCTGGCAAATTCCTTTTTTGTTTTCAATAAGGGAACAATGCGCTTTGTTAAATTAACCATCTCACTACTACTTGGCATACTCGTAGCTAGCAATATGAAGCACACACGTAACAATGAACTTGTAACAAAATGCTCTTCACAATGGTTCTAGTCACGATTGTAAAAATATGATGCACAAATTGGTGAGAAATAATAGTTACTCTTTACGTTTAACAAATTGCTCTTCGGTTTACAATAAAACTTTTAGTTAGGATTGTAAAAATATGATGCACACACTGCTGATTAATAATAGTTGCTTTTTACTTTAGGTAATTTGTTGTTGTGACGATTGTAATGTATCGACTGACGTGGGACTGTTCTTTATCTAGTTATATAGAGATAAGATCGGGTAAGGTCGGATAAGTTCGGCTCACCTTTTCATAAGCTACGACTCAACAATAGATCGTCTTTATTCTTTTACCTTGAAAATTGTAAGCATATACTTTGAAGCGTCGTCTTTGTTCTTGATTTCCTAGAATTGAGATTACAATTTATTTTTATAACTCGACTAGAAGAATGAATCACTTTTGTTCTTTTACCTTGAAAATTGTAAGCATAGACTTTGAACAATGGGCCCCCTTTTTGATTTCCTGGAATTGAGATAACAATTTATTTCTAACTGAACAATGGATCGTCTTTGTTATCAGAGGTGTGACCTTGTAAGCATAAACTTTAAATCGTTGACAATGGATCGCCTTTATTCTTGATTTCTCAGAATCAAAGTGTATTTAGATAACAATCTATTTTTATAACTCATAAAACAATAGATCGTCTTTGTTCTCTCATGTGACCTTGTAAACGTAAACTTTGAAGCGTTGACAATAGACCGCCTTTGTTCTTGATTTCCTAGAATTGAGATAACAATCTATTTCTTATAACTCGACCAGAACAATGAATCGCTTTTGTTCTCTCATGTGGCCTTGAAAATTGTAAACATAGACTTTGAACAATGCATCGTCTTTGTTATTGATTTCCTAGAATTTCAGAATGACTCAGCCAAAACAATGAATCACCTTTGTTATCAGAGGTGTGACCTTATAAGCATAGACTTTGAAGAATGGGTCCCCTTTGTTCTTGATTTCTCAGAATTGAGATGTGGTCGTATGGGGGAAACGGTTGCGAAACAGCTACCTGTTTTGGGAAACGGACCCCCTGTTTTAGGAAACGGCTACCTGTTTTTAGGAAACGGCTACCTGTTTTTAGGAAACGGCTACCTGTTTTTAGGAAACGGCTACCTGTTTAGGGGAACGGCCACCTGTTTAGAGCACTTGAGGGGGCGTGGCTTTGAAACATGCACCTCAGGGCTCTTGATTTCCTAGAATTGAGATAACAATCTATTTTTAACTGAATAATGGATCGTCTTTGTTATCAGAGGTGTGACCTTATAAGCATAAACTTTAAATCGTTGACAATGGATTGCCTTTGTTCTTGAAAGAGATGTCTTTAGATAACAATCTATTTCTAACTGAACAATGAATCGTCTTTGTTCATTTACCTTGAAAATTATAAGCATAGACTTTGAACAATACATTATTCATGATTTCTCAGAATTGAGATAACAATTTATTTTTATAACTCGACCAGAAAAATGAATCGCTTTTGTTCTTTTACCTTGAAAATTGTAATCATAGACTTTGAAGCGTTTCTTGATTTCCTAGAATTGAGATAACAATCTATTTTTATAATAACGGAACAATAGATAGTCTTTGTTCTTTCATGTGGCCTTGAAAGCATAGACTTTGAACAATGCATCGTCTTTGTTATTGATTTCCTAGAATTTCAGAATGACTCAGCCAAAACAATAGATCGTCTTTGTTCTCTCATGTGACCTTGAAAGCATAGACTTTAAACAATGGGCCCCCTTTGTTTCTCAGAATAGGGCGTGGCCTAGAAACATGCATAGACTTGCCTGAGACCGAGGGCAATGACCTTCAGGACTATAATGACCTTGAAGCGGGGGACCTCGAAGAGGCTTACCAACCACATAACCTTGAAGAGAGTTACACACCTGTGGTCTTCAGCTACCCCTTGAAATAGGCAATGTTACCGACCTTGAAATCTAGTAACTTTTCTGGTGACTTTTTCCTAGATCTGGTGACAAATCTAGTGACAAAAGTGAGTCAGGATCGGCATAGCTATACTACTTATGTGCATGTGTATGTGTATGTGTATGTGTATGTGCGTGTGCGTGTGCGTGTGCGTGTGCGTGTACGTGTGCGTGTGCGTGTTCGTGTGCTTGTGCGTGTGCGTGTGCGTGTGCGTGTACGTGTGCGTATGCGTGTGCGTGTGCGTGTGCGTGGGCGTGTGCGTGTGCGTGTGCGTGTGCGTGTGCGTGTGTGTGTGCGTGTGAGTGCGTGTGCGTGTGCGTGTGCGTGTGCGTGTGCGTGTGCGCGTGCGTGCGTGCGTACGTGTATGTGTATGTGTTTGTTTGTGTGTGTGTGTGTGTGTGTGTGTGTGTGTGTGTTGTGCGTGTGTGTGTGTGTGTGTGTGTGTGTGTGTGTGTGTGTGTGTGTGTGTGTGTGTGTGTGTGTGTGTGTGTGTCTACGTGTCTGTGTGTCTGTTTGTCTGTGTGTCTGTGTGTCTACGTCTGTGTGTCTACGTGTCTGTGTGTCTGTGTGTCTGTGTTTCTGTGTGTCTGTGTGTATGTGTGTCTGTATGTTTGTGTGTGTGTGTGTGTGTGTGTGTGTGTGTGTGTGTGTCTGTGTATGTGTATGTGTGTGTATGTGTATGTGTATGTGTATGTGTATGTGTTGTGTGTGTTGTGTGTGTGTGTGTGTGTGTATGTGTGTGTGTTGTGTATGTGTGTGTTGTGTATGTGTATGTGTATGTGTATGTGTATGTGTTGTGTATGTGTGTGTATGTGTAGTGTAGTGTATGTGTATGTGTTGATGTGTTGTGTATGTGATGTGTATGTGTGTGTATGTGATGTGTGTGTGTGTGTGTGATGTGTGTGTTGTGTTGTGTATGTGTATGTGTATGTGTATGTGTATGTGTATGTGTATGTGTATGTGTATGTGTATGTGTATGTGTATGTCTATGTGCATGTATATGTGTATGTGTATGTGTATGTGCGTGTGCGTGTGCGTGTGCGTGTGCTTGTGCGTGTGAGTGTGCGTGTACGTGTGCGTGTGCGTGTGCGTGTGTGTTGGCGTGGGCGTGTGGTGTGCTGTGTGTGCTGTGTGTGCTGTGCTGTGCTGTGTGTGTGTGTGTGGTGTCGTGGTGTTGTGTGTTGTGTGTTGTGTGTGTGTTGTGTTGTGTGTTGTGTGTGTGTGTGTTGTGTGTTGTGTGTTGTGTGTTGTGTGTGCTGCTGGTCGTGTGTCTGTGTGTCTGTGTGTCGTGTGTCTCTGTGTGTTGTGTGTCTGTGTCTGTGTGGCTGTGTGTGTGTGTGTGTGTGTGTGTGTGTGTGTGATGTGTGTAGTGTCGTGTGTGTCTATGTGTTGTTGTGTTGTGTTGTATGTGTATGTGTGTGTGTGTGTGTGTGTGTGTTTGTGTAGTGTGTGTGTGTTGTCTGTGTGTGTCTGGTTGGTGTCTGTGTATCGTGTGCGTTGTGGCGTGTGCGTGTGCGTGTGCGTTGTGTGTGCGTGGCGTGTGTGCTGTGTGTGCTGTGCGTGTGCTGTGCGTGTGCGTGTGTGTGTGCGTGCGTGCGTACGTGTTGTTGTGTTGTTGTGTGTGTGTGTGTGTGTGTGTGTGTGTGTTGTGTGTGTGTGTGTGTGTGTGTTGTCTGTTTGTCTGTGGGTCTGTGTGTCTGCTTGTCTGTGTGTCTGTGTGTCTGTGTGTCTGTGTGTCTGTGTGTCTGTGTGTCTGTGTCTGTGTGTCTGTGTGTCTGTATGTCTGTGTGTCTGTGTGTCTATGTGTCTGTGGGTCTGTGTGTCTGTGTGTCTGTGTGTCTGTGTGTCTGTGTATCTGTGTGTCTGTGCGTCTGTGTGTGTGTGTGTGTGTGTGTGTGTGTGTGTGTGTGTGTGTGTGTGTGTGTGTGTGTGTCGTGTGTTGTGTGTCTGTGTGTTCTGTGTGTCTGTGTTTCTGTGTGTCTGTGTGTGTGCTGTGTGCTGTGTTCTGTGTCTCTGCGTGTCTGTGTGTCTGTGTGTCTGTGTGTCTGTGTGTATGTGTGTCTGTGTGTCTGTGTGTCTGTGAGTCTGTGTGTTTGTGTATCTGTGTGTCTGTGTGTCTGTGTGTCTGTGTGTCTGTATCTCTGTGTCTCTGTGTATGTGCGCCTGTATGCCTGTGTGTCTGTGTGTTTGTGTATCTGAGTGTCTGTGTGTCTGTGTGTCTGTGTGTCTGTGTGTCTGTGTGTCTGTGTGTCTGTGTGTCTGTGTGTCTGTGTGTCTGTGTGTCTGTGTGTCTGTGTGTCTGTGTGTCTGTGTGTCTGTGTGTCTGTGTGTCTGTGTGTCTGTGTGTCTGTGTGTCTGTGTGTCTGTGTGTCTGTGTGTCTGTGTGTCTGTGTGCCTGTGTCTCTGTGTGTCTGTGTGACTGTGTGACTATGTGTCTGTGTGTCTGTGTGTCTGCGTCTGTGTGTCTGTGTGTCTGTGTGTCTGTGTGTCTGTGTGTCTGTGTGTCTGTGTGTCTGTGTGTCTGTGTGTCTGTGTGTCTGTGTATCTGTGTGTCTGTGTGTCTGTGTGTCTGTGTATCTGTGTGTCTGTGTGTCTGTGTGTTGTGTTCTGTGTGTCTGTGAGTCTGTGATGTTGTGTCTGTGTGTCTGTGTGTCTGTGTGTCTGTGTGTCTGTGTGTCTGTGTACTGTGTGTCTGTGTGTCTGTGTGTTGTGTGTTGTGTGTTGTGTGTGTGTGTGTCTGTGTGTGTGTCTGTGTGTTGTTGTGTATGTGTCTGTGTGTTGTGTTGTGTGTGTTGTCTGTGTGTCTGCGTGTCTGTGTGTCTGTGTTTGTGTGTTGTGTGTGTGTGTGTGTGTCTGTGTGTGTGTTGTGTGTGTGTGCTTGTGTTCTGTGTGTCTGTGTGTCGTGTGTGCTGGTGTGCTGTCGTTGTGTCTGTGTGTTGTGCTGTGCTGTGTGTCTGTGTGTGTGTGTGCTGTGTCTGTGTGTGTGTGTTGTGTGTGTGTGTGTGTGTGTGTGTGTGTGTGTGTGTGTGTGTGTGTCTGTGTGTTGTGTGTGTGTGTGTGTTGTGTGTGTGTGTGTTGTGTGTGTGTGTGTGTGTGTTGTGTGTGTGTGTGTCTGTGTATGTCTGTGTCTGTTGTCTGTGTGTCTGTGTGTCTGTGTGTCTGTGTTCTGTGTGTCTGTTGTACTGTGTCTGTGTGTCTGTGTGTCTGTGTTTGTTCGTGGTTGTGTGTGTGTGTGTGTGTGTGTGTGTGTGTCTGTGTGTCTGGTGTGTGTCTGTGTTCTGTGTGTCTGTGTGTCTGTGGTGTGTGTGTGTGTGTGTGTGTGTGTGTGTGTTGTGTGTCTGTGTGCTGTGTGCTGTGTGTCTGTGTGTCTGTGTGTCTGTGTGTCTGTGTGTCTGTGTGCTGTGTCTGTGTGTCTGTGTGTCTGTGTGCTGTGTGTCTGTGTGTCTGTGTGTCTGTGTGTCTGTGTGTCTGTGTGTCTGTGTGTCTGTGTGTCTGTGTGTCTGTGTGTCTGTGTGTCTGTGTGTCTGTGTGTCTGTGTCTGTGTGTCTGTGTCTGTGTGTCTGTGTGTCTGTGTTCTGTGTGTCTGTGTGTCTGTGTACTGTGTGTCTGTGTGTCTGTGTGTGTGTGTCTGTGTGTCTGTGTGTCTGTGTGTCTGTTCTGTGTCTGTGTGTCTGTGTGTCTGTGTGTCTGTGTCTGTGTGTCTGTGTTGTGTGCTGTGTGTCTGTGTGTCTGGTGTCTGTGTGTCTGTGCTGTGTGTCTGTGTGTGTGTGTGTGCTGTGTGTCTGTGTCGTGTGTCGTTGTGTGTTGTGTGTGTGTCTGTGTGTCTGTGTGTCTGTGTGTCTTGTGTCTGTGTCTGTGTGTGTCTGTGTGTCTGTGTGTCTGTGTCTGTGTGTCTGTGTCTGTGTGCTGTGTTGTGTGTGTGTGTGTGTGTGTGTGTGTGTGTCTGTGTGTCTGTGTGTCTGTGTGTCTGTGTGTCTGTGTGTCTGTGTCTGTGTGTCTGTGTGTGTGTGTGTGTGTGTGTGTGTGTGTGTGTGTGTCTGTGTGTCTGTGTGTCTGTGTGTCTGTGTGTCTGTGTGTCTGTGTGTCTGTGTGTCTGTGTGTCTGTGTGTCTGTGTGTCTGTGTGCCTGTGTGTCTGTGTGTCTGTGTGTCTGTGTGTCTGTGTGTCCCTGTGTCCGTGTGCCCGTGTGTCCGTGTGTCCGTTTGTCCGTGTGTGTGTGTGTGTGTGTGTGTTTGTGTGTGTGTGTGTGTGTGTGTGTGTGTGTGTGTGTGTGTGTGTGTGTGTGTGTGTGTGTGTGTGTGTGTTGCGTGTGTGTATATCAAAGTTTTTTTTACTATCGCTGAATCGATCTATTAATTTTACCAAGATTGTTATAGGTTCATTACGAATATCGGCAACATTATAAACTCAAGAGCAATAGTTTACGACAGACGTTTAAAACTTCGTGACAAACAGAGGTTAATAGACATTTAGATGCTAACTTAAATTAAAAGAGATGAAATAATTTTAATTTCATTTTTTTAAGCTAACTATGCAACCTCTTTTTTATACGTTCATAACGAAAGCAGGCAACATTGTAAAAACAGAAACAACAATCATTGTCAGAATAACGTTTAATACTTCATGTCAGATAGAGATTAATAGACATAAATATATGTTAACGTAAAAAAATTACAAACCCGCCTGTTTCCATAAAAATAAGGATACTTCAGCTGCACTGTTTTCAATAATATTTATTTCGCTTTACATTGAAAACTTTATAAAGCAAAGTTATGTAAATTTAAATGTTCTTAAAAAAATACGTCTACGTTTTTACTTATAAAATTGAACCAACACTTAAACTCTAGCTTAGGGTTTTTTGCTGCTAAATTACGCATCATATAAAAAAATTGCTTACAATATAATTAATCAATATGTTTAAGGTCTATAAAATTAGTCGTTAGTCAGATAATGAATTTTCTGCCGCTAAATTACGCGTCATATCAAAAAACTGTATAGAACATACTTAATCGATATATTTTTATATCTTTGAAATACGCATCTGTTTTAAAAATATTTGATAAAAACCAAAAGCTGCTGCTAATAACCCCCTTATTGGCCGTTAGATCTTTCCAAAAATCTACACATGCACGCACGCGCGCGCACGCGCTTAAGCAGGCGCACGCACACGCGCACACACACACACACACACACACACACACACGCACGACATCCAGAAATGATGGCTGATCTGGTCCAAAGTTGTAAAATGTGCTAATAAATCGATTTAGCGATTGTGAAAAAAAAGTCGACTGCATAACCTTCTACACCTACATACGTATGCGTGGGCATGTGGTTGGCTTAGAAATAAAAAGTTGCCTTAAAAAGGGCACCACTCGGTTTGTATCTGTATAGCCCTCAAGCCACGAAAGAACCAAGACTTACTAAAAACTACAGTCACAATTAAAATAAAGGCGAATCTTGAACAAGACAGGTTAGTTTAGTATTCCAGATCCGAAAGAAAAGAGATAACGGTGGTCCAACACATTTTTTTTATTTGATATCGAAGCCCAACCGCAAATGAACAAAACCCCACATAAAATAGTACGTCGAATAGACTTATAGCAAAGCGTTTATAATAACAAAAATTGCAATCCGTTACAATATGAATTGTGTAAAATATTACATTTATACAACTAAAAGTAAATTTTACGTTTTACTTCCAAAGTAAAAGAATTTCTATTTCACAATAAGAAATCCATTACATTAATTAGAATAAAGCAATTTATTCTGCTTTAACAATTAAAACTTTAAGATAGATATACTTAAAGAAAATAAAAAGGGAAAACCCAATTTCGCAAATACGTATTCACATTTGATTAGTGTAAAGAATCATCCTCTTTATACCAATAAAACGAAGGTCGCGTTACCTTGTAAAGTAGAGAATGAACTCTTATCAATATTTTCAACAACACATGTTTGAAAATATTCATGCATCACCTAAACATTACAAATCGTAAATTACGACTTCCAAACGTTGAATAACCCCTTGTAGATATTTTGATTGTATATAGTATTTATAGAATTAGAATTTCCCTTAGACATTGTGTACAAACCCCAAAAATTAAATACATAACACACAACCGTTGCCTAACCCAAATTTGTATTAACACAAATCGTGTAAATACCAAAATCCGTGTAGGTCCTGCTATTTCTTTAACCTGTTCCGTATTGCAAAACGTTACTTAAGAAGTATAAGTAATAAAGAGCCAGTCCCTGATAAAAATTTGAATTACGCTTTAACCTCACTTCAAAAACATTTTCTTAAGGTAAAATATAATAAGTCCGAATAAACTTACCTGGCAAAAACACAGTAATCCTCCTTGAAATTGTACACACACCCTTGTATTATCTTCACCTGAACACGTTATAATTTGTTTAGAAATAAACAAAATCCACCATTTATTTAGTTGTTTTAAATACTGTATATAACGCGGTTGATTTACAGAGAATTTACCCACCGACATCGACTCACTGGCGACCCCTGTGCCGAAAGTACGAACCGAGGAATTTACCACCTACAACGTCAAGGAAGCCAGGATCACGTTGGTGTACAGTGGGCTGCCACAGACCAGGCTCAATTAAAAACGAATTTTAATTATTTCTTGCAGTATTGTTTATTTAAGAAGTTTAATTTTATTTTACCAGAATACTTTTTATTTTATTACTTTGATTTATTATAACAATTTAAGAGTTTGTTTAAATATATGTATTAAACCTGGGTACGGCATTGTTTAATAGTTATATGAGTATAAAAGAAAAATCCACCCCTACCTTCCTGATCTAGCCGAGGTAAACACAAAATAATTAGTAAGCTATCCTTTAAAGAAACCTGCTCTCATCCAGAAAGGGGGCTTACAAAATGTTTTTTTTTTTTTTCAGGTTTAATACATACATTTAAACAAACTCTTAATTGTTATAATAAATCAAAGTAATAAAATAAAAAGTATTCTGGTAAAATAAAATTAAACTTCTTAAATAAACAATACTGCAAGAAATAAATTAAAATTCGTTTTCAATTGCGCTTGGTCTGTGGCAGCCCACTGTACACCAACGTGATCCTGGCTTCCTTGACGTTGTAGTTGGTAAATTCCTCGTTTCGTACTTTCGGCACAGGGGTCGCCAGTGAGTCGATGTCGGTGGGTAAACTCTCTGTAAATCAACCGCGTTATATACAGTATTTAAAACAACTAAATAAATGGTGGATTTTGTTTATTTCTAAACCAATTATAACGTGTTCAGGTGAAGATAATACAAGGGTGTGTGTACAATTTCAAGGAGGATTACTGTGTTTTTGCCAGGTAAGTTTATTCGGACTTATTATATTTTACCTTAAGAAAATGTTTTTGAAGTGAGGTTAAAGCGTAATTCAAATTTTTATCAGGGACTGGCTCTTTATTACTTATACTTCTTAAGTAACGTTTTGCAATACGGAACAGGTTAAAGAAATAGCAGGACCTACACGGATTTTGGTATTTACACGATTTGTGTTAATACAAATTTGGGTTAGGCAACGGTTGTGTGTTATGTATTTAATTTTTGGGGTTTGTACACAATGTCTAAGGAAATTCTAATTCTATAAATACTATATACAATCAAAATATCTACAAGGGTTATTCAACGTTTGGAAGTCGTAATTTACGATTTGTAATGTTTAGGTGATGCATGAATATTTTCAAACATGTGTTGTTGAAAATATTGATAAGAGTTCATTCTCTACTTTACAAGGTAACGCGACCTTCGTTTTATTGGTATAAAGAGGATGATTCTTTACACTAATCAAATGTGAATACGTATTTGCGAAATTGGGTTTTCCCTTTTTATTTTCTTTAAGTATATCTATCTTAAAGTTTTAATTGTTAAAGCAGAATAAATTGCTTTATTCTAATTAATGTAATGGATTTCTTATTGTGAAATAGAAATTCTTTTACTTTGGAAGTAAAACGTAAAATTTACTTTTAGTTGTATAAATGTAATATTTTACACAATTCAGGTTGGTTTTCGGTAACAATTTGGATTTGATATTCAGGTGTATTTTTGTGATATACAGGGGGAGTAAATTATAAGTGTTGATAGCCAAGCAGGGAGCTCGAGCTAAATCAACAAATTCTAGTGATTCTATTTATTCAAAGCTGTAACGGACGCTTTGAATATATAGAATTATATACAGGAGGTTCAGGATATATTGGTTGTTTATTTATAATTGCGTTAATAGCCAAGCCAATGGGCTCAATAGTCTAAATTAACGAATCTTAGAGATCCTATTTATTCAAAGTTATAACGGACACTGTGAATATATAGAACTATTATACAGGGGGGTTCAGGATGGGATTTGTTTAGGACTCGTTAATAGCCAAGCCAGCGGGCTCAATAGTCTAAATTAACGAATCTTAGAGATCCTATTTATTCAAAGTTATAACGGACACTGTGAATATATAGAACTTATACAGGGGTTTCAGGATGAAATTGGTAATTGGTCGTTTTCTGAGGTTACAGCGCGTGTTGTGGGAAACCAGACGTTGCTTAGAGCTCCATTTACTAGAAGAAACCCTGTAATAATCCGGGTGATCGCCGGTGCTAAACCAGTCAATCTACCTGGGATCAGTACAATACGCAAAACCTCTTTGACGTCAATTACTTTCTTAAGGATGGTTGGTTAATAGGAATTTCTAGGTATTACAACTATTTTCATAAAAATCGGTTATACTTCTTCGGAGTATTTGAATTCTATTTAAAGTTAATTGAAATTGCTTTAAGAGCTGTTCAGGCGGTTATGTTCTCGAATAGAGAATTTCAGGTGTAATAATAAATTATTACAACCAGGCAGGCAGGAGAGTATATTTGCAGAGAAGCGTTCTACAAATAGAAGTCTATGTGTAATAAATTATTACAAACGGGCAGGCAGGAGAGTATATTTGCAGAGATGCGTTCTACAATTAGAAGTTTTCTATTTATTGCTTTAAGAGCTGTTCAGGCGGTTATGTTCTCGAATAGAGAATTTCAGCTGTAATAATAAATTATTACAAAACAGGCAGGCAGGAGAATATCTGTAGAGAAGCGTTCCACAGATAGAAGTAATTTAAAAGTGCCAAAATTTCGCTTATAAACCTTGCGAATGAGTGGGGTTTTTGGTAGGAAATGTCGCAACGATTCTGCACATCGTGAAAGGGGGTACCGGTGCGCACGCAAAAGTGCTGATTATTTACATTTATTTGGAACTGGAATAAAATGAATTATTATTAAAACATTATCTTAATAATTTTTATACCAATAATAATTAATTTATCTTACTCAATTTCTGGCTCATTACAAAACCACTTACCTTTTCAGTGCTTAAACAAAAATTATTACAAAACTACAAAAAAAAATTAAATAACCCAAAACGTACTAGTACAGATAGACATCCAGCGTTCAACCGGGTGGCTAGAAAAAATACAACAAAAAAAATGTCTTAAATCGTGATTCTTGGATGAGTTCTCCTTAAGACTTAATTACACCATTATGACCAACTAGGCGTTTATTACGTTTCTTTTAACTCAAAAAGAAATGAAATGATAGAAAAAATATAATTAACCAAATCATATACCTGCCAAATGTCACTGAGATTGCGTAATTTCACAACATAAAATAATTAGCAATCGCAGAATTTTAAAGCAGCCCAAAAAGGTACGTGACTCTACTACTGCCACGAGTAATGATTAAATGCATAAAATAGAACCCCTAAAAGCTAATAATAATCCCTCTAATCCCCCAAGGGTGGCAAATATGTCACTAAACAATATTTAAAATTTAGCCGCTGAAGGCCGTATCACGTGCAGGTATATCACTATATAGTAACTTTCTCGTTATTACAACGTTTGTTATAAAGCACATCAAAGCCTAGCTTTATACATATAAAGCAGTAAGCCCAAAACACTAGCATGTATTAAAGCTTTAGCATGTATGACCCTGTATAAACAAAAAAAATTACACCAGCAAAGTACAAATAACGACAACTTCAGACATATATGGCTAGAATGTAACAGCTTTTCGCAATCAGTGTTGGGTAGGATCTAGATCAAAGTGATCTAGATCCAGGATCTAGATCCACTAAACGGATTTATGATCTGGATCTAGATACTTTGCTCTGCTAGGATCTAATATCTGGATCTAGATCACATTTTAACAGATCTTTAGTACTTGAATCCAAAGATCCATTAGAATATTTTAAAATGTATTTTAAGGGTATTTTGTGAAATTTTTAACTGGCTTGAGGCAACAGAGCTTTATATTTAAAAAAATACATTATGCTCCGTTAGGACCGTTACATCTGTACCACACAGAGATACATGCACATTTACACAATTACCTACTGCCTGAGGCATGTTAAATTCCGAAATAACCAATAATAGAATCATTTTCTTTGTTAATATTTCCGTCGGTTGTTTTTGTTTCCCAAAGCTACAAAGGCAGGTAATGACTGCTAAGTGCTAATCTAATGACTTAATGAGTAATGACAATGGGGTCATCCATCCATTAAAGTAGGTACTTAAGTTAAGTGGAACTGGAATTCCTTGTTGCTAATTTAATCGAACAAAAGGAGGTATAGAAAAACAACAATCTTGTCTTCAGTTCTTAAGAATACGACTTTAAGTAAAGCACATTTGTTAATTGTTAGTTAGATCAACAATGAGTGACGAAGCTGAATTAATGGAAGTTCCGCCAATCTTAAGCGAATTCTTTGATTTTTTAAAAATAAATACTCAATCGCAAACAACATTTGATTTAGAATGCACAAATTATTTTAAAGACACAAGCACTAACTATGAGCAATTAAATATGTACCCTGCTATAAAAGAAATCTTTTTAAAATATAATTCTATACTTCCTTCATCTGCCCCCGTTGAAAGGATATTTAGTATGGGTGGACTAATTTTAACTCCTCGTAGGAATAGATTAGGGGATTATATATTTGAGATGCTATTAATTTTAAAACAAAATAAAATAAAATTAGATAATAAAATGTAATTATGTAATGTATACTTATAATAATTTAGATACATGTCCTTATCCTTATAATTGTATAACTATGTGTTAAGTTAATTTAACAATTAACATTGCAACTTGCAAGTGTAAATGTGTACCTAATACTAATTTTGTAATTTGCATTTGTAGTGAGTTAAATAATTAATGTAAGTTTTCAATAAAAACCTATAAAAATTATATTTATATATTATTTTTCTTAATAATTTAACCTTACGGACTAATATTTGTATTACATGAAAAATGATCATGGGAATGGGAGTACTAGTCATCAGTAGCAATACTAGCAATTAAAGATAATATTAATAATTAGAAAAATCTCCAAACAATTTTGGGAATGTCGGATCTTTATAAAAGATCTAGATCCCATTTCAAGGATCTTTGATCTTTATCTAGATCCATTTTTACGTACGGATCTTGGATCTTTATCTAGATCAGTTTTTAAAAATGTGTTTGGATCTGTATCTAGATCCTAAATAAATGGATCTTACCCAACACTGTTCGCAATACAGTTAGTGTTCTTAATAATAATTAGCACATTAATAATGAAAGCACAAGCGAAACGAAACTGATTATAAAATTCCAAAGCGGACACCGTTTGTGAGTAGTATATTAAGTAATTTTTGCTAATTCGAAAGTAACAAATAAAATTTTTGGTAAACATTGTTATCTGGGTCGCCAAACCATGCACATCATTTAAGGTTGTATCGAATACCTACAAGTAACTGAAAGCAGTTTTACACCTCTGTTTCTAACTCGTCGAACTAAAGTGAGCAACTACCCACAATTATTATGGTGGTAGTAGGTGACTGTTTATTGCTCCAGGGCTCCGTTACGAAATAAGCAAGATAGAATTCACCAGTAGGTTGGTATTGTGTCGGGAATACCCAAGCGTGTTACATGATTTAACCTCGGTGTTTTAGGTAGAAGTCGAGTCGAGAGCGAAGAAAACCGCTTGAATTATCTTCGATGTAAAGCTGTCGTAAGACACCATTAAGTGATAAGTGCTGAGGAAAGGTAAATACCAGCATATGCATGAATCCCAGTTTCGAGAAGTATACAGGTAAAGAATCTATTTCAGCATAACAACACAGAAGGGTCGTAGACAAGAAAAAGGAAAACCTAAAGATATTAATGTCCTAGTTACGAGACAACCAATAGTTATGGAAACTTTAAGTATCTAAATAATAACCTGAAGGGTGTAATAAACTTTATGGAGACTTACCTACTACTGGAGACGAGAGAGCATGTAGATTTTAAGGAAACCTAATATTCGTAAAAACGAAACACTAAACTGTTAATTTAGTACAATATTAAGCAAATGTTTGAAAATTAAAACCAGCACAATACCGAATGCAACTTACAGTGTTAATTTTTGTAAAAATTACAGAAAATGAATGTTCTAAATTTTCCTTTTTTCAGCAATTGTAATCCTAAGATTTATCACAAACATTTTAAATTTGGTATAAAACTTAAGCGAAGTAAAGTGTGTTGCCTAACAACCGGTACGAAGAAGACTATTTATCACATACAAGCTTTTTTCTGCGATGACACGGTATTAAGTATATATACTTTTGTAGTTTTTTAACATTTTATTAGAACAGATTACATAATACTAAAAACTGATTAGAATTTATTAGAATACAGAAAAAAAACAAAATAGTAGTCATTAGAAACTAGTCAAAATGATTTTTATCAATAACAACAGTAATGTTAATACCAGATATTGATGGTTCAAAATAATTAGCAATGTTACAAATATTTGACGTAAAGTTTAAATTTTTTTGAACTTGGGACGTAGATTGAATCATCAATATAACCTTCAGCCACGTTACTACTTTCCCGTCTTCCATGTTTTTAAGTTGAATTAAATCCCCATCACGACCTACTAATAATGTAGCAGATGTACGTCGAAAACAATGCCCGGTGTATGATTTGTGATTCGACAAGTTTAAATATTTGGAAATGTTGCTAGCGATTTTACCAATGGTATTCATTCCTACAAGTTGATTTGTGCACCTTCCTTTGGACTAACGAAAAAATAAGCGACGTTCTGAATTATTTTGGCACTGGTCTCTTAAATCTATCCAGTTTTTGCATCATTTAACATAACAATAGCATTTTCTGTTTTGTCATTAATTATTGTAAACATACGTCTTTGCTTCGTTTTTGAATCTGGAATGTCCACTATTACTTTGTACTCTATCTAATCAATTTTCATTTTTACCAACTCGTCTCTTCTACACGCTCTAGCCAAACTCATAATCAGGACAACCTATAATCCAATATACAAGATTAAACTCGATAGCTACATTTTAAATCGCATTAGAATCTTACCTTGTTTAACCCTTAGTCCACCAGCTCAATTTTTTTACACAAGACCGTAAGTTCCCAACGGTACTTATAAATACCACCAACTTCTAAACCTATTTATATAGTGCAGATGATTATTTGGACTTTCTCAACCAACGGTACTTGTAAGTCATACATATTGTGGTAAATTTTTTATTGTTATATTGACAACAGCTGTTTATTTGAAGTAAGAGAGGTTATGTTATGTTACCAGTTTCGCTGATTGATTGTGTTGTTTTGATCAGTTCTAAAAAAGTGTTTTTTTTGCGTTTTGCAGTATTCCAATTGGTTTATTATTAATAATTTTTAGGCAAGTTGTTTATTTTTTTGTTTATTCCATAACAAACAATGTCTAGGTGATTTTTTTATTTAAAAACTTGATTTTTATTTGTGGTACCTAAAAGTACCGTTGGTTCTAAACGACATAAATATTTTTATTACATAATGTCGATGAAAAATAGGTACTACACTGAGGAATAACTTTTAGACGTATTAGAGAGCGAATTAGATGATTTTATTCCAATTGATAATAATGAAAACACGGATATAGAGCCATCTGATGATGAAGGTAATTTATTTGAAGATCGTCAAAATTATCCTGAGGAAGATGAACAACTAGATCAGGAGGTCCTTCCTGTTGTTGTTACTGAAGTTGAACCTCATGCTATAGAAAAACGTCCCCCAGATAAACTACAAGAGCCTGAGAGAGTCTGGAGAAAAATAGAAAAGACGACCATACCAGATGCCCCGGCACAAAACTGTATGTGGGAGGAGGTATCTTTTAGTGATTGCCACAGCGGTACCGATATGTTTCTAAAGCTTTTGGGCAACACTATTGAGGATACTACGTTTTAAACTAATTTATACGGAACTCAAAAAGGTAAAACCTTGAATATTACCAAAGAAGAAATGTTATCATTTATTGGAATTAACTTTCTTATGGGGTATCATTAGGTCCCAACCTTGTCCGACTACTGGTCTACGACTGCTGACTTGAAAGTCACGTAACAGATTTCAAGCGATTCTCTCCAACCTTCACGTTAATGACAACTCAAAAATCCCAAAAAACAATGACGACAAACTATACAAGGTTAGGCCAATGATAGATACTCTGAGCTCAATTTTTGTAAACTAGGACGGTGGTCAAACCCTATGCGTGGATGAATCCGTAATCAAATTCAAGGGTCGATCTTCATTAAAACAATACAACCCGATGAAGCCTATTAAACGAGGGTACAAAATTTGGTGTCTTGGCAACATGTCGGGGTTTGTAAAAAAAATTGAGATTTATCAAGCCAAGAAGGAATCTGTTGATAAGAAGTATCAACATTACGGTTTGGGTGAGAAAGTTGTTCTCTATCTGACCGAACAGGATTGGAAAAAAGAAAAAAGAATATGTTTTGACAATTTTTTCACAACAGTAAAGTTGCTAGAAAAACTAAAATTGGAAGGAACGTATGCGTGCGGTACAATTAGGAGCAATCTGAAGGGAGTCCCAAATAATATTGCTACTGATAAAACACTGAAAAAAAAAGCGAGGAGACTGATCATTGTACGTCAAATACAGACGTTACTTATTACAAATGGAACGATACTAAAATTGTGAATATGGTGTCCTCCTTCCATGGATCAGAAGTAGTAGAGTTAAAAAGAAAATTTCGATATGGTACCAATACTATTGTTAAAGGCCCTTTAGCAATAAGGGATTATAATGAATGTATGGGTGCGGTAGATTACCACGACCGTTTGAGACAATGTTATGGAATTGATCGCAGATCGAAGAAGTGGTGGCAAAGAATTTTTTGGAGGTTGTTGGAAATTACGTTTGTTAACGCATATGTCATTTCGAAACATCGAATAGAGAGTCTGTGACATCACTACTTCAATTCCGTAGAACCATAGCAACCGGTCTTTGCGGAGTATCAATGTGTCTCGCAACAAATAAAAAGCGACCATCCTCATCCACACCAACAGCTTCGAAGGGGAGGTATAATTATAGTGTTACGTCCGATACACAGCTTGGCAATTGGGGAAGCCATTGGCCTACCTTTGTTGCAAATAGAGGACGTTGTGAAATGTGTAGCGCGCAAGGCGGTCAATCCAGGCCGCATTCAAAATGCACTGCGTGGGACATTTTTATATATAAATGAAAAAAAGAATTGATTTGCTCAATACCATGATTTATTGTAATGTATATTTTTAATTTTTAATTTTTCTTTGTAAATTGTACTTACTGTACTTAAAAAAAAATTCTATTTACGGCATAACACCGGGGTGCTCAAGTACCAACACTACATATAAGTACCACTTCAATAAATAGATCAAAACATTATTTTTTTGTAAAACTATTTTTCTTGATGATTTTAATGCATCCTCAGGTAATTTTGCATAGTGACTAATATCAAATACTTATCTTTTTTGGGTTTTTTTAATGGTGTATTTTAAATTATACAATCTAAACGTTTCGGTAACACTTAAGGTTATCTTCGTCAGTAGTAATATCTATTAAAATTGTTCAAGATGTAGAAAACAATTTTGTCAGAGTTGAAAAATTAAAAATATCAATATTATTATCGATTTTCAAGGTTTGTTTCATCATTGAATGTTTCGACCAGATCATTGAAGATTTTTTCGAATTGTCTCCAAAATGGCTTACGAGTACATTTTCTGAATTTTTCGTGACTCACGCCAACTGATGAAAAGACTGTATTCATTCTCATATATCTTTTTAGATTTTCCTGGAAGCAGGAAGCACATACAATATTACCTGATTCAATTTTGATCTGACAGGCACCGATAACTTGATCAGCGCAGCGAAACGAGCGCGTATGTATTTTGTGTTGCCTATGCAAATTGAAAGATTTTGTATGGCGTGAAATATTTTATGTATGTTTTGTTTTAAAATACCATAATGTCTACCTGTATCCTTTATTTACTGTAAATGAAAATAGGCAAACGCAAAAGTAACTTTGTCGCTCTAAACCGCCAATAGTGCCAAATTATGGCAGAGCGCGAAAATTTCAACTTTTCAGTTAGATTTGGATGTGTAAAAGCCTATTTTGGATAGTGATCGTAGAAAATAGTTATTTTTGTATCTAGTGCGCGAAATGCTACTTTGGTGATCGAGAATTGAATTTTTTTTAATTAGTCGAGATCACCAAAGTAGTTCGCGCACGTATTACAAACAAATTTTGTTCTACAACCATCAAAATATGTATAACCGTTAAAAATTTGTTCTTGGATTTTTGCGTAATTGAGGACCACAAAAGTTAAGATACAATAATCTCATAGAGTTTACATGCAGTGCGCGAAATATGTATTTCGCACACGTTGTTATGGTAACGTAGGAAAATCAAAAAAAGTGCCATTTCGCACATTGTTATTAATGCGCGAACCTCGTCATTTTTTTATGTTTGTATTAAAAAAATATTCTGACTTAATTTTAACTCACTTATCACTCTCTTAAATTCTATTGTAAATAAACAATGGTGAATTTAAACCTTCGCTTGAATGAAAATACTTAAATAGGACTCAAATTTACATAACGTCTTTCGATGTAAACAAATATATTGAAAGATAAGGGATAAGAAACCGTATCTAAGACTTAACTCAAGAAATTGGTGAACGATGTAACTTTCAATTAATTGTTTGTTTGATTCACGCTATGCAATACTGTCTTGGTTAATCGGTGTAAAATTCGATAAGGGCATTATGTTACATTTTTATTCACTAGAGGACCCGATTTTCCAACAGGATAATGCTCGTCCCCACATTGCAAGGCATTCTTTGGAGCGCTTCGAAGAGGCTAACGTCAATATCTTGCCGTGGTCACCCAGATCTCCCGACCTTTCGCCCATTTAACATATGAGGAATATAATGGGTAGAAGGTTCAAGCAATTAGCTAATCCTCCACAGACACTAGAAGCTCTTTGACATGAATTACAGATTGCTAGGATGCAATACCTCAGCAAGAAATCGACCACCTGTTGGAATCCATGCCAAGAAAGGTGCGGGAGTGTGAAACTAATAGGGGTGGTCCAACAAATTATTAATAAAACATGCCTGTATCTTTTCTTTAACTTCTTCGAAATTTTAATTAATAACTACATTTGACTAGTTAAACATTTCTGCCAAATTTGGTCCAAAAATTCCAACGCCATTTTGGTGTTGCATTTTTTATGTCACGCAGTATATTTGTAACGAGGTGAGGGACGACAAAAGTACTCCACCTTAAGTTGTACTCGAACTACCTGTGGAAGGGCTCCATTTAATTTTGAATGCGATAGACACAAAAAACTAAAAAAATGCGTTAAATTATATATCATTCCGAAAACCGTTCTTTTACCATACGAAGTGAGGATTACTAATGCCCGTTGACAGTTCACATGTCAACTGAGTATTTCAATATTTGCAACCTAATGGTAAAAGTATACTACTGTACGTTTATAAACCACAAAGCTTGAATATTTTGATAGTATGGCAACTTACCATTGTGCTATACAAACGAGGCCGATTTGTATATGTTAAAGTTACTGACATTATCAAACTCCTTCTTTGTAGCATAATTTGCACACTGTTACCACATATTGAATGATTAGCTGATATTACTGATGTACAGTATATAAAATTAACATTATTGGTAAGCTTGTTACAAATTCGACGTAGTTGGTGCATCTTCCTTAAAAAAACCTATTATCTGGGCTTTGCTCCTTTGTGTAAATAGGTACTATTCCTCCCATTTCGGTTCTTTGATGAGGTTTTCTCTTTATAAAATGAGTACTAGGCATAAATCTAAGCGGATAAAGGAATGTTTCCAACGGGTCATATTTTCTGGTGAAACCAGGTCGAAAAATTTCGGGAGTAGACCAGCAATTTAGACACTAATTTTTCTTAGACATCGTAACAATTTCTAGATTTTTGCATTCGATTTTTTATTTTCTTCAATACGGTGTAATATGGTTCTGCATTTCGATTCTAACTGTAACTAAGAGAAAATGCGCGTCAGTAATTACGGCTATTTAAAAGTGAATACTGCATGTTTGTTTATATTATTAGATTTTGGTACCGCTGTTCCCATTTTCCATTAGTCCTGGAATTTTTTAATTCACTAGAGAAATATCAAATATGTTATCCGGAATATACTAAGATAAAATGATATAACATTTTTCAATGCTTTCCTTCATAAATTCATATTCATCGGGCGCAGAGTACTCGATCACAAACTGAGAAGAAAAGTTTGAATTTTTGATAGGCTGATCAGTCTACACTACTAGCCATAAAACTAAAGAAATCTATAAATCTAAATTTTATTCTGGTATTTTGTACTGATTTGGTAAATAAAATATATTTCTCCTTGTTTAAAGGTAAAAGAGATATTTTTTCCTGGAAAGCAGGTAAAAAAGGAAAAGGAAAAGGCCACGTATTTCATTCCCTCCACAAGGCGGAGGGCGGGCTGCTCGAGCTTTCCAAGCTCCTTCAGCCACAATCATGGATTCCCAGCATACATACATACATTACGTATATATGCATGGTGGGATTAAGGATGGGTGTGGTCAGGATAGGATCGGAAGGAACGGAGTTAGGGTTCTGAGGGGGAAAATACTACCCCAGCATTCGCCTAAGTAGCCGCACATGGTGTGCATATACGCAGTGACCATGCCGCTAAATGTGTATGAGGAAAACCCCCTGAAAAAACCTCATACAAGGTAGACGGTAGCGGGAATCGAACCCATTACCTCCCGAATGCTAAGCAGGTCGTGTCACCACTACGCTACCAGCAGGCAGCTGATTTTGGAATAACGAAATGCGCATCATAACCTATCAAATAATGCAAAATGACGGACACAGTAAAGCGTCTCTTTAAAACTTAAGTTGCAGTCTTGGTGTGCTGCAACTCAAAAAGGTTGAAAAGCTATGGCGGAGGTATGACGTTTAATAAGTCTATTTTCGACTGATAATATGGCATTTTGAATTTTAAATGGCCCAATCTCTGAAAACGCCTGGTTAATCCCATTTTCAAGCCCTTCGATGATATTGATAGCTTTTTCACTCTAAACTTTTTCTTTTATTGCACCTTAAATAGAAAAAACATGTAAGCTAAATTTAAAAAAACTACCGCAAAGAAATAAATCTATAGGTGATCGAGCTGGTCAAGCCCAAGATTCCAAACTCCGCCGTATTCATCGATCCTCGAATATATTTGTCAATGTTTCAACAGCAATACGCGAACAATTTTTTTAAACTTAGAAACGGCTGCGTCTAGAGATAGGGTCATGATAACAAGAGTTGTAAATTTTTTAATTCAAAACTCCATTTGAAATAAGCAAGTTATGAATGTTTAAAATCATGCAACCTCAGATGCATATTTTGGGGTGATGAAAGACCTTTTTTCTTTAGCGCACGCGCACACCCATATCCAACACCCCGCACATACACACACACATACAAACACACACACACGCACGCACGCACGCACGCACGCACGCACGCACGCACGCACGCACGCACGCACGCACGCACGCACGCACGCACGCACGCACGCACGCACGCATCAGTGAGAAATATTAACGATAGGGAAAAATCACTAACATTGTCTGACGATCAGATTCTTGAGCTAGATGGAAACCAGCAAGCGATCCAAACATGCATCCACAGAATATACTCATCTCAGCTAAAATGCGAAGGCCCGCAGCATAAACCATCTCACTTTATATTGACACTAAACAATAGTAAAGATATATCCTTAGAGTATATACATAAACACAAAAAGACCTTGACAGATTTTCTACTAAACGGTGAATACAGAATAGTGGACCCACTAAAAAACGAGATCACAAAGGATGAGGTATACTGGGAAGCCTTTGGAGAATACCCAACATTAGGTAAAGAAGGAGCGATATCGTGGCGTTTTGCAAAGGGTAGACTTGCAGACGGAATTTTTCTTAGAAAATCCGGTCTTTCGGACAATGAAAATGTATCTGGTGCGACGAAATTGGGTCTTCCTGGCACATAATACTGCAGTGTCAACGAATTGAACCTGTATGGCAAATAACTAAAACAATGTTTTACAACCTAACCGGAAGAAAACTACTTATGGTAGACATTACATCAGGGTAAACAACACAATAAAAATTACAAACTAGCAAACTTTATTCTAAACATGGCAAAGTCAAGTATCTACAACATATATATAAAAAAAACTAAGGAAAACCAAACGATTGAAAACCCAAGGGACTACTATCTGAACAACTTGAAAAGTCGCATCACAAAGGAATTTATATGGAGCAAGGCAACAAATGACAGTAAGCGCTTTATGACAGTGTGGTGTAAAAATAGTGTTTTGTGTGCAGTCGAAAACGAATCTCTTATTTACCAATATTAAGTAAGGCTTGATCCATAGTAATAGCTAATCATAACGTTCTTTAATATATTCTATTTGTACATATAATTTGTATATATAAATTGTACATATGATAGATAAATACATGCTTTAAAAAAAAAAACACACACACACACACACACACACACACACACACACACACACACACAGACACACACAGACACACACAGACACACACACACACACACACATAGACACACACACACGCACAGACACACACGCAGACAGACATTACAGCCAATCCTGGAAAAACTTCGTCAAACGTTGTAAAATGAGATTATAAGCCGATTGTATAACCTTCTAAACCTACATATGTATATGTAAGTAGGAAGGTAAAAAGGGGTTAGCCAAAAAGTGAAAAAAAGGACCTGATATGTGATATGCACTGATGTTCTCACCACTGAGTAGAGTGGAATATAGAACAGATAAAACCACTACGGATCGCACCGGAATGGATGGATAGAAGGTTAAAATTATTAGAACTGGCTATTTATGAATTAATTATAATTTAGATAAGAATACGGCTGTATTTCTGGATTTTACCAGCATTTCATACCACATCCCACTCCGCCTTATGCCACAAGCCGCAAAACGTCACAATTAGTTGTTCGTGAAATAGTTCAATCGTAGTCGCTTAAGGCGAAACAAAGAATGCTGGAAGACAAATAGAGATTTTCAATACGTCGAACACAAAATGATATCCAATAATATATCATTATAAATTGTAGTGTTTGCACAGCACAACAATGTGATCAGTTTTCCCAACAAAAATGGTCAATAAATAGCTATTTTCAATATGGCTGATAAAAAAGAAGTTCTTTAGTATAAATGGAATTTGATGCGCTAAATGAACGAGTTTAAACAAAAACCAATATATGAGTATCATTGGGAGAATTCTTAAGTTAAATTCTTTAGCCGGTTCTTCACAAGATTGATTAGTGCAGTCAGTTGTAGAAAAGGCATGATCGGAACACAAAGTTGTGTAACGTTTGAATATCTTCTCACTATGACTTTTAATTATTGCCACGGCTTTTTATGCTTAATTTGTCGAAGACGGAGTGGTTTGGTTAAATAATTTGCCACCTCTTTTTGCTATAGGTACTGACTAATACACAAGAAAGCGTTTTATACTTCCTAAACTAAATATCTCAATTTAAATACGTCGCGTAACAAAGCCAACGCGTAATGCACTAAGCGTTACCTTATCAGAAACAATAAAACATGAATAAACTTTAATTGTAATAAATTGACAATAATCCAAACAGAACTGAAATTCTGGCGAGATTTTGTGCAAGATTTAAAAACGGGACGGGAGGTCGGATTTTATGGGCACATAGCGACCGATGGATGGAAATATAATATTAGTACTGGACAGGTGTCGTATTGGACCCTGGTTCCATTAAAATCCGGTTTAGGAGATATGTACATATATTTAAACCTTTGCATTACGGTTCCCTTTAATACGGCTTCTGATAAAGGTAACCATTTATCCGATTAAGCACTATGTGTAAAAACACGCAAAGCTTTATTTTATTTTCTCATTTACAGCGATTTATATTGTATGTTATCATCTTGCATTAAGGCCGTTATCTCTTCCATTGAAATTCTTACTGGGTCATTGCGTGTGTGCGCACATAAGCCTCCGTGCGCGCGAGTGTCTGTTTGTATGCGTGTGTGATCTATAAACCCCGATACGTTCGGCCGCGCCAGCCCGAGTGTGAGAATCCTGCGAGCTTAATGCACACTATTTTTCCTACGACTATGAAAACCTTAATGTTTTATTTATCACAAATTAAACAATTACAAAATATACTTTAATCTAATGTTTCAAGTTTTTATTAAGAAGTCATAATCATGCCCTAACAAATAGTATAGTTCGTACTTGTTATGAATTTAAAGAGATTACCTAAATATTTAAACTCATAACAGTCAAGTAATTCGAAATCCCTACAGTACTGCCATCAGCTTTATCATGTTATTTATGTGAATAGCAGTAATCGGGGCGACTTTAATGCGATCGAACTCCCTGTCAGGCAGGTGACAACCGGTAGTTGCTATGGTAACTTCTAGAAAAACAATGTGGAATTAAAAGGCACACTTGTTGTTTACTTTCGTATTGGGTGCAATGATAATGTGAAACGCACTAGTGTGAGAAAGTATTATTTTCTGTATGGTTAATTGTGCGATATGAATCACTTTCGTACATGGTTGTAGGAAAAGTTTATTGGTGAGCCTGTAATCTCCTACAGCGAGTGAAAACTGTTACCTTGCGTACAATGTCATATTCTATTTATTATTCATTCGTAAATTACATTCGGGTACGTAATAGCGACATCATGCATCCATATTCATAATGTAATGGTACCCATCACTAAAATCCGGGATGTAAAATTGGCGAAATGCACTAGTGCACTTTACTTTACGAAAATCTAGGGTGGCCAGACGTCTCTGATGGAAAAGGAGAACCACAAAATTAAAATATAGCTCTTCCAGAAAAACAAAGTCCCCGGAAAATATGCGAACTAAATGTCACCTAAGTGGCACGAATTCAATTTTCCCAATCACTCGTTAGAATTCTAAGATGTACAATCGTGTACAAAATCACTATCATTGTCAATATCCTACTAAACACATGGCTACGATTTCGAGAAAATCGGTTCATTCCGAGGCCAGAAATATTATTAAAAACGTTATCGAGTTCTTCGATAGGCAGAAAGCCGCAGGTGTGTGGTCATTTCCTTTGAAAAAGGCAACGGAATTACCAGCTGCCATAACAGGAAAATCGGATACTTTTATAAAAAAAATCAGGTAATTTTTTGAATTGCCCAACTAAATCTGTAAATAACGATAATTATTATTAGAAATGAAGTTAAGTCAAGCGACCAGGGCATTCTGAATTCTCCATCGAAAAAAAAGAAGTGGCTGTTCTAAAAAATCGTGTTAGATGATTGCGATTTGAGAATATTGAAGAGAACCGTACATGAAATTTACACCGTCGATAACAAAGTTCCCACGTTAAAAATTTGGTCAATAAGATGGAAGAGAAAATTGACTATTCTGGTATGTTTTAGACAAAATAACTTATTTTAATGTTCTATAACAAATAAAAAATTAGGTGCTGTGTTGTTATATTACAAAGGTAAATTGCACCACGGTCTAGCTCAGTAAGGTACAAACTTATAAAACTTACTGTAATTGAGAACTCATTCATCAGCTGTGAGGGAAGCAGAGATTTTTCCATAGATGTAATCAGTATTAGCATTTGTTTTATTTGGCACCACTTATTTTCTTGGTTTAATAATTAAAATACAACAAAAATTTAAAATGGTTGTATCTCAAAGCATAATAGGTAATCTGAATAAGCACTAAACAACTGTATTTATATGTATATTTAATAAAGCAAAATGGCTGGTTAATATCAGAATAAGATAACTAAAACGGTATTTCTCGTAAAGCCTTACGATCTTAAAATTACTAAATTAAACCCTGTACATAAGCTTGCAATCTAGGTTTACTTAAAATTCTAAATGCAATTTGATCAACATGTATTCAATAATGAAACATGTATTCACCTATGTCAACAAATTACAGTTGTGATAGGTTATGAACTCAAATGTTTTTATCTTAGGAGCAGGACTCAGCTGTTCCTTTTTTTTAACCGTATCAAAATAACACTTAACTGATTTGTCATTTAGTTAAACTGCACTAAAAGGATAAGTACTTACTTGTACAAAATAAATATTTTAACCTTGTCGTAAACTAACTGTAGCTTGAGAACTTTCATTTCCAATTCCAAGACAAATATACGATAATGTAAAGGTAATCTCCATTTGTATTTAACGTAGAAATAAACGAAACATAGACGTATGGTAGGGGCGGATCCAGACTTCAGATATGGGGGGTGAAGAATTGATTTTTGTTTCGGGGTGCCCAACCGAATATAAAAAAAATTATTATTACATTCCTGTAAATGATCTTTCGAATCACAATATAGGATAGGATACAACATTACAACAATTATTGAATTAGAAGTTGATTTAGACTTACTTACTAAGTGCAAATTTCGATAGTCACATTGTTGACTACGTCTGAAATAGGATAGCTCTCCCATCTGTGGGTCGACACAATTAATACCCACAAAATATTCATTTTTGGCTATTTAACTAAGAGAATACTAAATCAAATAATAGTTCTTAATCATCTCAAGTTCTTAGATAATATTTTATATTTAATTCAATTTGTTTAACAAATCGAGTTTCCTAAATTCGTAAATTATGTATCTAAACTATTCACTATTAAAAATGTTCATTAGTTAGGGGGGGGCATGACCCCCATGCCCCTACCCCCGCTCTTGACGTATGGGAAGGCATTATGATTTTCATCTGTCTTCAACATAAAAATAGACGAACGGTAGCATATGGTAACATTAGGTAACTGGCACAAAATATTGACCATACAATAATGGAAAGGTATAAACGACTAACGCAGATTTTAACGACGAAGGCTGTTGCAAAACAAAGGTATCTCCATTTATGTTTATAAAGATGATATTCAATTATATCGCCATTTTAACCAAGTTAAGTTCGTGACGTCATACCACGCTTCTCAACGATACGTAAATTTACCAAAATAAAAGCTTTTTCTTAAGATAAGCGGTTTACTTGTTCCTACCTTATTCCTTATTAAATATAATATATAGAAAATGTAATTAAACGCCTTTACATACCTTATAAAAGGAAAGCAAAACTTAAAAATATAACGTCTGAACTGCACGGCATAATAAACAGAAATGCATAAGCGTGTTCAATTGATGTTGCGCATAGAACTAAAATTGGATGTCTAAAATACACGCAGGGACGTTCGTAATTATGTAGACTGAAGATAAAATATTGAGATATAAAAGATTTAATTATTGAACGAAAAAAAGAATGCTTAAAGATACTAACGTAATGTAAATATACTTATCAATAATAATGCAAATTTCTAAACTTAAATTAAGGTAACGACAGACAAGAATTGGCACGTTACAGTTCAAATTAATCGAAACGGAGAAAATTAAATTATAATTGAAGATTAAAAGTGAGGGACCAGCCACTGGGTGCTAAGTTTTGTAAAAATTAGCTTTATTATAAACGTATGCGATCACGGCAAATAACGGTAAAGCGTCATTTACATTTCCGAGTACCTACTCGTATTCGAGTATGTGTTTTTATGTTCAAATATGAAATGAAATGAATTCTCGAGAGAAGGACTTCGGATCCTAGTAAATCCGAGTACTCGTAAATGTAAGAGCCTCTTAAGCGAGGCAATATTAATCTAGCGAGGCTTAAAAACAATATTTATCTTCACTCGGTTTAGCTGTCTTTTGATTCGAGCGAATTCTTTGCTGGAGTAAGTTCAGTCGTATGTCATAGTTTGACGAACTAAAATGAATATGAAAGGTGTGGATATTAACAAACGAGAAGAATGTTACCTACGTCTTTCTTGTACTTTTACAACTGCACATCTCGCGTTTAATTGCCGGGGTAGCTTTATTTTACTTGGTTTAGTTTATCTCAAGTTAGTTTCGCTTAACTTCCCTTTGCTTCACTCTCAGTTTTAGGCTCGGCCAAACCGAGCGCTAGCTAGCTATGTACGCTACGTTCGCTGCTTATGTTATGCCCACTATCTGTGCTACACCATGTGGCCAAACTGATAGCCATATTATGCAAAAATTTGTAGACGAATTTCAACATTTGACACAACAATTAAGAAAAAATAAATAAATATTTAAAGAATATTTTAGTCAATATAGCGAACATAGTGCTCTTTTTGACTCTGCTTTTAAACAATTACTTTGAACTCTCGCAGTAAAAATTAATCAATCATTTTATATTTTAAAGAAAAACCATGTTTTTAAAATTTTTTTTAACTGTTATAAGTGGTCGCGAAACGCTTCGCAACTATCTCCATCAGATCGGCTTTAAATTTAAGAAATGTCATGTAACCTGCTCTGCTACGGTTTGTTTTCCCTACATACAAGTTTTACGATAGGGTGCAATTTTTAATATGCCCCCTTCTGGTTTGGTAACCCAACGCGGTTTTATTTTGCCTCGGCTTTGCTCAGTCGTGTTTATAATTTATTTAATAAACGGGGTGTGGTTCGTATTAATTAGTGGGCTGACACTGTCACCTTAAATAAATCTTTTAAAGCGTGTTAAAACGTATATTAAATAAATGTAACAATATAAGACATGTGATTAATGACAACTCAAAAATGTATTGTTGCTTTTGGTCAGAGCGGCTCCTCACTCTCGTTCTCCTGGGGCGGCGGTCTACTGGGTACGTAGTCGTTTCTGTAAATATAGATATATGGATTTTCTTAACTTACTCCTTAATTGGTATGTAAAATTTAGGATACGGTCCTGTATTTACAGAAGCTGGTACAGTTGCTTCAATATAGTTTTTGTTCAACGGCGCCAGTGCAACGAACTCGGACGGAGAAAATCGATATCGTTCTCGGCTTATGCGCATGGCATGATTATTTATTCCTCAGTAACTCTGGAGCGCTGAAGCGAGTATGTCGTACTAGACTAAGAGAAAGGTCGCAGGTCTTTACAGCCCAGTAACAACCCTTCACCCTCAAGTATTTGCGAGTGACGTCGGGGTTTACCCCTGCGTGGAACTCTGGGTGTTAGTGTACTTTGTGTTTGCGAGTGACGTCGGGATCTACCCTTCGTGGCACTCTGGGTGTTAGTGTACTGGTATAACTCCTGGAGACTCAGCCCGGCGTTATTTACGTTCTGTAGTGTTTGATTGTAAATTGTCAGATTTTATAACTTTACAACTTACGTGTCTATCAATAGCAGTACAGGATTAAACTTTAGGTTGCCCGGTGCGAGGTGGTGCGCGTTATCACACGATTGCGATGGACTCTTCGGCGGTGATTAGCAGGTCGGTACTTACACGAAGCAAACGGTACGGCTGCTGCTGGATATCGGCTTGACTTGAATCTACTTCGATTCATCAACGGCGGTAATTAGCAGGTCGGTGCTTACACGAAGCAATCGGTACGGTGGCGGCGGCTGGATATCGGCTTGAATTGAATCTACTTCGATTCATCAATTCATCATTTCATCACGCGCGTCGCGGGTTTATAAAGGTGCATCTGTGGGCGGCTTCGCGGCTACCGTGCGGGGGATGCCGTTATGCGATTGGTTGTAATCGTTCTGACGTGCAAAAACTTAGTGCTTTTTAGAAATACACGTCAGCGGTGATTAATAAATTATTCGTTGTGCAATATCGCGTAAACTTTTGAAATTTCAGATATAGGATGGTCCGCAAATAATTTATTCTAAAAAGCATACGTAAAGGACGCTGGTTCTTTACAGTCATAATAAGAAAAAATTCTTAATGGAAATAAATGACATTGTTGCATGGCGCTCTCGTTACCTGCGGAAATTACGGGGAAGTAATTCTTTAGGGGATAACAAGAAACCAGTTACTTATTTAGATGAAACTTTCATTCATCCGTCCTATCGAGTTAGCAAATGCTGGCAAGTGGCAATCGGAAGAAGAACAAGCAGTAGTTTATCAAACTAGTCGAACATGTCTAAGGCACATTATGGTTCATGCTGGTGGAGCGTATAGATTTGTAAATAATGGATTGTTGATCTTTAAGTCAAATATCAGGTCAGCAGACTACCATTACGACATGAACCATACGAACTTCATGACTTGGTTACAAAAACAACTAATTCCAAATCTACCACCGAATGGTATTGTCGTCATGGACAACGCTGCTTACCACAGCGTTCTAATTAATAAACCGCCAACGCAATCTGCCCGGAAGGCAACTATTCGTGAGTGGCTGGAAGATAATGGGGTTTCCACAACATGCGAAATGCGAAAAGCAGAATTGGTAGAATTAGTGAAGAAATTTAATTACAACAAAATTTTCTATGTTGACGAGTTATTAAAGCAGCACGGCCACACTGTACTTCACTTGCCACCGTACCATTGTGAGCTTAACCCGATAGAATGAATTTGGAGTTTAGCAAAATACAAGGTTGCAATGAACAATATTGGTCAACGTGGTAGTGAAATTGAAAATTTAGTTGAAACGCTTTTGCCGATATCAGCGTGTCGGACTGGCAAAGGAATTGTGCTCAGGTTGACAATGTAGCACAAGGAATGTGGGAACGTGATGCACTGCGGGACGAAGCAGTGGAAAGTTTGTCTTTCAACGTAAACACAGGTTCTTTTGATGACGAGGAAAGAAGTAGTGATGACGAAGATGAAGAAGAAGGAGGTTCAATTTAATCCTTTTCATAAAATTAATTATGAACTTGCCTGTTATTGACTTTTGTTAGTTTTCATAAAATTTCTAAATATATTTCATTAATAACTTTAAATAACTTAGTTTTGATGTTTATTTGTGAATTCTCTGGAATGTTTTGAATTATGAGCTATGCGGTTAGCTAATTATTTACCGGTTATTAATTTTTGTTATGTTTGCATACAATTTCTAAGTATATTTTATTAATAACTTTTTTAAATAATTTAATTTCGATGTTTATTTATATATCTCTGTACGTTTTTCATAAAATTAATTATGAGCTAAGCAGTTTTATAGTTATTTGCCTGTTTTTAATTATTGTTAGCTTTCTATCTCTAATTAATAACTTTTAAACAATTTAATTTCGATGTTTATTTGTAAATCTATCAATATTTTTCATAAAATTAAATGTGTAACAACCCATTTTGAGTTGTATTAAAATATACCGTAATTTATGTTTTTCGTTCATTTAGTTGTAAATATAAGAAACAAGTTTTTAATTATTATTGAAATATAGGTATGTGGTAGGCATTTTAATTTGCATTTTGGTGTAACTTAAGTGCATATCTTCTTAAATGGTTTATACTCCCACTTCTTTAAATTATTTTTTTCTGCTCATATTTTCGCGCAACGCGTCATCACCAGATATTCTAAGCATCCATTTTTTCACTTCTTGTGGTACGCTGTTTTATGCTGGAATCCATTTTTGGGTTTCCACCTAAATATTCTGAAAAGTACCATTTATTTAATGGTAAGAGATATTTAACTCGTAATATTAAAATCTAAAACATTTGCTTTTTGCAGGCACTTTGATTTACACTTTTATTTTATTTTTTTACACATTTAATTCTACTTTTACGTACGCTTTCATTTTACGATTGCGTTTTGCTTTTAATGCAATCTGAATTTCGAGAGAATGCAATAAACATCAGATTCAAAATTTCATGAAGAGAAATTTATAAGAAATAAAATTCCATTTTGGTGAGGTTTACAACGTAAAGCATTGTTATTTCGAGATATTACGCAATATTGGTGCAAAGATGACATCACCTTTGGTTTACATTTCCGTAATCGTTTAGATACCAGACGTTATTAAAAAGTTTGTATACAAAAAGTTTTGAACAGGTATTTATAACCATTATTTAGTAATTTAAGGCTATATTTTAATATATATTTTATATAATTCTAATTTTAACTGTTAATAAACATAGTTTGTATATTTTTTTATTTTTTACATTTTGGTAAAATTTTTTATTTGTAAACCTCGGTTTAGTTATTCCGAGCTAATTAAAAAATAACTTGGCGTCCGAGATCATTTTTATTAGTGTTACATTGCAATTTTTTCTATTGATATTAAGTGGAAATAACAGCATAAATTGTGGTAATTAAGCAAATCAAAAGATTGAATCGCCCTACTTTAATCAACCGACTGGCACAAAGGCATTATTTTTGGTGAAGGGGTTGTATCTCGAGTTAGTTTAACGATTTGTTTTGAGAACATTTATACCCATTTATATTACATTATTATCTTATTATAAATGAGCTAAGTGGTTTATAATTATTTCCGTTAATAGTAATTCGAATACTAAATATTCAACTGACCTTACTGTTCGAATTATTTAATATTTTGAAATACAAGAAACTCAAAAGTCTCCCCAAAAAGTAATTTTTCTTAAATTCACGCTACAATTATTTCAATCTAAGCGTGTCCTTAAGAAAAATTGTTTTTGAGGAGACTTGAGCTTTGTGTTTCATGTAATTACCACAAATGTGAGAAAATTAACGAATATAGTTAATTAAATCCTAGTTAATGCAAATATCACCAGCACGTCACATTTAAATTTACCGTCTTGATACTTTTTAACCCGAATGTACCTTATCCCACGGCATTACGAAAGTACTTTTTGAGGATTATCCGGTCGTCTTACATAAATTGATCTGGTCACCCTACATAACAGCAGAACGCCAAATTTTTCGGCAATATTCCGAAATAAAACAACCTAAAATTATTTTTATTTTGCACGATTATTTTAAAGTTTTTATTTTGTATTTATTATATAAGTGTATATTAAGTTTAAAGGCAGTGATTAATTTTTATTATGAGAGCAATTGTAAATTGTAACATTTATAATTGAGTTTCCACTGACTCTTACAGATATGGAAGCAGGAGTAGTATTTATACAAGTATCGGCTGACACCAACGGAATTTTTATTGCTTGTGGACTTGGTCCCATCTGCTTCGAAGGACCAGGTACATCTTGTGATATGATATTTTTATTTCAGGTAAATTTTTTTCTATTTCCATTTTATTTATCATACTGCCTTCAACATGTCTTTCAGCTACTGTAGAACTTCACCAACCACCATTACGCTTCACACTCCTTATTTGCAAGCAGAGTGGCAGAAGACCAGCGGAAGCAGTATCCTGTGTAGCATCTAGGATTGTTAAGCCACTCTGCTATTTTTGACGGAAATACACGAAATTGATTACGTACGCTTGGGTTATTGATACATTTTGCAGCCCTGGCCGTCATGAAAAATCAATCGCAAGATGTATGTTGAAGTCACAGCATTACATGTTTCTTGATGAGACTTCGGTTATCGGTTATCACGAAGTTCCTGTCGATGTTTATTTGGTGTTTGAAATATTATCATGTATGATGTGGTCATGGATATCAACATTAGTAAGAATGAGCTCGCATAGCTCTACAGATGGTCAAGCACCCGAACACCCATTATAAGTGCCACCTGAAGAAATAAATTACGTGCTATAAGTATAGAAATTCTGCATATAATAATGTAAACATTACCTTTTCGGTACAAGCTCTTGGAATCGATCATCAGTAGGCTTGATCTCAATAAGGCGACTGGCCCAGACGGTATCCCAGCTATTGTCTTAAAGAAATGTTCCCCCGAACTAGTACCAGTCCTATCTAAGCTCTATACGATCTCTATATCTTCTGGGGAATTCAGACACAGACTCGGGCACACAGACGGACAAACAGACACGGACACACAGACAGACACACAGACACAGACACACAGACACGGACACACAGGCACGGACACACAGACACACAGACACAGACACACAGACACGGACACACAGGCACGGGCACACAGACACGGACACACAGACACGGACACACAGACACGGACACACAGACACGTGTTACGGTAACTTTCGATGGCAACAAAATTTAAAATGCAAGGGCTCAGTGGCTCAGTACAAGTAGGCAAACATTAGGGGTGGGCTAGTTAATCTAGAATTTTAAGTATGATGTGAGCAATAATTGAGTAAAGAATAGTTAAGAGAATGGACGCCACGTATTTCTTGGGTAGTTGTCGTTATAGTTATAGCTTCTAGTTCGAAATACGAAGAACTACTAGGTTATAGGTGAGTGACAAATAAGTAAGCAAAATGGGGTTCACTAAACTATAATGAACTTCAAAATAAATGGTAACATGAATATATAAATTCGACAAATAGGAGAGGTACCCGTAGGGGTAGATTGTAATACAAAGGTTAAGTTGAATATTGAGTTAACATAACAAGAGTGATTGAATCCAATTTACCTTATATGAACTTGTAAGCAAAATGTGCAAAATCAGTTACGTTACCGTTCCAAAATATTCAAGATTCGGTTTACTCGAGGTGAGCAAGCGATTAAGTACATCAATAATCTTACCTGAATAACTATTCTTCGGTGTCGTTTCCTTGCGCAAGTAGCGTTGGCCGAAGCAATACGAGCTAGATGAAAAAAAACAATAACAAATCGGACCATAAGCAATAAGTTGGTCCGAGAAATGAATACGTTAATTACTTAATGATTATCGACAGGTTCGAATACTGAAGTTAATACAATAAATTATGTTTGAATAGGCAAGCAAGTAGTTCAAGGTAAATGTGATTTACAAATTTAGTAACAATTCAAGCTTAAGAATATGAATTTAGTATAGAAATAAATAGGCAAATAGTTACCGTCAGATTTTGAAATACAAATTATGACTGTACAGTACAGATGGCGTAAAACGCAATCTTTGAACTTAAGGAAGTAAAATGAGAATTTACTAACATGAATAATTTCGGCGGGGCAAGTTACTTAATAGTGGAATAGTAAATTATTAGCAATCTTGAGGTGAAAGGACTGCAGTTTTCCTAGTTGTAGTTCGTTGAAATTGAATTTCTTCGGTCGAAGCGTGAATCGATGGAAAATTAAAATGGCAGCGGCGTTGTTGGATGATGACGGCGTTTGATGACGTAGCGAAATAGTAGAAAAGTAGATAAAACACGTAGTAAAACGCTACGGGAGAGAATAGGACATTAGGTGACGAAATTATACAAAAAGGAGTACTGGCCTTGTGAGCTGGTAGCCACAAGCGTTCAAGTAGATATTAAGAAAACAACACTCTTGAATGCTTTAAAGACGTAAATATCACGTTAAGTAAGTGACGAGAACTAGCATAAGGTTCAGGCACAAAACTATTTGGTCGTTGAACGATAAATCCGGAAATATCCGTTTTTATCAGAAAATCGCGTCAAACGAATAGCGGTTCAAGTGAGTAGCGAATTAACAATTTTCTAGGCACACTAACGGGCAGGAAACAAAAACAAGAAAAACGGGAACAAGGGTTCGAGACTAACGAACACAAATGCACCAATAGGAATTAAGTAAAATGTATTTGTACGCCATCCGACGGTAAAAGTAAAGACGAATGATTCCATAGAGTAGAGATTATAGAAATGCAACCAATTTATATAAGATAACATAACACACGGACACACAGACACGGACACACAGACACGGACACACAGACACGGACACACAGACACGGACACACAGCCACCGACACACAGACACGGACACACAGACACGGACACACAGACACGGACACACAGACACGGACACACAGACACGGACACACAGACACGGACACACAGACATGGACACACAGACACAGACACACAGACACCGACACACAGAGACGGACACACAGACACGGACACACAGACACGGACACACAGGCACGGACACACAGACACGGACACACAGGCACGGACACACAGGCACGGACACACAGACACGGACACACAGATACGGACACACAGACACGGACACACAGACACGGACACACAGACACTGACACTGACACTGACACTGACACTGACACTGACACTGACACTGACACTGACACTGACACTGACACTGACACTGACACTGACACAGACACTGACACAGACACAGACACTGACACTGACACAGACACTGACACTGACACTGACATAGACACAGACACAGACACAGACACAGGCACAGGCACAGACACAGGCACAGACACAGACACAGGCACAGACACAGGCACAGGCACAGACACAGACAGTGACAGACACCAAGTTGCTAATGGTGTAGATGTGTTTAAAAATGCTGAAGACGTTTTTAAGACAACATACTTTGTTGCTTATGGATGCTTCGCAGGAGTTCAAGTATAATTTGAAATTTGTAATAGTTTTGATTGGGAAGCTAAACACTAAGTCCTTATGTTCTTTCCCTTTAAATTCAACACTATTGCCATTTAATGTATTAAAGGATATTTACTTTTAATATAGCACATAGTGTCAGTGTTTCATCTGGACTCAATATAGAACTACCGTATTAATTATTGCGTATCTTTGTTTTTACCCAATTATGCCACAATATGCATTAATACCGTGAAACTATTTATAACGATGAATATGAAGGGCCAATTAAATTTATGAAACTATTTTATGTATACTAATTAAATTCTATGAACTATGTACTACGTTAAATTTATATTATAGAGTAACAATCAATACGTCTCTATAAATTATAGTTAGGTAAGATGCTTAACCATAAAAAAAATTAATTACCTTCAAATACGTAGGTACACTAAGAAAATCAATAGTCTAAATAAAGTCTTAATTAATTTCATAGCTATAAGGTTCGTAAAGTACATCCTTCAAAGCATACGTAAAGACCTATACAAACCATTTACGTAATATAGACAGATTTCCAAATCTCAATAATTTGCCAGAGATATTTGACATTCCATCCTTTTTGCTAATAACCAAATATTTAATATGTTTTAATAGTGAAACAGTCAAATGCACAATTAAATTTTTACTTCTTTTTTGAAGAACTAAATTAAAATAAATAATTCCAACATAATAAGTAATATAAATTTGCAAAACCACAACCAGCTTTATCCAAAGAACAAATGTTTAGCTTGATTATTTTTCTAAATTAAACCCTCATTGCTGCTACAGCAAATTTAGTAAAAATCAAAGGAGAGCATTTTCAACTCCATTAATAAATTCGAATTTATAAATAAATCCCCATGTTATATTACGTAAACTTTATTTTGGTACTTAAACGGAAAAATTTTAATCAAACACGAATTTAAGCCTCTATTTCATAAAATTTGAAGATAAATATATTGTCTCTGTGCTCTTCATTTAAGGGATTTTAAATTACAAAGTTGACAATATAAATTTTCTTTCTTATGAAAAACATATTATACCTGTTTATAGTAAATCTAGACTTCTCATGAAATTTATCACAAATGAGTGGAGAATTCTATAAAAGGGTGCTAGTGCGCTCATAGTGCAGTGCGGACTTCTCACATAGCTCGTGACAACTCGAAAAAAATATTTTCTAAAGTTTCTCGACTTGTCTCGACTAAAACTCTTTAAACTTTGTTTATCTCAAAGAAATAACAAGTACGCCATTAGTTTATAGTACAGAAATAGCAATAAAGAGGCTTAAATATTAAAGGTTGTTTATGTATGATAAACAAGAACCAAAGGTAAAGCGAATAACATCTTAAAAACAAACATGCCAAGATGTTGACCTACTCACCATCTATCTATACCTGGACTAAGCTAACATCCATTTATTATAGTTATGATCATTCATTGTCATTATCTGCACTGACAGTTCGTCTGCAAACATATTCATCATTTTAGAATACAGCGTTCAAAGTTTCTTTATATTTACATTTTGGTGTAGATATTTCATTTTGTAAAGTCTTTGAACAAAAATGTAATCAATTAAGTGGTGTTGGGTTAATGGTGAATGTTTAATCTATTTTTAGTAGCTATTAATCATCTTTATTGCAATTTTAATACATTATTTATATTTCTCAATTTTGTTTAGCTAGGGTGTTTAATAAAATTAAATCGTGTAATATGCATTTCGTTTTATTTTATTCGTGTAATTTTATGATTAAGTGATTTATAAATTGATAACACCTAAGTGTACTTGAAAACACAGTGATCTTAAAAATAGTTATTTGTTTCATTAGTATAAGAAATGTTAATTTCGGGGCGAGGAAAAAGGTTACTGGACGACGCGTACCGAAGTCCAGCAATCTTCCGAGTCCCGAAAATGCACTTTTTTCTACAAATAAAACATACATTTTTTCTCCAGTCACTGTCAGCTTTATATTCGGTTATTTATTTGCAGTTTACTAGGTGTTTGGGGTCCCTTATTTATGTCGCTATCAGTATCAGACAATGCCATTTTATACAAAATGAGTATTATTCTACTATTTAGTGAAAAAAAACTTACCGTGTAGTGTTTCATTAATATTGATTGGATTTTACTTCTATAAATTTGATTCAAATGTGATAGAGGTTAGTAAAATAACGTGAAGATTACGGTTACTGTTTATAGAAGATATTCAAAACATTTAAATAAACTTAAAATAAAAAGCATTATATATGGAATATCAATACTTATTTATAACTGAAAACTTTGTGATGAACGTGCGAAAATTTTTTAATTTTGTTTATTGAGGTAATGACATCCCGTGCACGTCTTTCACACTAAATGGATATTCAGTGAATGTCAAATTACTTTTTGTACCGTTGCCATGGAGACACCGAAGAATCAATCCCTAAATCAGTCACTTTTGGTTCGAAATACTGTCACAATATAGTGTCTTATTTAGGTGGTTGTTGATTAATGGACAATGGAGAATCTAAAGGTTTAACCCTCAAAATTCAAGGATCAAAATGTTTTCCAAAGATTCTTTGTCTCTTGAAATTTTGTTCTTTTTCTAAATAAATGAAAAATATTTACTGTAATTTTACTTACATAAGTGAAAACGTTATGATAAACTTTATACAGGGAAGTATTATGGATTCGATTAGGAACGGAAAGTTTTGTAGCTTATTTGTCAAAAAAGTCATAAACGGACTAATTGGACACAATACAAATGTAATGAAAAAAATTATTGATGAAAGTATCATTTCAATATTTACATCACATTGGGTTTACATTACGACCTTTGTGCGTTTCAAGCGTAAAGTCATCTTGTCGCCATTATAAAACTGCCAACAGTGTTTCTCAAGCGACAAATTATCACTTTGTAGTGTCCCAAGGTACCCTATTTTTAACCCGCAATTGCTACAGACTGGTCTGTGTGACCCAGCGCATACTTCATTTTAGTGGGGATATGTCTTAATGGGGAAGGAGGGAGTAAAGCGTTACTGTATTTCACGATTCCTCAGCACTCGATCAGACAAAGAAGAGATCGTTACTTTTATTATTTTCTGAAGTGAGATATACACGTGCCTAGATTAGAGTGACCCGATTATAGTAGAAGTGTAACAAATAATTTTTTGTACAAAGGTCATTTTTCTTCAACGCCTGAATTGTTTGCATTCGTTATATTATTTATACAAGCTCTTACTTCGTACACGTTTGTATTTTATATGAGCTAAATGTTATTTAAAGCGAATTTTGATATGTCGTTTAGTTTGCCCCATATATATTTGTTCACAATTTTTACAATTAATTTTATAAATTCGCGACCTATCCTGCTTATCCACTTTATCTTTTGGATTACCTAAAAGAGTTTGCGAACTATAATCTGAAGTAGGGACTGTTTTCAAGTTAATTGGAAAGGATTTTAGATAGGTCTTTTGTATAAGCAGGATAGGTTGGTAACTTTACATACTTTGTTTCTATTTGTTCTCTAGCGTTGCCTAATGTAGTTACGTTCTTAACCCTCATCCTATGTGTTTATTTCCTAACTATATTCATAACCACTTCACCTGAAAACCCATTGTATGCAGCAGTTTCTTAAATTGTGCGCCATTCTTTATCATAATTTTGAACTGAAAGAGAAAAATTAACCAATCTATGAACCAAAAAGTTAAAAACCGCGAGTTTATAGTGCCTACAGTGCTTGGAGTCATTGGTTATGAATCTTTTAGTACTAGTCTTCTTACGATAAATATCCATATCTCGTTTACTACCATTTCTTGTTACCAAAGTATCAAGGAACGGGAGATTGTCATTTGCCTCTATCTCAAAGGTAAATTTGATTGTCGGAAATTTCGAATTTAAAGTTTCTACAAAGTTTTCAACACTACAAACTTTAGTATTAAGGTTGGCAAACACATCATCCACGTATCTAATCCAAACTTTAGCAAAGGCTATAAACGGAGATAAGTTATTTCCCATCGTCGAACCATGTTCTCGCTGGAAAAATTGATGGTTAATTTTGAAAAAGGTTTGTTTCATACATAAATCTATCTGTTAATTTAAGAAAATCTTCTACTTCTCGGAAACAGTGAACAAACGTCGAATGAGACAAAATTTTATCTTCTGTAAATTCAATGTTTTTAATTTTATCAATAAATTCATACGAACTTGACACACTGAAGATGGGCTGTTGTTCTAAAAGGTTATGAAATTTACTAGATAATTATTTGGATAGCAGATAAGTAGGTCCATTAATACCAGAAACAATGGGTCGCATAGCATTACCTGGTTTATGAATCTTAGGCAAGCAATAGATTCTAGGTACCACCGGATTGGATACCTTAATCGAAACCTAAGGGGGTCATCCACAACTCTTCTACATGCTAATAAAACCTCCCTTGTTGAAGTAATCTTTTCAGGAAGAGGATCTTTGCTAATGACTGAATAAGATCCTGAATCTAAGAGTTCTTTGACTGCAGCAAAATAATCCTCTCTGCAGAGGATGAGGGTTAAGAACGTAACTGCATTAGGTAACGCTAGAGAACAAATAGAAGCAAAGTATGTAAAGTTATCAAACTATCCTGCTTATACAAACGGTCTATCTAAAATCTTTTCCAAAATTAATTTTAAAAGTCACTACTTCAGTGGATAAGCAGGATAGGTCAGGAATTTATAAAATTAATTGTAAAAATTGTGAACAAATATATGTGGGGCAAACTAAACGACCTATCAAAATTTGCTTTAAAGAAAATTTAGCTGATATAAAATACAACCGTTGCGACAAGTCTGGCGTACCCCACGTATGTTAGATAAAAATCATTAGTAGATAAGGTATCCTTAATCAAACATGTTAGTAATAAGCACGAACTTGATTGTTATGAAAGTTTGAGATCTTCAAAAACAAACAAATGTTAAGTAATAATGCACGTAACTTGGGCTTAGAACTCATTAAAGTTTGTAGATCTTCACCAGATTACAAGGACTAAATGGTCTATATATATATATATACGTATATATACCTATATGGATATATATATATAATTACTCAGAACTCATTAAACTTTTATAACTTTCAGTTTCACCAGATTACCAACGAAGCGTTACTCGCTAATGGTATATATATATATATATATATATATATATATATATATATATATATTAGAAATTTTCTTTAGTTCACCCTAGTCGACCGCTGATGGTGATAGCGTAGCTATTGAAAGGTGTTCGGTGGTTTTTTTTATTTTTTGTGGTACGTGAGTGTATTTTGTTTGTTACAGATCCTGCAACAGTTCTAGTGTTCCAGATTTTTCAAATCAGATGAAATACTACTGATTATCACTGACTGCACCAATGAGCGTATACCAGACATTTAAGAACCGCAACAATTCTCGATCAAGGTTCTCACCATCTTTCATTGATCCAACAGAGAAAATAGAAGTAGAAGCATTTACTAGACTTTTATGTTTCCATACAATATTCAAATCTGGTCATGAAGACCTTCGGTCTATGTGCTCAACTAATGGCACTCGTAAAAACTTATTTCGATGTGAAATGTCACTTGCACGATTTCTCTTTTTGTTGTCGTGTCTAAAATTTGATGATGCTTCAACCAGAACTGTTCACACAAATTTAAAAAAATTGGCACCCATCTCGGACATATTTGAACAGTTTGTGCTGAATTGCAAAGAAAATTATTCTCCAGGACGAAACGTCACTATTGACGAAATGCTTGTTGCATTTAGAGGAAGATGTGCATTCAGAATGTATATACCCAGCAAGCCCGCTAAATACGAACTGAAACTTCAAATACTCTCAACATGTTCGCATCCAATTCAAGTAGTCCTTCCAATGGTGGAACCTATTATCAACTCAAATAAAAATGTCACTGGGGATAACTGGTATACGTCCGTTGAATGAATTAATTAATTGAGAAAAAATGGTCTTGCATATTTGGGCACTTTAATTTCAACCCAACAAAAATCGACCAGTCCATTCATCTCTCTTTGGATATCAATCAAATATGACTATAGTTTCTTATGTTCCTAAAAAGGAAAATCTGTGGTACAAGTCTCATGCTCCCATGATGATGCTGTAAGCGAAAATCATGATTCCAAGCCGATCATTATGTTAGGTTATAATGGAACAAAGAAGGCGTTGATGTATTGGACGAAAAATGAGCCACGTATTCTGCCGCCCGCGGAATCGATGCTTGCAGATGGTAATTTTTCATATAATTTTGAACATTGGTGGAGTAAATAGTCGAGTACAGTATCAATTTTCATTGGGAACTGAAAACACTCGTTTTAATTATCTCAGAGAACTCGGAATGGCCCTACGTACACCGCATATGAGACTCCGAGTATACTGTAACCATATCCCTCACAAATTTCGCAGTCTCGCAGCCGATCTTCTTGGAATCACGATGGAAGCTCCTTCAACATCAAATAATGCCGGTGTTCCATCAAAAAGAAAAATATGTGGAATATGTCCTAGCCAAAAGGATCGGGAAACCAATACTCTCTGCTCGGCCTGAAAAATCCTCATTTGTCAACATTGTGCTATTAAAGTGTGTCCAAATTGTATTTAAATATAATTTTTTATTTTATGTGGGTTTTCGAATAGTTATGTTACATTTCTTTTTAGTACGTATAATCATCTTACAAAATGTGCGATTTTGATTGCAAAATGAATATGTGGGTTACAGTGACCCATCACTAGCGGTTAAGTACCGTACGTTTCTCAGTAGCAGTCACGGGTTAAAAGCCTAATTTGAACTTATTCGCAATAATGCAAATTTAAGAACAAAACAATCGTTAAGGAATGTATCTTGACTTTACTGACAATAATGCTGCTGTTACTCAAATTAATTCCTTGCCTTACATTGACTTTCCTGGCAATAATGAAAACATTAGAATTTATTTACAAGTCTGGTATTTAATTACTCGCAAATCTCAAATCTGATCAAATTAATTGGGTGCTCCAGTGGTAAGCTACGCCGTGTTAAGCGAATGAGATAGGAATTGATGAAGATAAGTGTTGCATCATGTGGGGTAGGTTAGCAATGACACTATAATTAGAATTAGAATTACCGATCTTTGCACAATGATGGTTCAACCCGTTAATTTACTAAGTTAGGAAATATCCACCAAGAAATCCCAATTTATTAATAAATAAGTAATTGCACAAATACATTAATAAATCAAATAACAAAAACAAAACAATGGAAGGGTTTAATATATGATAAAACACTATTAAATCCGGTTAAAGTGCGTACAAAATTATAAAATTAAGCAACAAAAAAAAATAGAAAGCAATTTAGCTACACATAAACACAATAAAAAACAAACTTTGTAATCACGCCCACAATTGTGTCATAAATAAATCCGAATAAAAATTGTAATACCAAACATGTAGCCCTATACAATCAATCATGCCGGTCTTTAAGTAAATAAGCAAATAATATTGCGGTACATATAAAATATAACAAACAGTAAAAGTAAGCAATGCAGTTTAACTACGCATGCGGAAAAAATAGGCAAGGAATTTACACATACGTACAATTACAATGAATTACATATAAAGAGAAATTAGTTCGTAGACAAACAATTCTAAATAAGGCAACTGCATCAGACACAAATTAAAGCAAAGCCTTGCCAGGGTAAGGTGCAAATAAATCATAACAAAGTCACCGGTCCTATCCGCAAGTTTGAGCGATTGCATTAGAAAATACAGCATACCTTTCTCAGCTTACACATTCATGAACGGGTTCGTTTAACAGTATAGATGAAATTTGAGAAGTTTTAGTGTCATCTGGCCCCTTCCTCTAAACCCTGGTCTGGTTAATAACGAATTAACGGAGATTTATGGTGCCACATTTTGTCCACTCACTACTTCCTCTGCACAAATATTAATAAACAATCAACAATGCCAAGTCATACCAGCAATGAGGTGGGACACGGTACTGTCTGAAGAGGACTCCTATTTTAACAGATTTCTACTTAGTGAGCCTGCGTGCGTGATTAAACAGATACTTCTTTCAAGGCAATGATTGATTTTGAATAGGTTACGTAGGCTTGTTGAATTGTTTGCTGCGAGCTTAATTTACATTAGAATACCTACTTACGTTTGAATATAATCCTTTAATTAATTACTTATGCACCTTCGATTATTTGAGTCGATTCAATAAAAAAGAAATGAATGAAAAGCAAAACAATAGTTATTTGTATTACTTATAAGTAAAGAAAAGTATTGTTTTTTTACGAATCGCGATCTTTCTAATCGAGGCGCAGATTAGAAACGCGATGAGTAAGGAAGAACCTACTTTTCTTTAAGAATAATACATAAAATTTTTTTGGGCAATTAATGGAAATGGATTACATTTTATAAGAAATTATTTAAAAAATACGTGGCAAGCGCGAGAATCAAGTTGCCGCTTCCATCACTGCAGCAACTAAACAAAAATAGGTAAACAAACATTTTGTCAAGTGTTATCGCGTGAAAATGGAAATAAATAATGAAAATCATTCTGAAATATCGGCATTAGCGCTTGAAGCTGTTGCTAGTCTATTACCCATCCTTGAAATCACGAGATAAATATGAAAAGACCTACATTATTTTCAATTCTTGAAGGACTTCAAAGAATGTAAGGAATATCGTCGAAGAAGTTACGCTGGCTTTTTTTTCATGAAAAGGTTGGTTTTCCTGAATACATTTATTTTAAGTTTTACCTTAATCACAGGCTGAAAGATTGAAATCTTACACGCTGTGGTCGACATATTCCATGTTGGAACGTTCGTTGAGAGTGAAAGAAAACGTCGATATATCGAATTATGGGAAGTTACAGTTATATTTAAAGCACCAAAGTGAGGGATATGAAGCAAAAAAATAAAAAATTCTATCCCAGGATGATGTATCAAAATTTTTAACAGAAGCGTCGGACGATACGTTACTAATGATTAAAGAAGCGTTAATTTTCGGTCTGTATGGGGCATGTCGTAGTGACGAGCTAAAAAAGTTAAATGTGAAGGATATAGACGATACCGGCTGTATTTTTATTTTTATTCTTCACTCTCCATGACACGAAGTCAAGGAAGAAGATACGCTTCTTCTTTGACTTAGTTCTTTGCCAACAAATTTTTGCTTTTGAGTTTTTGGCCAAAGTTCTTAGTATTGTACGGTTGCATTACGGACATACGGTTTACATAGATTGCCTTGGTCAACAAAAACCGATGCTATTTCTGCAATTGACGAGACAGATGCAAAATTGCGGCTGTGATTAATTCGTCGGTGTCGCAAGTACATATGAGCGAAAGGTAGGCATTTTGAACAGTTGTTGTAATACCTAATTGTTAATTTGTTACATACTTTTTATGTTTTTCGATTAAATGTGTGATGTTCTTTATTACTCATACTCCTAAATGACCTTACAATTTTACTAGTACGTCAGTTTAGATATATCGCTCCATTTAATTCTGTATAACTAGGTCACTACGAATTTTTACTAAAAACTCAAAAACAAGTGTAAAAATCAGAAATGCATAAAATAAAAAATTTGTTGGTAAAGAACTGGGAAAACACGCTATAAGACCGAATTTAATCAGTGGCGTAACAAAAAAAATCGGATGGGTAGAAGAGTGACATAATTTCACGAATTTTGGCTTGCTGGAAAGGGTTTTCATAACAAATTCAAAGTATTAGTATTTTAAATCAACAGTCACATATGCACAAAATACGGAGGGCGTTAGAATAGACGAGTCTAGTTTTATCGAATTTTAAAATGGCAGCGTGGTATTGTGATATGTCTGTCGAAAAGTAGTTGAAGTTAAAGAGAAATCAGTGAAAACCCGAAACGAATATCTAGTTTCAGAGAAAACTCGAATTTTATGTATTTTGTTGGTTAGTATGTCATTTCCCAATTGGATATGAATAAACAAAATCTTTATAAAACATGTATTTTCGTCACCTAGCGACATCTGAAAATAATTTCCAGAATTTTCTCATAACGGTTTCCGAGATATAGCCGGTCTGTGCCCTTATCTGAACAGCATATATATATATATATATATATATATATATATATATATATATATATATATATACACATTGAATGTACCTAATTGCCTCCGAAGCGATACATACTAGTATCTCTATCACCTCATATATAACGTTAGCACCTCCGTTTTCGGAAGTGATAACGTTCGTCAATGGTTTTGGCATTTGGACCCTCCCACTATACTAAAAAAAAGTTACAGCTGGAGGTGTCAACGTATCTTCAGTACCTCCAAATCGGTCTTTTAGCTCCGCTATACATACCTGACGGTAGTGACGGGCACCTCTGATGCCGTGGGTACGTAATCGCCTCCGAATATATGAGTTGAAATTTCCTTATTGTGGGGTTACGTTTTTGCCTCCGAAAATAGGCATTACACTGCAATCCTTGCACTTAAGAAATATGAGATACTCAAGTTTCATTTTGTTGCTTTTAAGCACTTCTTGCGCGTGTTTTATGCCACACGAGATATAACCATTGCTTGTATCACATGATATGAAATGATTATGACTCATATAGTTTATATAATATTTTATAGCATCAAAGTAAAGCAATATGTAGTTTAGGTTTAATTTTTTTTTAAACTTTGTTATGATGGATTACGTGAAAGTAAATGAAATTGGCTGGGTGTCTGAAACGATTGAAAAAAGAATACTGTTTACAAGCATTTTTTTTTAAATATCAAATTTTAATTCCTCAAGTATTGGATGTCATCTCTAGAACGCCTGTTTAAATTATGAATCCTATTAAACGTTAAAATTAAGTAGCCGAATACAAATGACGCTAGTAAATCTTGCGTATGCTTATCTTTCGTTTTTGAATTTTGTTTTGCATAAAATAAAAACCCAATTTGTTATACAGTTGCTGTACAGCTTTTCTGTTAGTCCATTATACATTTTGGTTTAACGATCAAATGCACTAGTACGACGATAAAAAACGAACTTTTATAATTTTCAGGCGTTGGTTAGTTAATGTTACGGTTTTATGGCGAAGGTGATTATTTGGGACCAAGAACATTGTAATGAGCCAGAATTGGGTAAGACAAATTAATTGTTATTTTAATAAAAATTATTAAGGTAATGTTTAAATAATAATTCATTTTATTCCAGTTCTTAAAAATGTAAATAATCAGCACTTTTGCGCGCGCACCAGTACCCCCTTTCACGATGTGCAGAAACGTTGCGACGTTTCCTACCTAAACCCCCACTCATTCGCAAGGTTTATAAGCGAAATCATTAACTTTTAATTTTAATTCTGTTTGTAGAACGCTTCTCTACAAATACTCTCCTGCCTCTCCGTTTGTAATAATTTATTACACCTGAAATTCTCTATTCGAGAACATAACCGCCTGACTCGCTCTTAAAACAATTTCAATTGAATTAAGTAGAACTTGTTGTTCTATAGGATTCTAACACAGTATAACCAATTTTTGCGAAAATAGTTGTAATGGTACCTGGAAATTCCAGTTAACAAACCATCCTCAAGAAATTACTTGACGTCAAAGAGGTTTTGCGTATTACACTGGTCTTAGGTAGATTGGTTGGTTAACACCGGCGGTCACCGGGACTATTATAGGACTTCTTCTAGTTAATGGGGCTAATATAAAGCCACGTCTGGTTTCTATACATTCTATATATTCAAAGTCTCCGATACAGCTTTGAATAAATAGAATCTCTAAGATTCGTTAATTTAGACTATTGAACCCACTGCCTTGGCTATTAACGAGATTATAAACGAACACCAGAAATATCCTGAACCCCCTGTATATAGGTGTATATATTCAAAGTGTCCGTTACAGCTTTGAATAAATAGAATCTCTAGAATTTGTTGATTTAGCTCGAGCTCCTTTCTTGGCTATCAACACTTATAATTTATTCCCCCTGTATATCACAAAAATCCACCTGAATATCAAGTCCAAATTATTACCGAAAAACCTGAATTGTGTAAAACATTAAATTTACACAATTAAAAGTAAATTTTACGGTTTACTTCAAAGTAAAAGAATTTCTATTTTACAATAGGAAATCCAATAGATTAAAGCAATTTATTTGCGCTTTAGCTATTAAAACTTTAAGATAATTATTCTTAGAGAAAATCCATTTCCATTTCGCTAATACGTAGTCACCTTCAATTAAAGTGTAAGGAATCATCCTCTTTATACAAATAAACCGAAGGTCAACGTTCAATTTCAGTAGTTTGTATGAACTCTTATCAATTTTCAACAACACATTGTCGAAAATATTTCCTGTATCATATGAAACATTACAAACATAAAATTGCGAATTCCGAACGTTGAATAACCCCTTGTACATATTTGATTGTATATATTATTTATAGTTAATTTAGAATTAGTCTTTCCCTTAGTCCGTGTGTACAAACCCTAAAAATTAAACAAATCAAATACAACCGCTGTCTAACACGAATTTGTACACTAATCGTGTAAATATCAAAATCTCGTGTAGGGCCTGCTTGTCTTTAACGTGTTCCGTATTTCAAAACGCCGCTTAAGAAAATATCAATAATAAAGAGCCAGCCCAGGATATAAACTTGAATTACGCTCTAACCTGTAAAGAACCAGCTATCACCACCCTGTATGACCGCTCCACCGTCTGTTGGAGATGTGGAAAACCGGACACTTCAAAGAGAGGTGTAGAGAACCGTTTAAAGCCTTTTGCTCGAGATGCAGCAAAGAAGGTGTATTATCCACGACTGCTCCTGTCCGCGGTCGGAAAACTCCAGACACCTAGGGCATGGTCAACCCAGAAGCAAGTACCGACAACAAAAACCGCCGTAACCGCAGCTGATCAAGCGCAACACATGAAGTATTTAAAAGATCTACAAGAACTTGCTAGAGATTCATTAGCAAAGACCTTTGAAGTACAACGATATCATTACAACCTGCGTCACCGAGCCTACCGCCCCGCAAAGGAGATCTCGTATATCGTAAAACACATTATCTGTCAAGCAAAGCGAAAGAATTTTCCGCGAAATTAGCGAAAAGTATGCCGGTCCTTACCTTGTGTATAAAATCAAATCGCCCGTAATTGTCGAGCTCCGAGAACCCGGTAGTAGGAAAAGCGCGGGAGAAGCGCATGTAAAGATTTGAGAAATGCGACTGACGTCACCGATCAGACTAGACCAACGACCAATGGTAACGTTGAAAATTTAACGGCTATTAAAAACCCGCGTATTCAAAATCATATAAAAGCAAAGGATAAAACCAGAAATGCTATCTTCCACAACATGGCCCCATTTAAACAATCTCCGCCGCCTGCGCCCCGCACACCGTCTCCAGGACCATCCGGTATGGGTACGGAATCCTATTGGTCCGAACCCCGGCTCCACACCGACGGTAGACCGAAGACCCCGGACACACCGGAACATTTGCGCCGGACAACCGAGGTTACCGGAAGAATGAAGGATCTGCACATCCAGGAGGTACCCGAACCGGCCCGCCTTATGCCGCCTCCGGAATGCCTTAATCGCCGCCAGCGACGCAATCGCCGTCGCGTTAGTATCATCATGCCTGATGGCATGAGGGTAAAAGTGAAGCGGACGGATCTTCCGCAAGAAGAGGAAAGGGTGGTATGTAAAGAACCAGCGTCCTGTACGTATGTGTTTTAGAATAAATTAGGTGCGGACCATCCTGTATGTAAGATTTCATAAGTTTACGCGATATTGCACAACAAATAATTTATTCATCACCGCTGACGTGTATTTCTAAGAAACCGTAAGTTTCTGCACGTCAGAACGATTTTAACCACTCGCATAACGGCATCCCCCGCACGGTAGCCGCGAAACCGCCCACAGATGCACCTTTATAAACTCGCGACGCGCATAATATAAAAGAGATGAATCTCCGTAGATTCAAGTCAAGCCGTTCCAGAAACCAGTAGCCGCAGCCGCTCCGTTTGCTTAGTGTAAGCACCGACCTGTTGTTCACCGACGAAGAGTCCTTCGCGATCTGGCGATAACGCGCACCACGACGCACCAGGCAACCTAAAGTTCAATTCTGTACTGCTATTGATAGACACGTAAGTTGTAAAGTTATACAATCTAACAATTTACACTCAAACACTACAGACCGTAAATAATTCCGGGCTGAGCTCCAGGAGTTATACCACATACACCTAGAGTAACGCAGGGGTAGCCCCCGACGGAACTCGCCAATACAAAGTACACTAACACCTAGAGTAGCACGAAGGGTAGATCCCATCGTCACTCGCCACCACATACACCTAGAGTAACGCAGGGGTAGCCCCCGACGGAACTCGCCAATACAAAGTACACCTAGAGGAACGCAGGGGTAGCCCCCGACGTATCTTACAAAGTACCTGAGGGTGAAGGGTTGTTACAGGGCTGTAAAGACCTACGACCTTTCTCTTAGTATATCCAGTAAAGACAGGCCATCGCCTACGTCTTCTGCGCATTACTGAAATCCCGCTCGAAACTCATACACTACCTACAGACAAACACAATAACCATACACAGTGTCTGTGAATCGCAGAAGAGTACCTCCATAACCTGTTGTATAAATTTGTAGATAAATTTGTAGTCCACCTAACCATCGTAAATACCTGGTGCGAGAACGTTTGTAAATAAATTAGAGAGTACGTAGATTATTCTATCTTTACGTAAACCTATTAGAGTAGTTTTAATATTAAGTATTTTGTTCCCTTGATTAATTATAAATAATTAAACTTAGTATAGGGATCAGTAATTAATTTAGTTAGATAAATAATCTAATTGCCTACATTAAACCGGTTATAATTAGAGAAAGACCGCCGAGATCTCCGTTTGCAGACGCGCATTTCGCGTGTATTATTTCCCGGGAGTAGGACATCCTTGCTTCAGCGCTCCAGAGTTACTAAAGTCTAAGCACGATATCGATTTTCTCAACGATTCGAGTTCATTGCGCTGGCGCTCCGATCAACCACTGTATCAAGGATAACGCTCGCGCTACTGTACATGCAGGACCGTAACCTAAACTTTGCCTCTTAGGTAAGGAATAGATTAAAAAGACTATCTTTTGTTCACAGAAGCGACTTCGCACCCAGTGACGCCAGGACCCGGACCAGGGAGTTCTCACATACATATTTTGTTAGTTACCGTTTATTTTATTTATTGTAAATATTTGTTTAATATACGTGTTAAAAATGCTTTACGGATTTTATTTAAGGTTACAGTGTTAAGCCCATCCAGTACTTACTACGAACCACACCCCGTTTATAAAATAAACCCGATTGAGCAAAGCCGAGGCAAAATAAAACCGCGTTGGGTTACCAAACCAGAAGGGCGCAAAATAAATTTGACGCTAAACGTAGGGAACACATTACAAGTGGCGCCCAACGTGGGGCTCGAAAAACACTGAACACCTTAAATAATTTTCCGTTTACAGATTCCAAAAGGACTGCAGAAGTACCAGTAATCACATATTTTTGTTTTCCAGAGACACTAATCTGTCTGTTACAGGATGAGTATACCGAGGGACTCTGAAGATACCGACACCAGAGTGGGATGGATTTACCATCTCAAGAAGGATGAATTAGCAACCGAAGCTAGGAAATATAAACTAGAGACAGGAGGAAATGTAGATGCACTTCGAGCCAGGATAATAAAATACATACGCACCGGAGAAGGACAGGTAACCACACTGACACCAGAAATACTAACATTAGCCGCTCCGATACCATCACCACCAGCTGGGGAACACCTAGACATTACCGGAACCAGACGCGCCGATATTTGCGATAGAATACGCAAACGGGGTGTGAAATACGACGGTATAAGCGATCCGATTTCTTTCTTGGAAAGAGTAGAGGAATTACAAACCTGCTACAACATCACCGACCGTGACCTATTACTCGCCCTTCCGGAATTATTAAAGGAAAGCACCCTGTTATGGTACAGAAACCATCAACAATCCTGGACGATCTGGAAAGATTTCTTGGTCAGTTTTAAAATACAATTTTACCACCGCGACATCAATTTCAACTAGAGGAGGAAATCCTCAATAGATTACAAAACCCCGAGAAAAAGCTACGGAGTACGTAACCGCCGTCCTGACCTAATGCGACGCCATGGAACATGTCGAGAAGAACAGTTACAACGTATGTATGACAACCTGAGGGTGGAATATAAATATTACATCCGCCAGAGAGATTTCAAAGACCTGACCGAACTTCTCGAGTTGGCCACCCAATTCGAAATGCTACCTCCGGACACACTCGCCGTCTCCCAGTCCAAACCGCCAGAAGGTACACTTTAGTGGTCTAACACCAGCACCTGACACACCAGCACACCGTCCCGTGAAATCAACACCACTAAAACCGTTCCAACACCTATCACCACCCGTATGACCGCTCCACCGTCTGTTGGAGATGTGGAAAACCGGACACTTCAAAGAGAGGTGTAGAGAACCGTTTAAAGCCTTTTGCTCGAGATGCAGCAAAGAAGGTGTATTATCCCACGACTGCCCCTGTCCGCGGTCGGAAAACCCAGACGCCGATAAAGGGACACCAGAACTTTTACTACCCCGGCTTTTACACCTGGAAACAAAACAACCGCCAACGAGTGGACCACTTGGCTACAAACCGTAACGCAGTTTACACGAAGGAAACCAGATAAAAGATTAGATCGTTTACCTATGATGATAGACTCTTCCTAGAGATTATGGTCTTTAACAAAACCATCAATGCTTTAATTGATACCGGAGCCTCCCGAACATATATAGGCGAGAAAGTAAAGAATTTACTAATTAACAACCGTATATATCCGAGCACGCTAAAAGCTGCAACTGTACGTCTTGCCGACAGTTCCATGACTGAAACCCGCGGCTTATACATTTATTTTCTCCGCCAAGATAGGCAGGAAAACTCTCCAGTTACCGGGCTATTACATACCCCAACTGTCCACCGACATTGTGATTGGATTAGACGCGCTGGAACATCTTCAGGCCACTCTACACATACACCAGAAACAACTAGAAATCGCCGGAATACGTATCCCCTTGCAAAGTTCCGTACAAGGAGGCTTGAGTGGAATACATGGACCAGACGAAGACCAGCTGCCCGAGTTAAACGAATTCTTGGAAACCGAGATGAGGAAATTCACCAAGGTAACAGGAAGAGCCAAAGATGTTATACATAAGATCACACTCGTGCCCGATGCTAAACCGATCAAACAGCGATACTATCCCCGCAATCCAGCAATGCAAGAACTTATCAATCAGGAGGTTGATAATATGCTCGCAGAGGACATAATAGAACCGTCACACAGCCCGTGGAGTTCTCCCGTAGTGTTGGTTAAGAAACCAACTGGTTCATATCGATTCTGCGTCGACTTTCGAAAAGTTAACCAGGTCACCATCAAGGATGCATACCCGTTACCATATATTCAAGGCATCTTAGACCAGCTGCGAGAAGCAAGCTATATCAGTACCCTAGACCTGAAACAAGGATACTGGCAAATTCCTCTAGAAGATGGAAGTAAATCCATCACCGCTTTTACAGTACCCGGCCGTGGACTATACCAATTCAAAGTTCTACCGTTTGGACTTCATTCCGCCCCTGCTACATTCCAGAGATTCCTAGATTCTATTATTGGTCCAGAACTGATTGGACGCGCTTTTGTATATCTAGATGATATCATCGTCCTGGAAAAACATTTCAAGAACACCTGAGTAACCTACGGAAGTATTCAAGAGACTACGTGATAACGGACTTCAACTACAACCAGACAAATGCTACTTCTGTCAAACCCAACTCAAATATTTGGGACACGTCGTCACCGCAAAAGGAATTTTACCTGATCCAGAAAAAGCGACGCAATTATCCAAATACCCGCTCCCCGTACCGTCAAGCAACTCCGTCAATTTTTGGGACTGGCGTCGTGGTACCGCAAATATGTTAGCGGCTTTGCGAAACTAAGTCAACCGCTTACCGAACTCTTGAAAAAGAACACCAGATATCAGTGGACCGACACACAAAATCACGCCTTTGAAGCCATTAAACAAGCATTGACCGCCCCACCTGTATTAGCCTGTCCGGATTTTAATCAACCTTTTGTATTACAAACCGACGCAAGTACCACCGGAATTGGAGCCGTGCTAACACAAGGACAAGCACCGAATGAACGAGTGATAGCAGGCCACTGAACCCAGCAGAAAGGAATTACTCGACGATTGAACAAGAGTGTTTGGCCGTAGTATGGTCCATACAAAAGCTAAAGAGTTACCTAGAGGGTTATAAATTCACTGTGCTAACCGATCATAGAAGTCTCAAGTGGCTTCGCACGCTAGAGAAACCGACATCCCGTCTAGCCCGCCGGAACTACAACAGTTCGACTTCCAGGTGGAGTACCGTAAAGGGGCACTGAACAATGTGGCCGACGCGCTATCTCGCTTACACGAGGACTATACAGTAAAAGCCGACCTGTCTCCATTAGAGGTGGAGGAAACCGAAGAGATAACCTGTCCGTGGTATCAATACTTGACACAGCAAGTCCGAGAACACCCTGATCAACACCCACGATATAAAATAGATGAAGGACAACTATTTAAATCATTCCCTGATCCGACACCCGAAAAAGAGATGGGAAGCCATCCTAGTTGGAAAATTTGTATACCGCTAGAAAAACGCCGAGATATCCTGGAAGAATGTCACGATGTCCCCACCGCAGGACACCTAGGAATTGCGAAAACGCTATGCCGCATATACCGCAATTACTACTGGCCCACCATAAAATCCGACGTGATAAAATACGTAAAAATGTGTAGAAGTTGTCAGACTTATAAAGGTAGTACGCAAAAGCCGCAAGGAGAAATGTACTTTTCGCGACCTGGACATCCGTGAAACAATGTAAGTACAGACCTTATCGGACCGCTGCCGCGTTCCACGAAAGGCTATAAATTCCTGTTAGTTTTTCAAGACCGGTTAACTAAGTGGGTCGAACTTAAACCGCTCCGTAACGCTACCAGTCCGCCGATTACCCAAGCGTTAAAAGAACAAATAATATACCGCTTTGGAACTCCCCGACACCTGATCTCCGATAACGGCCCACAGTATACCAGCAAATTATTCCGCACGTTCTTGAAGGAGCATGGAATCAACCATCGTTCTACTCCACCATACTCCCCGCATGCCAACCCGGTGGAAAGAACCAATAAAGTGATCGGGACGATGATCGCACAATTTACGCGAAATAACCAGCGAGAGTGGGATACCCACCTGCCTGAAATAGCCTTCGCTATCAATACCGTACAACACGGATCAACTGGTTTCTCCCCAGCCTTACTTAATCTCGGTAGAGAATTAGAACCACCTAGGGCATGGTCAACCCAGAAGCAAGTACCGACAACAAAAACCTCCGTAACCGCAGCTGATCAAGCGCAACACATGAAGTATTTAAAAGATCTACAAGAACTTGCTAGAGATTCATTAGCAAATACCTTTGAAGTACAACGATATCATTACAACCTGCGTCACCCAGCCTACCGCCCCCGCAAAGGAGATCTCGTATATCGTAAAACACATTACCTGTCAAGCAAAGCGAAAGAATTTTCCGCGAAATTAGCGAAAAAGTATGCCGGTCCTTACCTTGTGTATAAAATCAAATCGCCCGTAATTGTCGAGCTCCGAGAACCCGGTAGTAGGAAAAGCGCGGGAGAAGCGCATGTAAAAGATTTGAGAAATGCGACTGACGTCACCGATCAGACTAGACCAACGACCAATGGTAACGTTGAAAATTTAACGGCTATTAAAAACCCGCGTATTCGAAATCATATAAAAGCAAAGGATAAAACCAGAAATGCTATCTTCCACAACATGGCCCCATTTAAACAATCTCCGCCGCCTGCGCCCCGCACACCGTCTCCAGGACCATCCGGTATGGGTACGGAATCCTATTGGTCCGAACCCCGGCTCCACACCGACGGTAGACCGAAGACCCCGGACACACCGGAACATTTGCGCCGGACAACCGAGGTTACCGGAAGAATGAAGGATCTGCACATCCAGGAGGTACCCGAACCGGCCCGCCTTATGCCGCCCCGGAATGCCTTAATCGCCGCCAGCGACGCAATCGCCGTCGCGTTAGTATCATCATGCCTGATGGCATGAGGGTAAAAGTGAAGCGGACGGATCTTCCGCAAAAAGAGGAAAGGGTGGTATGTAAAGAACCAGCGTCCTGTACGTATGTGTTTAGAATAAATTAGGTGCGGACCATCCTGTATGTAAGATTTCATAAGTTTACGCGATATTGCACAACAAATAATTTATTCATCACCGCTGACGTGTATTTCTAAGAAACCGTAAGTTTCTGCACGTCAGAACGATTTTAACCACTCGCATAACGGCATCCCCCGCACGGTAGCCGCGAAACCGCCCACAGATGCACCTTTATAAACTCGCGACGCGCATAATATAAAAGAGATGAATCTCCGTAGATTCAAGTCAAGCCGTTCCAGAAACCAGTAGCCGCAGCCGCTCCGTTTGCTTAGTGTAAGCACCGACCTGTTGTTCACCGACGAAGAGTCCTTCGCGATCTGGCGATAACGCGCACCACGACGCACCAGGCAACCTAAAGTTCAATTCTGTACTGCTATTGATAGACACGTAAGTTGTAAAGTTATACAATCTAACAATTTACACTCAAACACTACAGACCGTAAATAATTCCGGGCTGAGCTCCAGGAGTTATACCACATACACCTAGAGTAACGCAGGGGTAGCCCCCGACGGAACTCGCCAATACAAAGTACACTAACACCTAGAGTAGCACGAAGGGTAGATCCCATCGTCACTCGCCACCACATACACCTAGAGTAACGCAGGGGTAGCCCCCGACGGAACTCGCCAATACAAAGTACACCTAGAGGAACGCAGGGGTAGCCCCCGACGTATCTTACAAAGTACCTGAGGGTGAAGGGTTGTTACAGGGCTGTAAAGACCTACGACCTTTCTCTTAGTATATCCAGTAAAGACATCCCATCGCAAACTTCTTCTGCGCATTACTGAAATCCAGCTCGAAACTCATACACTACCTACAGACAAAAACAATAACCATACACAGTGTCTGATAATAGCAGAAGAGTACCTCCATAACCTGTTGTATAAATTTGTAGATAAATTTGTAGTCCACCTAACCATCGTAAATACCTGGTGCGAGAACGTTTGTAAATAAATTAGAGAGTACGTAGATTATTCTATCTTTACGTAAACCTATTAGAGTAGTTTTAATATTAAGTATTTTGTTCCCTTGATTAATTATAAATAATTAAACTTAGTATAGGGATCAGTAATTAATTTAGTTAGATAAATAATCTAATTGCCTACATTAAACCGGTTATAATTAGAGAAAGACCGCCCGAGATCTCCGTTTGCAGACGCGCATTTCGCGTGTATTATTTCCCGGGAGTAGGACATCCTTGCTTCAGCGCTCCAGAGTTACTAAAGTCTAAGCACGATATCGATTTTCTCAACGATTCGAGTTCATTGCGCTGGCGCTCCGATCAACCACTGTATCAAGGATAACGCTCGCGCTACTGTACATGCAGGACCGTAACCTAAACTTTGCCTCTTAGGTAAGGAATAGATTAAAAAGACTATCCTTTGTTCACAGAAGCGACTTCGCACCCAGTGACGCCAGGACCCGGACCAGGGAGTTCTCACATACATATTTTGTTAGTTACCGTTTATTTTATTTATTGTAAATATTTGTTTAATATACGTGTTAAAAATGCTTTACGGATTTTATTTAAGGTTACAGTGTTAAGCCCATCCAGTACTTACTACGAACCACACCCCGTTTATAAAATAAACCCGATTGAGCAAAGCCGAGGCAAAATAAAACCGCGTTGGGTTACCAAACCAGAAGGGCGCAAAATAAATTTGACGCTAAACGTAGGGAACACATTACAAACCTCGAATTCAACAACATTGTCTTAAATTTGTAAAATAATAGACAAAATAAACTTACCTGTCTAAATGACAGTAATCCTCCTTTTTGAAGTGTACACACCCTTGTATTATTTTCACCTGAACACATTATATTTGTTTACAAAGAAACAAAACCACAATTATTTTATTTTTTTGAACACTGCATTATAACGCGTTTGTTTACAGGAAATTTCCAAACCGACGACGAGCACAGATACACCGACGACACCTGTCCCTAAACATTAAAAATCTTAAGATTTACCGCCGACATTTCAACGACACCAGCATTACTCCGAGGTACGGTGGGCTGCCCAAATACCAGGCGCTGTACGAAGAGATCCCTTATTAATATTTTCAGAAATTTTCGTTTATTTTCCATCATTGTGTTTAATTTGAATATTTAATTGTTTTACCAGGATATTGTTTTGTTAAGTTATTATAATTCCAGAAGTTTTGTATTAATATATGTATTAAACCTGGGTATGAAAATTGTTTAACAGTTATATAACAATCTAAGAAAAACCCACTTTCCCAAATTCCTGACTAGCCGACGTTAAAAGAAAAAAATCCACGTAGTGGTAATTAGTAAGTGTAACTCATAAAAAAAGCCTGCACAAAATTATGGATCTTACAACATTTTTCTTAGAAAAACAATCAAACAGACAGTCGTCTTGTTTAAACCGGATAGATCTACTGATTTTTTTCTTACAATTTCTTCTAATGCAGGCCCAATTTTGGCTATTAATAATTCTAAATAAGTTTCTGCATTTAAATTTCCTTTGATTTCAAACGGACCAATACTGCTATTGTTAATAATCCCAGCCCAGATATTAATGGCGGGTGTGCGTACATTCGTGAGTGTGTGTATGGGTGTTTCTGTGCCTGTGTCTGTCATTATCTCCATCTGTCTTTGTGTGTGTCTGTGTGATTAAGTGTGTCTGTATGACTAAGTGTGTGTGTGTGTGTGTGTGTGTGTGTGTGTGTGTGTGTGTGTGTGTGTGTGTGTGTGTGCGTGTGTGCGTGGGTGTGTGTATGTGTGTGCATATGTGTGTGTGTGTGTGTGTGTGTGTGTGTGTGTGTGTGTGTGTGTGTGTGTGTGTGTGTGTGTGTGTGTGTGTGTGTGTGTGTGTGTGTGTGTGTGTGTGTGTGTGTGTGTGTGGGTGGGTGGTTACGAGCGTGCGTACGAGCCAACGTGCGTGCCTGTGTGTGAGAGTGCGTGCGTGCGTGCACTGACATAAATATTTAAACTATTAATATTATATTATATATATATATATATCTGTGTGTGTGTGCGTACGTGCGTGCGTGTGTGTGTTATAGACTAAGATCTACATTTTGACAGGTATAAAAAATAAATAAGGTGATTTGTCGAATATAGCTCATCAGAAATTATAATTTAGTATAGACAATGTTTTAGCAGGTCCCGAACTAACAAAATGCAGAGAATGATTTAGATAAAATTATGGACACGAGAACGGGCCAGTGGACTATACGTAGCAAAATTTTTGTTAGCGTACCTTTATTGTGAGGTAAGATTTGTATATTTCCGGGCACAGTAAATAAAAAGTTTACTCAGTATAAAATCAGTTTTGTTTGTTGCGCAGACGTTAAAAGTAAGTTAAGTGGATTAAGTGGACGATTTGCAAAATTGCGGGAAGTTTGACTCCTGTGACTTCTGTAGATTATCCTACGACCAGACTACTGAAGTGGAAGCTAAATTAAGTTGCATATGAAAAAATATATTTTCACATAATTAAAATACTTATCTCTTGGGTTTTTAAAAGGTGTCCTTTTCTATTTATATTTTAGGTAAGTTTATCTATCTTCGATTAGTTGTCCTCTCAGTAAATGGTAATATCTTTAAGGATTACTTGAGACGTTAAAACAAATTTATGAAATATGAAAATATGAAAACTCAAATATAAGACTGCTTGCTATTAATAACACGCTTATATTTACTAAGGACGATAACTGTAATCGTTATCGAAACGTTTAAATTTATATAAAATATTTTGTTTAAATTAAGGTACATTGGATAAAATTATGAAAGTTGAAATTAAGCGAACACTAAATGGTTTAACTACTTATTGGAATTGTGTTCTTAGCTTTCGGCGTGCAATAATCTACAGATTAAGGTTTAAATGCCGGAATTTAGTGTGATAAAATTATAAAGTAAAGAAAAACCTCTCATACTTAACGTACTTCTCTTTTGGGTATGTGAACGCGTATTTTTATTAATTTTTACTTTTTTGCTAAATAAGAAAGTATTGCGGTCGAAAAAAAATCGAAAAAAAAACCAGTTGCGTTATTTTCATATTTTACGACTCCGTGAACCCGAAAAAATAAATTTTAGACAATTTTTCAAAATGTCTGTGTGTGTGTGTCTGTGGTCATTCGCCAGCCGAAACTATATGGACGATTTCGATGAAATTTGAAATGAAGGCCTACGAGACAATAAGGTCGACAAAACAAGCTTTTAAACGCAATAGGTATACAGGGGGTGAAAATAAAGGTGTTACTTTGGTGGCAAATTTTCAAATTTTAACATAGAAGATTTCTTTACGTAGTAAATTATGATATAAATTTGCTTATATTTAAGAGCTCAAACTTGAAGAATTATTCGAAATTGATTTAATCAAAAATCTCTCCAAGCATTTTTTTTCTAGGCAACCAGCCACTCTTATGAATGCAACTTGCTTCTTCGAAAGCTACTAGTATGGGAGATATGAATTTTCAAATATTTAGTATTGATATTGTTATAACTATTTTGGTTACAAACGGGATTTTGGAAATAAACTTTGTTCATTTGCGCTAATAAAATGATAGTATCGTGATGGAAACACTACTTCCGGTTTTCCGGAAATTGAAAACATTCCTCGTATTGCTGGTATAACATACACATATTCTTACTTTATTTGAAAGGCAGCGAAATTTGCTTTAAAATGATATGAAACAGTCTATAGTTATCTTGAAAGATAAGCGAGATATCTATTTTTAACTTTCAACCTTCATGTACATATGTAGGTATAGAAGGTTATGCAACCCACTTTCTTTTCACTATCACTAAATGGACTTATTAGTTCATTTTATAACTTTTGGCCAAGTTTCGTCAAGATCGGTCATGATGTCTGGATGTCTCGAGGGGGGGGGGGGGGGTATTAGAGTCAGTTTTTGGTTTTCATTAAATATTTCTAAAACAGCTGAATATTTCAAAGGTATCAAAATACCCCACATTTTTTTCAGTATTTTGCAAGAAAGTCCTGTAATGCACTAGCATTCACCTAGTTTACAATTAAGACGTTTCGATAACAATAACAATTATCGTCTTCAGTAAATGATAATGATTTATGAAAATTAAGTGAGAGGTCGAATAAATTATTAAATCTTAAAACGAAAATAAACCAATCGGTTTCAGTACGGAAACCTTAACCAAAAAGTTAAACAGGATGCATGGAACTGGGACAATATTTCTCTGTTATTTATCGTATGAACGCTGGTCGAGTGTTTGTTCCACCAATGTTTATTTATGCAATCTTTATTTGAAGAAATAGGCAGAGCCAACCAAGGAACATCCATTTTGGATACGTACACATTTTGCTGAAAAAACAACATTCCTATGCTTTCTTGGCATTTCTCACACTGTTTACCCATTAGTTTTTGTGTTTCACGGTCCACTAAAACTTGTCTACAACAAACAAAGCTATTTGCATGAAAAGAACAAAACTGGTCAGTCCATCACGGTTTACAACATCGCCAATATTTTCAATAGAACTAGTTGTTTTGGTTGCGAAAAGTTTCAAAAAGAGTATCTGGATTTGCATCCACTGGTATCTGTTATTGTTATTGTTATTGTTATTGTTATTGTTATTGTTATTGTTATTGTTATTGTTATTGTTATTGTTATTGTTATTGTTATTGTTATTGTTATTGTTATTGTTATTGTTATTGTTATTGTTATTGTTATTGTTATTGTTATTATTATTGTTATTATTAGTTATTGTTATTGTTATTGTTATTGTTATTGTTATTGTTATTGTTATTATTATTGTTATTGTTATTATTGTTATTGTTATTGTTATTGTTATTGTTATTGTTATTGTTATTGTTATTATTATTGTTATTGTTATTGTTATTGTTATTGTTATTGTTATTGTTATTTTATTGTTATTGTTATTGTTATTGTTATTGTTATTGTTATTTTATTGTTATTGTTATTGTTATTGTTATTGTTATTGTTATTGTTATTGTTATTGTTATTGTTATTTTATTTATTGTTATTGTTATTGTTATTGTTATTGTTATTGTTATTATTATTGTTATTGTATTTTATTTTATTGTTATTGTTATTGTTATTGTTATTGTTATTGTTATTGTTATTGTTATTGTTAGTTATTATTGTTATTTATTGTTATTTTATTGTTATTGTTATTGTTATTGTTATTGTTATTGTTATTGAGATTGGATCACCACATCATCCTCTACCAACGGATTTACAGACTCAACCCGAGAACCAACAGCTCAACCTCCCTTTCCGGTGACTTACGGACTTCAACCAAACAACATACAGCTGAATTGAGCTTGTTGGTTCTGGAAAATGAATGCACAGCTATAGAGGTGTTATTTGAAGATATTACACTGATTCCGAAAACTGCTAGAACTACAAAAACATTCATATGGAAATAACATTCAACAATACTAACAGAAGCACCCCAAAAAGAAGGGTAAAACGGAACGTTGCGGATACTTTTACGTGGCAGAAGATGTGAGAAGGAAGAAGAACCTTTTTCGGAGTTCAATTGGAAATGAGTGATTTATGCCAGTAGCTCTCAGATAGTTGGAACAAAATGTGGAAGAGGACAATGAAGTAAAGCAAATTATGAGTTTTACTATAAACAAGAGGCAATTTTGCAAATGATTCTGTTGTTACCATCGTCACTAATGACAAGAGAAAGAAGGATTTCTGTTGTAGAAGAAAATGAAATATATGCAGTGATTGTACTTAACGCCTGCGCTATGGACGAATTAAGTTCAACTAACACTTATTGTTTACCTAAAAACTATTGTGTTCTAATTTTTTGTTATATAATCTAGTAAGCGGAGCACTTTTGGCATGTCGGATAGGAAACAATTGGGCAAGAATTACTTGTCAAAAATGACATCTAAAGGAGAAGTTGTGCGTTCGCGTTCAATTTTATGAAAACAATGTTAGTCGCTCAAAAGGTTACACCGTGGGCCATTTTGTGGCCGAGGGGATCCAAGAATCAAAAATTTATGGTATATTAAAATCAAGACGCATCAACCGAAAACCAGGATCTGCACGCAAACCAACGGTAATGACAACGCAGAATAAAAAACGCTTAAGAACTGCTTTTTCCAACAAAGACATCATGATGCAGCAAGGAAATTTAGCTGTACTTAACAGTATATTTCCAAAACATTAAAAAAGCTTAAAATTAAGAAACAACTGTCTCCAGATTACAAACCAGCGCAAATTACCATTGTAAAAGCCAACTGTCTATGGACGTATCGAAATTATCGGGGAAAAGTGTTATTTTGGATGACGAAAGCTATTTTCGCTTAAATAAACCTCAAATTCCTGGGAACGATATTTCCTATACTGATGGCTTATTAGACACACCGTCCAATATAGAGTATAAAATAAAAAAAAAATTTTGAACCGAAGGTAATGCTCTACATTGTTGTTTGGGAAAAAGGTATATCGGAACCGTATTCCAAGTCATCAGGTCTGCCTACCAATCAAAAAATTTGTCAAACTTGCTGTTTAGAGAAGATATTTTACCCTTTGTCGCCAAATACCGTAATAATAACGATTTTGTATTTTGCTCTGACAAACCTTCCAGTCATTATGCTAAAACCACAAAAGAATTTATCCGCCAGAAAAACATACCCTTTGTAACAATGGAATGAAATTCCACCAACTTACCAGTGTCGCCCTATTGAAGATTTTTTTGGCGAACTTGGTGCTACAATTTACCGTAATAGATGGAAGTTCTGCAAATAGTACTTTCTTCCGAGGTTTGAATACTATTTTTCTCCCGGCCGGTCTCACTATGGTATAATTATACATATTAGAAATTAAAAACAAATAATAGTAATTGCAAGAGTAAATAGGCATTGTTCCTCTAAGGAATAATTTTTGTTTAATCGAATTACTATTTTATTACAAACTAGCCCTGTGCTCGATGGTCAGTTTCTAAGCGTATTTCCTACCTTTATTTTCATGTCGATTCGAGACATTTCCCTTTGGATAAATCAGCCCTTAAATTAGTCCAAACGTATTTTTCCATTAGGTACTTACTTTTGGAAGCTTTTCAGAAGCCTAAATACCAACTTCCACGTTCCTAACTTAAGAAATGACTACCACATACAAACATACATACAGAATTGGCGAATTATATTGTATTGTATTTGTATTTAGAAAAATACAAATCTTTAAAATTCAATCTTTATCAAGTGTACAAATTGAGTAACAGACTGAGTGTGTTTTTTGTATCAAAACAGCTTGGCACTTTAAAATGTCTGAGGAAGTAATATCCTGTACGCCTCCTGAACTCTGAGCGGCTGCTCTGGCCACGGTTGAAAATTTTCTACCCGAGACCTGAAAAAACAGATACAATAAAGCATACACCAATTTCAAAACATGTTGTAATGAGAAAAATGTAACCAAAGTAAGTGAAAATGTTTTATTAGCGTAGTTTAAACAAAAATCGTTAACATATAAGTCATCATGCACACTGTGGTCATTTTATTCGATGCTTAAAGGTACCATAAAACTAAAAGATAACATCGATATATCGAAATTTGTAAAATTAGTGGCGTTTTTAAAACGCCAAAATGTTGGCTGCAAACCCAAAAAATAATTGGTATTAAATATATCCCAAGTCAATAAATTTTTGGAAGGAGCGCCAGATACAACATTTATTGCTATAAAAGTAAGTACACATAGCCAGTTTTTAATCTAGGTATTCATACATAAAATTATAGACTGCTTTAATTATGGGTTTTGCTGGGGGTTGTAGAGGTTATGAGCTTACAAAAATGAGAATCCAGGATTTGAAGGTAAAGGATGGCATTGCTGTTGTTAATATCCCCGACTTAAAAACTCGGGTTGCTAGGAAGTTCGTTATCATTAAACCGAATACACAATACCTTCGGTACAATGCCTAAAAAAATTGCGGAATTTTTGAAATTTGAAAATCCTCATCTTTATAATGAACATTGCTTCCGTAGAACGTCCGCACCTGCACTTGCTTTGCACGGTGGTGATATTTTAGATCTGAAGCGTCACGGGGGCTGGAGATTGTCAAATGTGGCCGTGGGGTATGTTGAGTACTCCATAGAGGGGAAAGAAACATAGCTAAAGTGGTACACTCATCAGAACCAGGCCCATCTTTGGTATCGGCATCCACAATTTCTTCAGGGATACTTGATGTGCCTCCACAAGAAAGTTCTACATATTTAAACCCAATTAACGAATTAAATTCTGAATTTCACATACCCCTTAATAATTTAAAAACTGGAGTTAAATTCCAAAATTGTACAAATTGTAATTTTCAATTTCATTTTAATTCATAATAATGACAATTATTATTTGCTTCTAAAGTTATTTACAGGATGGCCAACTAAGAATGCGAGGTACTGTATCTGGGAAACTATCCATCGTAGAGGCTTGCGCAAAAAAAAGTTATTACTAAAACGGCCAATACAAAAACCTGGACAATATATTCAAGTTTCTGAAATGGCCGCTAGGAGGCGTAACTGCAATCTTGAATCTAAAAAAGTGATGTTTCTGTGAATTCTGCTATATTAACCTAATAAAAAAATAACTGATCGTTAAAGTCGAGGATAATCTAAACTTTTTTGTTTGGCACTTGTTGACGTATGTCTAAAAATAAAGTGGTGGAGGTATTCAAAAGTTTCCTTAAATAACCCCCTGTATCTTCGAAACGGCTCAACCGATTTTAACAAACCTGGGCGCGTTGAAATGAGCTATTCTTGGGCTATAAAAGGTATAATATTTGAAGTTTTGCTAGTTTAACATGTCGTCGCTAGAAGGCTTTGTTCGACATTCCGACAGAAACGGTTAATTTTCGCAAAAAAATTAAATGCATTGGTATGACTTTTTTTTCATGAACAAGTAGCTAAATGATGCCTAAACAAGCTCGCGAAAACCGCATCTCGATATCTTGTTCCTAACCTAAAATATCGGCCAAAGCAGACTTTATACGAAAATCCCTTAAATTTTTATTTTTTTTAACTATATTTTTCTGGAATTGTTTCTATTATGTAAGTTGTGGCCCTAAAAAGGACCGATTTAAAGGAGGAAGGTTTTCAATGCACCCGTAAATGCTCGAAATGCTGACCATCACGCTCTATGCATTGCTGAAGCCTCTCATGACTAGACAAAACTGCAGCTTCAATTTCGGCTGTCGGTATGTTACGTATTGAGTTACGAATCCGGTTTTTCATATCTTCTCTAGTAGTAGGTTGAGTCCGAAACACGATGTCCTTTAAGCGCCCCCATAAATAAAAATCGAGACAAGTTAAGTCTGGCGATCGCGGAGGCCATGGAAACAGACTTCCTCTTCCAATCCATCGCTGTTGAAATACTGCATTAATATGCTCTCGCACATTAATAGCAAAATGTGCTGGGCAACCATCCAACTGCAAAAACAACAACGGTAATTGATTGGCCAAAAAGACAAGAAATACATTGCCATTTAGGGGATGGTCGAAAAAATATGGCCCAGTAATTCTGCCTCCTAGTATGCCACACCATACATTTAAACTCCAACGTTTTTGGCGCTGAACTTCACGCAACCAATGGGCATTTTCTGCAGACCAATAATGCATATTGTGCAGATTGAGTCTCCCGTCACTACTGAAGGTGGCTTCATCGGTCCGAAGAATTTGAAATAAAAATTCTCTATTTTCGCATGTCATGCCTAACATCCAATGGCAATAGTCTAACCTTCGATCAAAATCTTTCTCTTTCAAGGCCTGATGCAAAACCACACGATATGGGTGCATTCTTAAAGTAATTAAGAAAAGTTTAAACGAATACCTATATATTTTGATGCCACTGTCCTACGGTCCAGTACACGGTTAATATTTTCTTGTGTTCTTCCAATTCTTTGCCGTTGAAACGTAAGCCGAAAACTACCATTGGCTCGTAAGCTCGCCACTAATCGGGGAAAAACTCTTACATGGCAAGGACGCCGATTTGGATATCGAGCCGCGTAAACTCTTTTAGCTACTGTGGCATTCTGAAGACATTCAAAATAAACCGCAAGCATATCAACTCATTTTGAAAGCACAAAAGTTGCTCAAAGTAACTCGAAAGTATTGACAACTATTCACAATTCGAGGATTATGTATGTCTTGTTTAGGTATCTGTTTCCATTGCCTGCTTCTATTAGTTGTATTTTTCGCATAACTTTTAGCATTGCTTACTTGCTCGTAGTAATTTCAAAAAGGGTGATTTTATTCTGGTGAATAAATTTACAATCATTTAAAATCGCAATTTCTAGGTAACCTATTCAGAGCCGAAATTGAAGCTGCAGTTTTGTCTACCCATAAGAGGCCTCAGCAATGCACAGAGTGATGCATTTCGAGCATTTATGGGGGCTTAAAAAACCTTCTTCCTTTAAATCGGTCCTTTTTAGATCCACAACTTACATAATAGAAACAATTCCAGAAAAATATAGTTAAAAAAAATAAAAATTTAAAGGATTTTCGTATAAAGTTTTCTTTGGCCGATATTTTACGTTAGGAACAAGATATCGAGATCCGGTTTTCGCGAGCTTGTTTATGCATCATTTAGCTACTTGCTCATGAAATAAAAGTCATACCAATACATTTAATTTTTTTGCAAAAATTAACCGTTTCTGTCGGAATGCCGAATAAAGCCCTCTAGCGACGACATGTGAAACTAACAGAACTTCAAACATTGAATCATTTGTAGCCCAAGAATAGTTCATTTCAACGCGGCCAAGTTTGTTAAAATCGGCTTAGCCGTTTCGAAGATACAGGGGGTTATTTAAGGAAACCTTTCAAACCCCCACCACCACTTTATTTTTAGACATACGTCAAAAAGTGCCAAAGAAAAAAAGCTCAGATGATCCTCCACTTTAAAGATCAGTTATTTTTTTATTAGGTTAATACAGCAGAATTCACAGAAACATCACTTTTTTATATTCAAAATTGCAGTTACGCCCCTAGCGGCCATTTCAGAAACTTGAAAATATTTTACAGGTTTTTGTATTGGCCGGTTTAGTATAACTTTTTTTGCGGAAGCCTCTACGATGGATAGCTTCCCAGATACATTAACTCGCATTCTTAGTTGGCCACCCTGTACAAAAGCCAGCGATCTAAAACTATAAAATTAGTTATTAAATATACAGTTAATTTTTAATTCAATTTTCCCTGAAAGTACATCTAATCTCATTCTTGGTACATACGAAATGTGGGTCAGAATTGTCATTTATTCATGTTGTAAATAGACCAGGTGTAGCATTGCGCATAATGTCCGACCGAAGAATAGGCAGCCAATAAAATTTTTATCAAGAATGTAGCGTCATATTAGTCACACTCTGTGACGAAAAATGCAAACAAAATTCTACAATTTATAATATATAATACAAAATTATAATAACCATAAACTAATAAAAATGTGTAGTTCTTAATAAGGTGACGAAAAAAAATCAATTTCTATATCGATTAGTGAGTTGTAATATTTTGGTATGCTAAGGTTATATTAGGTTATAATGTTGCCATGTTGCTTTTTGTATTTTGGGTAAATTTCTGATTGGTCGAGAGGAAAATGACTACTGCGCATCTTTGGGATTGCTACACCTGTCTTTTTGTATCATTGTTAGTACAGTTGTCAGCGTAAGAAAAATATCAATTCCATTACACACCCAGGTGTACAAAATGATACTTTCAAACCTCAAATGAAGTGAGCAATGCCTACTTTTCTCACCAGCCGGGAGAAAAATTATTTTCGTTGTAATAAATTCTGATTAGAAAATATACCCCGAGATGGCAGCATTTAAAGCTGAAGTATTCCAAAATACAATTGTTTATTTATTGTGATTTATTTTGTAAAAATTAGAGACGTTTGATTATCGTAATTATAACGATTGAAAAACAATATCCTTAAAATCTAACAGGTGTTTGGTACGTTATTTTTACTGCCTGAAGATTATGTAAGTTATAACCTACAAACAATGCAATTTTCAACAAAATGTAAACATTTAATAATTGCAGCGGAATTATAAAAACATGAGAATGATTGTATTGTAAGTTGCTGATAAATAATCATACAATTGATTGTTGATTTAATTTATAGATTAAACAATTTGCATGGAACAACTGTGGAGCTGCACTATTTACACCTCGCAAGGCTACTACGTTTCATAATCATAATTTCGTATTATTGATATCCATTCAGTAGCAATGATGGCCCACAATCAGATGGTAACATTATTACACAAAATGGATGTTAAATTACGTGCCTAAATAAAATGGAACTATTATTCCCACCAAGATGACATTTAATGTGGAACGTCCATTCTATGGGAAAAGTGTGAAATAACATATTGAGAATCATTTTACCACAAAATATATTATACAGGGTAGGCCGATTTCGATGGGATTGCAGGGTATCTCGGTAACTATTACTGTTAGAGCAAAACTGTTCACGTAGCATTAGGCCAACTTTTTGAGACAAATTAAACAGCGAAAACAAGAATTTGCTATCTTTTTTCATTTTTGATGCAGGGACCAAAATTTAGTTTTTCCAAATTTCGATAGGGTTCCATATCTCATCTATTGATAAAAATTCAGGAAAAAGTGTAAAGACATTTCTTGTGCAGTTTTTAGCTTAGAATCAAATGGAGTAGTCAATTTTGAAATTTGGTCACCAATAGTCGAGATGCCACATAAACTTAGTTTTTTTTTAATGGAAACCATAGTTGGCTTTGACTACATTAAAATCCTTATTTCATAACCTTTTCAACAATATATAGTTTATAGAGGTTCTTTCAGAAAATTACGGAATTACAAGCGAATTTGTTAGTTTGCACTTTTGTAAGTAGGCGATGCAATAATTTAAAACAATGAAACACAGCAAATATGTCAAACAAAAGGTATAATTATTTGATTCTAAGAACAAGGTTACAAAAATAAACCAACTGTCAAACAAATGATAATATTACTTTTACATAAATTGTTCAAACTGGCTGCCATTTTGTCAAATGCATAACTTACATCGTCGTTGTAATGATGAAATTGCCGCTGGTATTTGGAGCGGCTTAATTTTTTGAAAAGCAGCATGTAAATTGTTTTGTAATTCTGCCATAGTATTGTTTGTTTTTTTGTAAATTTCATTTTTTATGAAACCCCATAGAAAATAGTCCAAGCTGTTAGATCAGGCGACCTTGGTGGCCATGGAATTGGTCCAAAGGTACCTAACCAACAGTTTGGAAATTGATCATTTAAATAATTTCTCACTACCATAGCATTGTGTGCCGTAGCCCCATCTTGCTGGAAAAAAAGACCGACTCGTTCTGATAGAGGCAAATCATCCAAGAATTCGTCAAGCTCAATACGTAATAGTTCTAAATATCGATATGCGGTAAGATTTCCTTCAAAAATGCAATAGTGTAATTTATTCCCTTTTATGCAACACCAAACATTAAATCCAAACCTGCCTTGATTACGCCTAGGTACCGCTACATGTAAATTTTCATTTGCCCAGTGATGATGATTGTGACGATTGAAAATACCAGCACTACTTACATGAGTTTCATCTGTCCAAATTATATTTTGATGAAAATTAGGCATTGCAGCACATCTATCAATATACCAAAATTGTAATCGTTTTTCAAGATCGTTTGGATAAAGGTATTGGTTTATATGAATCTTATAAGGTTTATATTTATAAAGTTTCAAAATTTTTAGCGATTTTGTTTTGGAAATACCAACATCTTGTTCAATTTCTCTACTAGAAGTATTTGGGTTGGCTTCAACACATGCTAAAACATTTAAGGCATCTTGTTCACGATTTGCTATATCGTAATGATTAGGACGTGGTCGGGTAAATGACCCTAAATTATTTAAATTACTTTGTAGCCTGCAATAACAAGAATAATCATGTTATTAGAAAAGCGGCTTTAGAGTCTTTAACGTTTATTTACCTCTTATATACCTTTTTATTAGGCTGATGCCTTTCTGGGAAACTCTCCAAGTATAAACGTTCCGCTTCTTCCGAATTTTCTCCACACTGAATGAATATTTTCAACATATCATACTTTTCATAATTTTCATAACGATTCATTTTAACTATCAACAATAAACTTGTGTTATCTGTGTTTAAATGCACAACTGAAGTTTTCACTTTGTTTTGACATATTCGCTGTGTTTCATTGTTTTAAATTATTGCAACGCCTACTTACAAAAGTGCAAACTAACAAATTCGCTTGTAATTCCGTAATTTTCTAAAAGAAACTCTATAAACTATATATTGTTGAAAAGCTTATAAAATAAGGATTTTAATGAAGTCAAAGCCAACTATGTTTTCCATTAAAAAAAAACTAAGTTTGTGTGGCATCTCGACTATTGGTGACCAAATTTAAAAATTGACTACTCCGTTTGATTCTACTCTAAAAACTGCACAAGAAATGTCTTTACACTTTTTCCTGAATTTTTATCAACAGATGAGATATGGAACCCTACCGAAATTTGGAAAAATTCAATTTTGGTCCCTGCATCAAAAATGAAAAAAAATAGCAAATTTTTGTTTTCGCTGTTTAATTTGTCTCAAAAAGTTGGCCTAATGCTACGTGCACAGTTTTGCTCTAACAGTAATATTTACCGAGATACCCTGCAATCCCATCGAAATCGGTCCACCCGGTACTTACATTATTGAAATACATTACTAATAGAAATTGTGTTAAATATAAACTAACACACTTGTATTAACTATTGTCCGTTGTAGAAACATGCTTTTTAAAGTGTAAATCTTTGTAATCGGAGTCAGTATCTAGATCTGAGCTTTCAGAATAGTTTCCGATGTTAACAACCAGTTCGCCATTTCTTCCCGTTTATATTATTGTTTCTTCAGTATGTCGCACACAATTATCCCATACGGTTTCACCACATTGCTGTAAAGCTTTGTTCCACCTAGCAATAACATTCTCATCTTTATAGCCATCTCGCGCAATTTGCTTGCCACAATATCTCTTTGCGTGTGCCCATACTAATTCTGTCGCATTAAACTCATAGTGATATGGTGGTAATCTTAATACTTCGTGTCCGTAGCTTCTTATTATTTCATCTACTTCGTACCTTTTTTTTATTTGAAGTGACTTAATTAGACCATACAGCTCGGTTTTGAAAAGTGTGGGATTGAGCCTCATGTGATTCTGTGTTAACCAGGAAACCATATTGCCTTTTGTCCAGGATGAAGTTGGTAGCTTTTCAACTAACATTGAATGGTACGGTGCATTATCAATTATAATTAGCGAAGGCTCTTCTAAATGTGTTAGCAAATGTTCAATAAGCCATTTTTTAAACATGTCCCTATTCATTTCACCGTGATAATCTTCCTTTAACGATCCTGATGCAAATAACAGAGCAGCACCTTATACAATTCCGGCGGATCCGGCGTGAATAACAATAAATCTCTTGTCACCGTAGCCTTGAGATTTTCGTACACTCCTAATGTCTTCATCCTTCCATAACTTTCTTGGATTTCCTTTAGAATAGATCCACGTTTCATCCATAAATAATACTTACCGACGATTAGGTGAATTGATTTCTTTAATATATTATTATAAGTTTTTGTTATGAACGAATAAGTTCAAAGGTAAATATGTAATTAAAAATTATTATTAATTAATTCTTTGATGTATTGTTTAAGAAATTTAATTCGCATTTCTGTGATATAACTTTTTTCCAATAAAGCTCTACGGTTAGAGTTTGTTTTGAATTTGAATCCTAGCGACTGGATTGCACGATGAAGACTTCTGTCACTTATTAATATATGACTGTTACGAATTTCTGCATTTAAATTTGCAACTGTTACATGTTTTTCTGTAAATAAATTAGTCTGTCAAACATGTGTAAAAGATTGTGATGTAACATTATTCACTTGTGCATGCATGTTGTATAACGTACTCCTTATGCCCATTTTGGATGTTTCAGGTAGATCGTCACATTTTGTTTTCTTGCGTGGTCGTTTTATTAAAACACGGTTAGATGCAGCTCGAGACTTGATATTTCTTATCGTCTTCTCAGATATACACAAGGCGCATGCCACACGGTGTAATTTCGTGATGGTAACGAATTAAGACATAAACACTTAATGTCATACTTACTTCTAGGACATCAGATACTGATATCAGGGATCCCCATTTTCTTTAAAGTGTGTAATAAATGATGATTAAAAGAAGTAAATGTAGGAAATGAGGAGCCAAAGAATAAACAAACAAATGGAGGTAATGTAATTTAATCAAATGAGAATTATATTCATATGCATATAAAACAAATTGATTTTGCGTTTATAGCTTTACTCTTTCTATTACATTTGCTTATTCAATACCATATGTCGATTTCATCAAATGCACTACGAATGTTCACCAGCCTTATTTGATTCACTGTTTTATATAAGAAGACAGTATAAAAAAATTGGGTAGCTAATAAATAAATTAATTAATGACGTAGCGGTAAACAGTCCTGGCGAGGACAATATTAATATAAACGTATAAAGCCAACTGTGAAATACAATTTTAGTAAAGAATAACTAGATCCTTAATAAATTAAATATCGTTAAGCTGCTTTGAAGATGGCAAATCAGAACACCCTCTAACAGTAGAAGACTGACAGTGAAAAATCTCATAATCAAATAGCAAATTTAACAAAATTCATCAAATTATGATATAAGTTGTGAAAACTTAAATTTGAAATTGATAAAAGCATTCACAAATAGAAACTTGACATCATTTAAAAAACCAAGTAAAATCTAGCAAAGTAGCTTTGTTAATAATTGGAAGTGTTATTTTAGAGTGAAAACACAATATAGTACGTTTAATATAATATTTAATTTTTATTTTAATTTTAATTAAAACTACATATGTTAAATTATAGTGCTGTGGTAACGTAACATTTAATTGGTAAAGCATTTACTTTGAGGATTCTGCGTATTCACTTTTTCATACTTCACAAATTTGTTTCAACATCTTAAACAATTCTAAAAGATTTTATTACTACTGAGGACGATAACGTGTAGATTTATGTGAAACATAAATATAAAAATACACCGTTAAGAACGCAAAAACGCTAAATATTTTAATTATGGGCAATAGTGGTGAAAGTTTACATTTTCATACCCACGTTTCTGTTTAACTGAAACAATATCTAAAATTAGTAAACGATGTAACTGCTTTATAAAGGTAATAACCAAGTTGTGTAGCTATAATACTACTACATTTAAAGCACAATGTAATTTTTTGAATTAAACACAGAATTAGAATACCAAAAAGTTAATTTGTATAAAAACGTATCATAAGTTTTACAAACAGTCTACTATTATTTTTAACTTTCTTTTAAAATTACAGTGTAAAGGGAGGGTCTAAATTAACGTTCAGAGTTCATTTGCATTGCATTTTCCACCGGATTTTCCTGGTGATGAGTTTTATTTTTTACGACCCGTTATGTAGAAGGATACATGTTTTGCTAAACCTTATCCCGAGAGGTGCGAGGTTAGGAAAATAAAGACGCAAGTAATTACTGCTATATTCTTAAAAGACCATTCCTGAGAATTATAATTTCATTAAATTAACCAATACTTAATCTACATAAAACAATGTTGACGGTGCGATAACAGAAATAATTTGTTTATGCGAACTTGGCATAATTACTTGGAAGAAAGCCAGGGAATTTTTAATAAGTAAATTTTCCACTTACTGATACGCTGGCGTTGTTTGGTAAATGACGTAATTACTTTGAAGGTGGCACAAAGGTAACGTAATATTGATTGCAATATATTTAAGAGTAATTATAAACTAAATTGGTTTTCTAATTAACTTATATCCGTTGTAGGTATAATATTTGATCTTTGGGCGAAATTAACTTTTAATTAATTATACCACTGAATAGTTTTAAACTATGTAACAAAAAGGGGATGGTTACGTTCCACATAAGGTGTTTTTGGTACAATAGTAAAATTTGGGACGTCTGTTCTCACTCTTTGAGGGTTGTATTCTCTTCAATTTCACGGGAGCGTGATTTTGAGTGTTCATTGGCTGCTCTGTATTTATGTGCAAATTTATGCAGACGTCTTATCGACTAAAGACGGATAAATGTAAACTAGTCAAGGATTACTTAGTGCAAGCTTGCTATCATTCTCAGTTTGCATATTTTCAAAATTATAATGAATTCTGGTCGCTGTAAACAACTTAAGGTGATGAAATATGAGAATTCTGCCACTGTGCCAACGTAAAAATAATGAACAAGTAACTTTGACAAAGCACAATAATATGGAAAATAGCTGAAACAATGATAAAAAGTTTTACCTGAAACTTTTCCGATAACCTAATATTTTTTACATTTAGCTCGTTCCAGTAGATTGAAGAGAAAATAAAGTTTATTATACATTTATTTAAATAATGTAAATTTATGAAAATATTTATTCACGTGCAGTGAACAGTTATAAACAACATTTCAGGTTTGTAGTTGAAAGTAATAAATTATTCGAATCGTGAGAAGCTAATTTCGAAATAATGAAATTTTCCTCTTTATTAGCATTAACGTCAGTAACAGCTTTACAGTGTTTGAAGGCTTAGTAAACGTTTTGACTAATTTCACAATTTGCAATTTTCACGCTGCACGGTTTAAAAACATCAAAATTGT